>CM043120.1:36525498-36864468 GCA_023701765.1 Hylyphantes graminicola | reverse complement strand
TTTTGTCTAAAAACACCATTTTCAGCGCAGTGTGTGACGGCTAGTTGACAACGATGCATTATATTGAATTATTCAAATGATGTATGTTAAATGGTTTTACTTAGATTCCCGAGAAAAACTTTCAAAAAAAAAAAAAAAAAAAAAGCGATGTAAAATGACAGGAACATTTTCGATCTATAGGAATTACGATTTTTTTTACAGTGTACTCCTATGATCCTGTGTTGTAGTATTTATACTCAATCCTATTTTACGCCTGGAAAATTTAACGGTGATAATGAAATTATCTCAAAGCTTCATGAAGTGAAAACGGAATACATTAAGGGGAAATGGGCTGGCTGGACCGGGGGTCTACAAACTCAATTGCCTCAGTGTTATAGTCCGACCGCGATAACTTGGTAACCAAAATATTTTGATTGTGGACCAGTCCACTTCGAAAAAAGGTAAGGAAGGTTTTGGTTTTGGACAAGAATTACTATGTTTGGCGATTCATTGCTTTTGGGCGCATATTTCTTTAAGGTTTAGAAACAGACTATCAATCGAAGGGTAGATCGAACTTGCATCGGGATTACTCTTATATTTAACATTAATATTTAAGTTATAGCGTCTCTCGGTGTAATTCCCAGTCACAGTCATATTTTTAAGTTTTAATATCTTTCATCAAAATGAAAAAAAAAATCATAGAAGCATACTGGGAAATATACTCAGTGGAACTTATAACTTAACTACGAGTTTGTTTATTAAATGTGAACTTTTTTTTAGCAATGGTTAACTAAATTTCTGTAAAATAATCATAGATTTAGTTATTTCACGATTCAAAATATCAAAGAAATATACGTGTAATCGTTAACCGCTACTAGCAATCAACAACAATCCTCTGTAGCCGATAACTGATGTGTAGTTCTAGTGAGATACATTATTTACAATCGCACTACACCAACAAACCCTATTCTCGCCAAACGCCTTGAGCCGGCAACCCTTCCTCCTTCGGCTTAAAACCTCAATTCAAAGTGGAATCTTCCACAATCAAAATATTTTGATTGCCAAGTCAGCGTGGTCGGACTATAATCCAATGGGAATAAAACTATTTTCTTTGCCACATTTATCCGGCTGTATTGAATATTTTTTACAAACGGTATTTTTTAACACTAAATGTAGATAATTTACAGGTCTCTATAATCCCACTTTTTAAAATTGCTTCAAATACTTTCTGTGAAATCATTAAAAAAATAAATATTCGAACCAATTTCGAAAAGTGGGATGGTCGGGACCTGTAAGTCAGCTACATTTATCACATAAAAAATCCGCTAGTAAAAATATTCAATACAGCTGGAGAAATGTGGCAGAGAAAATTGTTTTTTCCCTATTGGATTAGCATTGAGGCATTTGAGTTTGGAGACCCCCGGTCCCGCGCGTATTCCCAATTAAGCATTTCATTTCCCTTCTTTTAAGTGGAATTGTTTTCTGACAAACTTAATTAGGTGATAAAAGTAAGAAATGTGTCCGATTTTGTCGATTTGTCCTTTTTTATAAGTCAGTAATGCTTTTAAAATAAATTGCATAAGAATATTCGATGGATAGTGTACACGTATTGCCTTTATTTGAAGATTATAATATTTGATAAGGTACAATATAAAATTAAGAATATAGGAGAGAATAAACTTAACATTTGAATTCCCGTAATTAGGCAATACTTGAATGAAGGGATGATTCAGAAAAAAGTAGTCGAAGCTAGTGAATCTTTTACCGTAATATAGATTTAAAAATATTATTTAAAGTACATTAATAAACGAAAAAGATAAGAGGCTGACCCCTTATTGATACGATTCTTTTGATGTTTTTTTTTGTACAAGTCAGCTAGTAGGTATATATTATATTTTTAGGAGATATTTTTTAAACATGCATGCACAAATAGAAATTTTTAAAAAGAAATTTCTATGAAAAGTAGTAATAAACAAAGACATTAATCTGAAGTACCGTTTTTAATTTTTTCTAATTAAAAATATTTTTTTTGTGTTATAAAATGTTGCTATATTTGTAATACTGTGTCTTTTCAACTAGAAACTATATTTTTAGAAATGAAAGAGTGCAGAATTTTTTTTATTAGTATTTTGTTAGACAAAATTACATAATGTTTTTCAGTAAACAAATGATGTGTATAATTTTGTTGTTGTATACTTATGTTGTATGTTTATTGTTGAAATTAGTTTAGATAAATTTGATTTTGAGCCTTTTTCTTTTTCTTATTATGGTGAATTTTAGAGCTAGTATTTAATTGAAAATATAATTACTTGCATTCAATGAAATCATTTCATATTAATTCTTAAAATATGTAATTAAAATTGCAATGAAACTACTCACTAGATTTTAGTTAAAACAAAGACAATTAAAATATTACTTACCTTGAAAGGCTCTAGAATTAACAATTCCCTCAATTCAATAAAATCGTTTCATAATATTTCTTAAAATATGTAATTATTTGGCTATTATATTAACATAAAATCAAGGCCCATTACTGTCTTACACTTTTTTTCATCATCGTCTTTATTCAAATTTAAAAATTCATCTACCTGTACCTTTTGATTATTGTGAAAGCTCTAACGATAAAAAATAAAAAAATGTTCCTTCAAAGATCAAATTCCTGGAACTGTGGAACTAATATTATTAGAAAATTAAGTTTAATCATAATTTTAGATTTTGATCACTTTATTTTCTAAAACCATAAATCTATTCTCCGATCCAATATCAACAGTCTGTTGCTGTTACATACCAGGTAAATGGTTGGAAATTTATTTTCATATGTTTTTAGATATTGAAATATTTTTTTTTTGTGTAAGAGAATAAGCTTTCTTAACTGATACGCCCCTTCAGGGATATGTCTAAATTTTGGAGGTGGCTCACGATAGATGGCAGCATCTGTCACGAATGTGTGAGTGTGTTGTGGCTGTCTTACTTGACGAAGGCTTATGAGCGGGGGTCTCTGACAAAGCATACACGCCTGAAAATATATGTATACCAACCAACTAAATGATTCGTTTGTTCGTCTGTTGAGTGATAAAAATTCAGAAATCCAGAACCGATAGGATAATCTGGATAATGATAGCATAATAATTGGATAGAAGAAGTAGTTAATAAAACAGATTCCTAATTCAAATCGTTTTATTTGTGGAGGCATGAATAAAAGTTTGTTGAACTTTTTTAAGATTATGGACTTCAATTTTAAATGCTTACATCTCAACAAATAATGTAAATTAAGTTTTTTTTTATTTGGGGTATTTCGAAGGTGACACACATTTCTATATAAAAAATGGGTGTTGCTGTTAATACGCATTTTATTATATAGAAGACCTTTTATAAAATATTTGTTGACCGCTATCAAGTATATAAGCATTTTCTTGAAAAGTGACACCTTTCACGAAATCCTCTAATCAATAGCAGTTGAGTAAAAAGGGGTGTGTGTCCAAATTGTGTAGTATCCCCTCCCCCCCTCAGGCGCTGGTATTGATAATACGCAATTCTTTTCTCCTTGTATCTGTATCGCCATTGTGCATGTCTTTCACTACGTTCGCGGGGATTAGTGATTTCTTTTCACATTATGTTTGTATTTCAGTTTAGTTTCAACTACCGTGTAAAGAATATCACATTTAGAGGTGTTTTTCGTTTTGCGAAGTTGCAATCATAGTTTTTTTGTTTTTGTGTGGACCTGTACCCGTAGGAAACTGCGAAATGACCGCCCACAGGATTTTCAGACCCATAGATTTAACGAGCACGTACTCCGCATATACTCGTTTGGTCTTCAGTGGTATCGGGACTCGATCGCGGTTCCTTTCGATTCCGAGACAGGGACTTTAACCACGGCTGCTTAATAATAGGAATCTTTATAAATTCAACTGTACAAACGGCATTTTGTTTTTTAAACGTGCAGTAAAAATATACTTATAAAAATATACTCGTTTGGTCTTCAGTGGTATCGGGACTCGATCGCGGGTCCTTTCGATTCCGAGACAGGGACTTTAACCACGGCTGCTTAATAATAGGAATCTTTATAAATTTAACTGTACAAACGGTATTTTGTTTTTTAAACGTGCAGTAAAAATATACTTATAAAAATATACTCGTTTGGTCTTCAGTGGTATCGGGACTCGATCGCGGGTCCTTTCGATTCCGAGACAGGGACTTTAACCACGGCTGCTTAATAATAGGAATCTTTATAAATTCAACTGTACAAACGGTATTTTGTTTTTTAAACGTGCAGTAAAAATATACTTATAAAAATATACTCGTTTGGTCTTCAGTGGTATCGGGACTCGATCGCGGGTCCTTTCGATTCCGAGACAGGGACTTTAACCACGGCTGCTTAATAATAGGAATCTTTATAAATTCAACTGTACAAACGGCATTTTGTTTTTTAAACGTGCAGTAAAAATATATTTATAAAAATATAATCGTTTGGTCTTCAGTGGTATCGGGACTCGATCGCGGGTCCTTTCGATTCCGAGACAGGGACTTTAACCACGGCTGCTTAATAATAGGAATCTTTATAAATTCAACTGTACAAACGGCATTTTGTTTTTTAAACGTGCAGTAAAAATATACTTATAAAAATATAATCGTTTGGTCTTCAGTGGTATCGGGACTCGATCGCGGGTCCTTTCGATTCCGAGACAGGGACTTTAACCACGGCTGCTTAAAAATAGGAATCTTTATAAATTCAACTGTACAAACGGTATTTTGTTTTTTAAACGTGCAGTAAAAATATACTTATAAAAATATCACAATTTCTGTAGGTTTTATTCGTTCTTCGGAGCATGGGCATTCTTATTTATAGCTCCAAGTATTAGGTTTCAGTAAAATTTACCTTAAGGTATAGGCGAATACCAAAAATTCTAAAATTTTTACTATTACTTTAATCTTTTCCAAATTTGCATAGTGATTTCAAATATAATGAACAATACTTTTTGGGCAATTTTTTTTATTTAAATATAATTGATTTATTTTAAACGGTGTTTTTCAACTAAAAAAAGGGGTTTACGTCAACACTTCTAGCATAAAAAGTTTTACATTAATTTACCTGAAATTTTTCACAGATGCTATTTCAATATATACCTGTGCCATGAACCTCTAACATCTGGTGTAAGTACAAGTTTTTTTTAAAAAAATGTCCAAGTGTAAGTTAATCGAAAAAAATCCTTTTTTTGTGGTTAATTTATAACATTTTTCTTAATAACTTTTTTTCTTGTAATTTGTATGTAACTCTAGAGGGTCATTGCATGTATCAGTTCAAAACGAAGAATTTAACACATAATAAATGTTCATAGGATGAAAATTCAATGTGGTAGACTTGTTGGCGTAAACATCTTTTTTTAGTAGAAAAACGCCGTTTAAAATAAATACATTATATTTAAATACAAACAAAATCCTTCAAATTATTCATTATATTTGAAATCACTATGCCAAATTTGGAAAAGATTAAAGCAATAGTAAAAATTTTAGAATTTTTTGAAATTTTGGGTATTCGCCTACCTTAATTGTAGCAAAATATAGACCATAACATTCGCAATCAAACCATGTTACTCTAGGAAAAAAAAGTTGCTATGGCGTTGAATTTAATATTTGCATGTCGATTCTCTTTTCTTGATATAAACCATTTCAAACAAGAGCACTACTAGTGATAAATTCACTGCTCAAAACTATTAGGGGAGCGCATGGTTTAAACGATTTTACCCCAATCATCAGCATGCGAATTTTTCTGACAAACTTAAGTTAACACTGATGTATAGTTAGATGTAAGAAACATGTCTTTTGAAGAATTAAATAATGTTTGTTTTAATTAAATGAAAATATGAGAAACATTGTAAAATAAAATTCACTCTAAATTAAACTTCAATTCTTCATTCTTGCATTTTTAGATGTTTAAAAATTGATTTTAACTATTTTTAACAAATTAAGCATTGAAAAAATATTCTTATAGTTTAATCAAAAGTTATGATTTCAGTTTTTTTCCTAAAATTTCAGACCCCCCCCCCTGTTTTTTTACCATTTTATTGTGGATGCACAGTGAATCCATTTAACAAATTTTAGATTTATAGAATAAAAAAAATAAAAGCTGGGACTGAAAGGGTAACAGAAGTAAGCAAAATTGTTCCCTCATTGTTTTTAGCAGCGTATTTAGTCAAAAATACTCAGACAAAAATTTAAATAAATTGAGTTCAAATTTAAGCGCAATTGAATCCGTATGAGAATTCGAAAGGGAGAAAGCGCCCTTCCATTAACCGATTCCCTAGTAATTAATTTTCAATGCGGTGATTCTGACTTTCTACTCTCTCTGTAATTGTATATTACAGTATTACCCAATTATAGCGTCATTAAAGCATTTAGCAAGAGGGGAAACTGGAGTGAAGTGTCAGCGAGCCGAAAGCCCACTAATACCCTTTTGAGCGAACAGGGCAGAAAAGGACTATTTTCCCTAAACTTGTATGCAATGCTTGTATGAGACCACTCTATCATATTAACTAAGGCTCCTAAATGTATTTTATACATTTTTAGTTCGAAAGAAATTAACTTTCTTTAACTTTAATTTACAACTTGTTTAGGAAATAACCAAGTGGATAACTAAGAACCAGCGAAGACGAACCCAATAACGAAATAGGCAAGTTTCTAGGTTTTCTGCCCCGTTCTGCCTGGGATGTATTAGAAAAAGTATCACTTCTAAATCTAAGAAGATTATTTTGCCATTGTATAGGGCATCAGTAAGGCCACATCTGGAATATGCTGTTCAGTTTTGGTCTCCTTTCCTCAGAAAAGATATAGAGTTGCTTGAAAAAGTTCAGCATAGGGCTACAAAAATGATTCAGGGTCTATCCGGTATTGATTATGATAACAGATTAAGATCTTTAAACATGTATTCCCTGGAAAATAGGAGAGATAGGGGTGATTTAACGCAGTTGCTCAAGTTCATAAAACAGGGAGACATGAAGGGCTTAAGTTTTTTTTTATCTTAAATAGCCGGACCATTGTACATGATCAGAAAATGAATAAACTGTGCTTTAGAAGGGAGGTAAGAAAACATTATTTTTACAATAGAGTTGTCGATGGGTGGAATACTTTACCAGATTATGTTGTGCATTCGAAGAGAGTAGAAGATTTTAAGACGAATCTTGATAGTCATTGGAAACTGGTAAAGTATTAGATTTATTTTGGACCAACCTTGCTGGACCTCTGGCCTGTTGTTGGTCGACAATTTTTGTATTTGTATTTATTCGTTTCTGCTGCAGTTCCGTGTATTCCTTCGCGTTTCGTTATTGAACTGGCTCATTTGCTGCCCTGTTCAGTGAATCACACACCGCACTCCACTTTTCTTTTAGCTCAATGCATTAAAGAAACTGCGATGCGATGTTAATGACGCTAAAAGCGAATAACGTTTCAAACAAGGTTGAAAGTGTAGCAAATCTCTTATAATACGTAGTAGGAGTACTCATATAATTAATTAAAGTTATAAAATGTTATTTATTGAATAAATGTTATCCTTATGTACCATTAGAAGTAGTAGTTTTATTTTTTGTCCTTCCCAATTCAATAGCTTTAGGTGGGAAATATAAAAATTTCAATTTCGAGACTTTTCGCATCATTTAGCGAATAAAATAAAATTTAAACAGTGAACTAAAATGATTTTAAAACAAATTTTCTCCGAGAAGGCATTTTGGATGTCATATAACCTTAGATTTCTAGCGTTATAACCGCTGATTTGAATATAAGTCTTCGTCATTGATCAAGGATTTATAACAAAGGGGTAGTGGGATGGCTGGATCGCGGGTCTCCAAAGCGAAGTGCATCAGTGTTAATCCAATGGAGACAAAATATTTTATCTGCCACATTTCTCCTTCTGTATTGAATATTTTTAAAAATGATTTTTTTATGTGATAAATGTAGCTGACTTACAGGTTCCGACAATCCCACTTTTTGAAATTGGTTCGAATTTTTTTTCAAATTTTGAATAAATAACTTCACAAAAAGTATTCGAAGAAATTTAAAAAAGTGGGATTATAGAGACCTGTAAATTATCTACATTTAATCGAGGAAACGATTTTTTTTTCATTTTTGAAGAAAAATGTAAACTTGTCTGCATTTTTTCCCTTTAGCACGCTAAAGAGGGACACAAAATAATGGTCTTTTATAATGTATAAACGAGTAGTTCTATTCGATATGCATGTTTTCAATTAAAATTGCGTATTGACAAACTCATTTGAGGGGAAAATTAGAAAAAAGTATGAAAACCCTGAACGTGGTATAAAATTTCATACCCTCATTAAGGCGCACTAACAACGTGAAGATAGAAAAACATTCATTTTCCCATTTTTAATGATTTTAATTGTACATTTGTTTATGAACGGAAAAGCCTTCTCTGGAAATAGCATTTTTTATCGTATAAATTAAAACTCTGTAGTTATGCTGAAAACTTTTGTGTTACCCATTAAGAAAATGTAACCGGAAAGCCAGTAATTTGATACTTTAACTTTTTAATTGTTGCAAAATTGATACAATGGTTTTAATCAGTATTTTATGCATTAGGAAAAAAAAAAGGTTCTCTACCGTTTCTGAATTTTCCAAAGTTCGCAATTTGTGTGGGAGCATTAGAATATTTTCCGAGGAAATCAATCTACTTAATATACACTGCTCAAAACAATCAGGGTATCACTTTCCGTACTTTGTAAACCCTTTCAGTTTCAACTCTTTTTATTTTAAAAACCTAAACTTTGTGAAATATATTTATCATGAATATACAATGAAATGACAAAAAACAGGGTTAAAAAATCTTAATTCCTCAACTGAAATTTAGGGGAAAAAATTGGTATCATTAACTTTTGAATTAATTATAAAAATATCACTTTTCATAGCTTTCTTTGTTAAAAAACGTTAAAATTCATTTTTAAACATCTAGAATGCAGGAGTGAAGAATTTAGGTAGGGTTAATTTATTTGTTAAAATTGTTTCATAAAATTAAATATTATATAAAATTAAAAATATTTCATAAATTTTTTTAAGAGTGAAATGTATTGTTTTGTGTTTTTTCATATTTTCATTTAATTAAAACAAACATTATTTAATTCATCAAAAGACATGATTCTTCCATCTAACGATATTTAGTTGCGAGCTCAACTTAGTGAGAAAAAAATCTCAAATTGATTATTCCAAATGGAATCATTGGGGTGAAGGCTTTTAAACCATGCATTCCCCTAATACATCAGAGCAGTGTGTATCGCTTCGTTTTTTCTTCTCTAATGGGGCTGCAACATGGGCAGTAAAGCCTTTGCAGACTCGGCACATCCCCAGAACTGAGAGCCATTTTTTTGTGGCACCATCTAGTCGACTCTCGCTACCACAATTTTGACGCACAGATTACAATGAATCTGAGCTCTCCGTGGATGTTAAAGTATGCCGAGATTTAATTTTGCCGAGAGAACCCAGGCCAAATTGTCTCTCCAGGGATCTTTTACATGCCACATAATCATATGGCATGCGTGCCCAGAATTTTCCCATCCAGAAAATCCGACGACTCAGCCGGGGCTCGAACCCGCAATCTTGGGCTTACGAAGCGGACACGTTTAACCTCTCAGCCACTGAGCCGATTGTATCGCTTCGTGTCTCTCCCACCTTCACTTAAGTTGCGAAAATAGTAATTATTGGTTTTCCATGAACAGGATGGAGCATTAATTAAAGAGCTCAGTGGAATAACACGAAATGAAATTTTCGAAAATAAAACTGAAATTTGAAATCAATGATCTTCTTTAACCCTCTAATGCATAGTGTTACCGCTCGGTAACAAGTTACATAATCCCCTTTATTCTATTAAAATAGACCTCCCTCTCGACAAATTTGTGTTTTTTTCATCTATTACATTCCATTTTTAAGTTTTAGTTAATAATAACCATCATAATTGACAGTAGTAAAAGTGTATTCAAAATTAAAAAGTGAAGTTTCTAACTGTTGTAAATTTACGTGTCTGGCAGAATTCAAAGTAATAAAACTTGTACTAAATACAATTAAATTGCTTTGAAAAAAATATTATAGTTCAAGAGGGTTATTTTAAACTATATTTAGTTGTTTTCTAATCATTCTTTTCAAAATTGGTAGTTTGTAGTTGGTTTTTACATGTGTTACCGTTTGGTAACATCATGCATTAAGCACAACTTTTGTTTGCTAATTTGCGTGTATCTCAGTATCGGATTCACAAGAGTTCAGTGTTTAAAATGTTTGGTACTACTTGATTTTAAGAGTAAAAATAACTGTTTTATGTCGTATCATTCTGCCATTTAAAAAAATTATGTTTAAAAATGATTTTCTGTATATTATTATTCATAAATACCTGCTATTTGTACTAAACCTGCTATTGCCTTCTATTTGTACATTAATTTTGTTTCAAAAGTAACTACTATTCATAATTATTTTAGTAATTAATTTTTCCTGTTTAACAAAATCTAAATGTACCAAATATTAATACTCTATTTTGTTTGTTATACACGTTTTCATAAAAGATTTTATACCTAAAACTATGTATCTGCGTGCCTCTGCAAATTCTTATATAATAATTAAATTATCAATAAGCTTTATTTTTAGGTATATTTTATTAGAAATATAAAAAGCAAAAAAGGTAATAAGTTGAATAAAAATAAATATTCGTACCCCGAACTTTAAGGGGTCAGGAGTCTTGAAAATTTGCAAAGAAGGAACTACAAAGCATAGTTTGATATTTCATGTAATTTTTTAACTACTCAACATACATGTATAATTTTTTATATGTAATTCTACAAGATTTACTTAATATGAAACAAATTTTAAAATTTATGAAACTTTAGCCAAAACTAAAATAAATGATATTAAACATGAAGGTACTTGAACACACTGTGATTAGGCTTGCGCGGCAAATTGTGAGGTCAAAATTGAAAAAATGAATAAGAAAATGACTTTATATTGTACAAATATGTACAAACAAAGACTTATACCTAAATTCTCAGCTCAATTTTAACTAGAAATTATTTTAAGAACTTTTTTATAAAAAATTAATAAAATTTTTAAAATTTTGATTTAAATTTTTTTTTTAATAATTTCTAATTAAAATTGTGCTGAGAATTTAGGTATAAGTCTTTGTTTGTACATATTTGTACAATATAAAGTCATTTTCTTATTCATTTTTTCAATTTTGACCTCACAATTTGCCGCGCAAGCCTAATCACAGTGTGTTCAAGTACCTTCATGTTTAATATCATTTATTTTAGTTTTGGCTAAAGTTTCATAAATTTTAAAATTTGTTTCATATTCAATATATCTTGTCGAATTACATATACAAAAATTTTGCTTATATATTGAGTAGTTAAAAAAATTACATAAAAGATCAAACTATACTTTGTAGTTCCTTCTTTGCACATTTTTAAGACTCCTATAATCCCTTAAGCATCTACTCAGCGCTTAATGCATGGTGTTACCGTTTGGTAACAAATTTAAAAAATGAAATTATTTAAATTACGATGCATTTAATTTTTTTTCGTATTTTTCCCGTGATGTAGGAGCATTAGAGATACAAATATATTTTTTTGGGACGAAACAAAAAAATCATGCATTAGAGGGTTAAAGATGTATTTACAAAAAAAGGACAGTTTTAATACAACACTGTTAAAAATAATAGTTCAAGGTTGAACCAAAATATTGTTCAAATTTGCTGCTACCATGGTTTGGTAGACTGCTGGACCATAAAATGGTATTTTCAAATTGAGTAACTATGGTGAGAGGTTCAACCATATGCGGGATTTTCCCAACGCGTAACTATAGTGAAATGTTGAACCATGAAAAGGTTCTCCCATTGCATAACAATAGTTAAAGGTGAAAAAAAAACGGTATTTCTTACATCGGGACTTTCGCCGTCGGGACTTTGGACCCCACAGATATAACGAGCACGTCTGTCCCAGTGTAGTCGGGCCCATCCGTGATAAATTGAGGTTTTTTCCTACTATTTAAAGTAATGACATCTGATTTATAGGATGATTAACAGTAGGTGGAATTAGGAGGTAGGATGACTAACAGTCCTGAGATGGTTGAGCCTTTTGGCTGATGACATAACCACACGGACGGGCCAATTCTCAAGCAGAAGCAGCACTCATGGCGCCTGCTTTTGAGTAAACAGTTAAATTGTCGGTTGCACTTAGAAGAAATTGACCAAACTTTAGTGCTATTGGAGTAGAAGTCGAACCAATTTTTCGTGAAAGCATGACTGTTTCCAGAATGTGATATTTGATTGAACCATGTTATGGTGTATATGCCTGAAGTTCTTAATTTTTTACCAATATTTGGTTCAACGTTGAACTGAAATTTTTAACAGTGAGAATCCAATCTTTTTGATATGAAATGAAATTATATACATGTTGATATGAAATTTGTTTCTTCTATTCAAGAGCGAGGGGCATTACGTATGTAATTTTCAAAATATACATAAATTAAGCAAATGACAAGAGATAATTATTGAATTTGCTAAAGGCTTATTTCGAAAATTTAATAAATTTGCTTTTAAATTAAATTTAAAAATTTAATTAATAAATTTGCTTATGTCGAAAAGGATTAAATGAAAGATTCTGTTACAACCCTACTTGTTTTATTTTAATTGTGGCGTAAGGCGTAATTTTTCATTATATTACTAAAACATGCAAAGTGCAAACATTTGCTTAAAAATGGATACTGGTGTCATAATACTAATTATTTATATTGGTAATGTTTTCACAATCTTTGGCATTTTAAATGTTGTTGAAAAAGCAATAGTTTAGTTAGATGCTTTGGAGGTGATAGATAATTTTAGTGTTGATGATATGAACTGTTTTACTTCTTTTAACGTAGGATCAATATTCGATAAAAAATGATAATGATAATTCGATAAAAATGATAATCAATGTCCGGTTCCTTGAAATCACAAATAATTTTGGCAAACAATATGTAATAACTTTGGAATTTTCGATTAAAAATAATATACTTTTTCATTTTGACACTTACAAACTCAATCTAGAACTAAATGCTATGTTTGGGGCTTTTTTTAGAAGAATAAATGTTATGTAGAATCAGTTCTAATTAACTGTTTCTGTTATAAACATGCTTGTTTAATTTCAGGTTAACATATGTAGAAACCTTTCACAGAGTGCTTCAAATAACGAAGAATGAATTTACACTTAAACTCAAGTTTTAAACTAACTAATCAAAATGTAGGAAAAGCTTGATTTTAAAGGATTGTGGGCAAGAAAATATCAACAAGCAACTCGTGGAATTTTGTGTGCAGTGTATCAAGTTGTTATGATGAAAAGAACAAAAAGAAGCGTCAAAATAAGAAATTTCAATATGTGTCTAAAATAAGAAATTTTGATATGGGCTAAGATAGAAAGATTAAAATAACATAGATTTGGTACGGAAAGTATTTGGAAGTTTATCATATCCAAATTTTGCCTAGTAAAAATTGAAGTATGTGAATACTCAAACTGCGTTAGAAATGAAATTCTGTAATAGCAACTTGGAGAATTCATCAATCTCACTGACATGATGAATAACATCGATATTTACTGGAAACGGTTTAACTAAAAATAAGTTAGAATCAACTAATACAACCTCGTAATGGAAGCAGAAAACGTTGATAGCACGGACAACAGAAATAGAAATTCCCCAAGCCAAGTTACTAATGATTCTAAAGAA
Organism: Hylyphantes graminicola; assembly: GCA_023701765.1. Classification (NCBI taxonomy): domain Eukaryota; kingdom Metazoa; phylum Arthropoda; class Arachnida; order Araneae; family Linyphiidae; genus Hylyphantes; species Hylyphantes graminicola. The sequence continues at coordinate 36,850,752 of CM043120.1, read as the reverse complement.
GTGAAAAAAGCGCATAACTCTTCTACATCAAAATCTGAATTTTCTGGAGATGGTTCAACCATAATAGAAAACAAAAACGGTGATGCAATAGAGAACGGGCGACAAGATTGCTCAAACCGAGTAAATACCAAACTTTTGGAAGCAGGTAACGTTGATAATTCCTTTGTATCAAAATTGAAGAGTTATGGTCAAAGTGCAATGCCAAGTCAAGGGGAATTAAATACCGCCACTAGTGAAAATGTGCTTGAAAATGGAGTTGCGGAGACAGAAACAGAAGGTTTTGCAGCCCTTTCGTCGGATTGCCTATTAAAAGTGTTTGAAGCTGAACACATTGAGGATAAGAAATGTTTTGTGTTTCTTGAAAAACCAACGAAGAAAACTGCATTTAGAACATGCGAAGAGCCTGGTAAGATGATACGCATGGAATTTGAAGTAATTGCGGGAGAAACCGTTTTGCGTAATGAAAATGTAGTTGAAGAAACAGAATCGTCCATCACTTCCAAGGGCGATTTGATGTCATGCTTTATAGAATCAACTCCTTGGAAATCATCCAATAATAAATCAATAGAAACTTTTGAAGTTGCGGAATGTGTGATAGAAGCTGACACTAGGCAATTTAATGTAAATGTATTCAGTATCAACAATAAAGAGTTAAGTTTTGTTGGCGTATCAAATAGAAAGGATAGTTCAAGTAATTATGGTCTAAAGAAATGTGATAACTACATTGCAGAAGAATGCAAAGTGCCGATCGAGGAAGATAACTCAAAGCAAAGCAGCAGAAGTAATACGCGCATTCTTTCAAAGACGAATAGGAAACCTAGAAAAAAGCGAAAATCTTCTAAAAAGACGATGTCCAAGGCAGTACTGAATTCAGGATCAAAAAGTAATTCATGTAATGTTGACAAAACTACTCTAGATTCAAGCGAAAATCCGCCATTTATAAATGCCAGTAGTATAAATGGTAATTCATTTTACAATGACTGTATAAATTCATTCATTTCGAATAGTATGATGGAAGAAATGCCCGAGTTAGAGCCTCATATCCAGCCTGAATCAGCATTTAAACCCGAACAACATCGAGCTTCAACTGATGAGTGTACTGTGTCAACAACGCTTAAGATCACTAATGAAGAAGGTAATCAGACACTCGAAACTCTCATGCCTATTTTAGAAGCCCAGAAGACTGACGATGTGCCACCTTCAAATAAAAATTCTCAAAAAACACGTGGACGACCCAAGAAACCACAAGACAGAACATATATTAAGAAACGTGGCCGGCCCAAGAAACAACAAGAAAAACCGAAGAGGCCGCGTGGCCGGCCAAGGAAAAAAGTATCATCCAAAGATTCCATTCTATCTGCGAATTGTGAATTATGCACTGTCTCTTTCCATCCCACAAGCTTAGAACACACCATTTGCGAAGTATGTGCAGACGTAAAAAGAGTCCATGGTGATGGCGGTTCAGGTGATGCTTACAATAGAAAGTTAAACGTTAGTGACAAAGAGGGGATCATTCAGAGAAAATCAAAAAGAAAGAAATTAAAAGACATCATCTTGAAAAAAATGCCGAAGCGGGACAAAGAGCTCCATGTTTATCACAACATGGTAGCTCGTTCAGCAGTCCAGAAGACATACAGTCACTGTCAGAGCTTTTCTGGGCAGATGGTCGAATCACCAGAACTTTTTAGTGGTTCTGAAGATGAATACATTATGGACGACAGTCTCGAAATTCATCCATTCGCCCAAGCGATCGCGGGCCATGAAATAAAAGCAGCGCAAAGAAGAATAAAATCTTCCAAAATAAACTCCGATATACAAATAGATACCAAATTAAAAGAAGAAGTGGAAAAAGGGCAAAATAAAATTGCTAAAACGAACAAGAAATCATTTGTCGATTCTTCGACTATGAGAATAACAAGAAGTCGCAGTTCAACTCCTAAGAGAAAATTGACAGTGCCGCAAGACGAAACCACACAAACTAATAAAAAAGAAAAGAATATTGACAAGTACTTAATAAATAATTACGAATCTTTAAGTAGTAATGTTCCAATCCTAAAAAAGAACTGTTCGAAAACTAAACGGAAGTCTAAGCGTACCAAAAAAATCAATACATGCGATGATTTCGTAGAAGAAAAATTGGATTCTTGTGAGACTGTAAGTAATCAGTTGAAAGATATTGAAAACGTAACTCCGAAAGTACTTCAAAAGACCAACTACTCAGAACGAGGTATTGAATTGGAATCAAAATTGAAGTTAAGTAATGAAGATTTAGGCCCATTGAATATTTCAACGACGCAAACGTCTACTGTTTGCAACGAATATACGGAGCTAAATGAATCAAATACAAAAACTGCTAAAGTCAATAAAGAGTCTTTGAAATTAAGTTCTACGCTTTCCGAGAATATTAGTAAGGTTACAAAAGAGAACAGCACAACCATAATCCAGTTTGATGACAGTGATAACTTACTCTCAAAAATTCAAAGTTTAATTAGTAAGTCAGGTAAAAGGACAGCAGAGAACCGTTCAGTTTGCGAATCAGTGAGTCATCAAACGAAACACACAAATTCCGGTGAATTTACCGACCTTAATTCTTCAACCGTGAGTTCAAGTGATGAGAAAGTTAGCATTGGCTCCAAAAAGAAAGTAGAAAATAGTGATATGCAACAAAATAGTATTACATCAAATAATATCGAAAATACGGCAAGTCGTTTTAGACGGTCTTTGCTTCCACTGCAAAGATGTCCAAGGCCTGATTCTTTTTCATCCCCAGCAGAACAGAATGCAACTGCGATTTTTGAAGAGAATAATATTCGAAATGAAGCAGAAATCACCCGTAAGGACTATCTTAATGCATCGTTTATGGGAAGAGGAAATAAAAAAAGTTTTACAATAAATAGTTTTAGAAGAAATGACATGAACCTTGCAACAGATTTTGGTTTACAAAACTTTTCAAATTTTGAAAAGGACATTTTCAAACCCTTTTTCATAAATTTCGATTCCAATTTGTCTAAATTAGAAACTGTGTCCCACAGCTCTGACGCTATTTCAAAAGATGATGATTACGCCGATCAAACAAGTCCTTTAGATTTGTCAATAAACAATAGTTACAAGTTATCAGTTGAAATCAATTATCACAAAACCATTGAAAACGAAGCGAATGTAACTCTGAGAGATGAAAACTCTGAGGACTCAAGCAATTGTGTAACTAATTCTGTGAGTACCAAAGATGAACAAACATCAGTGTTTTACAGAGATGAACAAACATCAGTGTTTCACAGAGATGAACCAAATTCAGAATATCACAAAGAGGAACAATTTTTTGTGAATAACATAGTTAAACTAAAGTCAGTGAATAACAAAGATGAACAAACATCAGTGTTTCACAGAGATGAACCAAGTTCAGTATATCACAAAGATGAACAATTTTCTGTGACTAACATAAATGAACTAAATTCAGTGAATAGCAACGATGAACGAACATCAGTGTTACACAGATATGAAACAAAATCAGCAAATCACAATAATGAAATTTTTTTTGTGAATAACATAGTTGAACTAAATTCATTGAATAACAACGATGAACAAATATCAGAAATTCACAAAGGTGATCTAACTTCAGTAAATCACAAGGAGGAACAATTTTTTGTGAATAACATAGATGATCTAAATTCAGTGAATAACACAGATGATCTAAATTCAGTGAATAGCATGGGTGAACTAAATTCAGTGAACAACATAGATGAACCAAATTCAGTGAATAACGAAGATCAACAAACATCAGAGATTCACAAAGATGAATCAAATTCAGCAAATCACGAAGATGAAAAATTTTTAGTGAATAACATAGACGAACTAAATTCTGTGTTTTACAACGTTGAACAAGCATCTGATACTCACAAAGATGAATCAACTTCAGAAAATCACAAAGATGAATTAAATTTAGTGAATAATGAAGATGAGCTAAATTCAGTGGATGACAAATATGAACAAACATCGGATATTCATAAAGATGAACCAACTTCAGAAAATCACAAAGCTGAACTAAATTCAGTGAGTAATGAAGATGAACTAAATTCAGTGAATAATGAGGATGAACTAAATTCAGTGAGTAATGGAGATGAACTAAATTCAGTGAATAATGAAGAGGAACTAAATTCAGTAAAAAACAAAGATGAACAAACATCAGAGATTCATGAATATGAATCAACTTCAGTAAATCATGATGATGATGAAGCATTTTTAGTGAAAAACATAGATGATCTAAATTCAGTGACTAACGTAGATGAACTAAATTCAGTGAATAACATAGATGATCTTAATTCAGTGAACAACATAGATGAACCAAATTCAGTGAATAACGAAGACCAACAAACATCAGAGATTCACAAAGATGAATCAAATTCAGGAAATCACGAAGATGAAACATTTTTAGTGAATAACATAGACGAAATAAATTCAGTGTTTAACAACGTTGAACAAGCATCTGAGATTCACAAAGATGAATCAACTTCAGAAAATCACAAAGATGAATTAAATTTAGTGAATAATGAAGATGAGCTAAATTCAGTGGATGACAAAGATGAACAAACATCGGATATTCATAAAGATGAACCAACTTCAGAAAATCACAAAGCTGAACTAAATTCAGTGAGTAATGAAGATGAACTAAATTCAGTGAATAATGAGGGAGAGCTAAATTCAGTGAGTAATAGAGAAGAACTAAATTCAGTGAATAATGAAGATGAACTAAATTCAGTGAACAACAAAGATGAACAAACATCAGAGATTCATGAATATGAACCAACTTCAGTAAATCATGATGATGATGATGAAGCATTTTTAGTGAAAAACATAGATGAACTAAATTCAGGGAATAACATAGATGATCTTAATTCAGTGAATAACATAGGTGAACTAAATTCAGTGAATAACAAAGATGAACGAACATCAGAGATACACAAAGACAAATCAAATTTAGCAAATCACGTAGATGAAGCATTTTTAATGAATAAAACGGATAAACTAAATTCAGTAATTAACAACGTTGAACAAGCATCTGAGATTCACAAAGATGAATCAACTTCAGAAAATCACAAAGATGAACTAAATTCAGTTAGTAATGAAGGTGAACAAAATTCAGCAAATAATGAAAATGAACTCAATTCTGTGAGTAATGAAGATGAACTAAATTCAGTGAAAAACATAGGTGAACCAACATTTGAGATTCCCAAAGATGAATTATATTCAGTGAATAATGAAAATGAGCTAAATTCAGTGAACGACAAAGATGAACAAACATCAGAGATTCACAAATATAAACCGACTTTAGTTAATCACGAGGATAAACAATTTTTAGTGAATAACATAGATGAACTAAATTCTGTGAAAAACATAGATGAACTACATTCAGTGAATAACATAGATGAACTAATTTCAGTGAATAAGAAAGGCGAACAAACATCAAGTATTCACAAAAATGAACCAACTTCAGTAATTCACGAAGATGAACAATGTTTAGTGAATAACATAGATGACTTAATTTTGTTGAATAACATAGAGGAACAAATATCAGAGAATCACAAAGATGAACCAACTGCAGCAAATCACGTAGATGAAAATTTTTTAGTGAATAGTATAGATCAAAATTCAGTAAATAACATAGATGAGCTAATTTTAGTGAATACGAAAGATGAAAAAGCATCGGAGATTCTCAAAGATGAACCAACTTCAGTAATTCACAATGATGAACTAACATCAGTAATTCACAAGGAGGAAAATTTTTTAGTGAGCAACATGGATGAATTAAATACAGTGAATAACATAGATGAACTGAATTCAATGAATAATATAGATGAATTGAATTCAGTGAGTAACATAGATGACCTAAATTCAGTGAATAACATAAGTGAACTAAACATAGATGAACAAACATCAGATATTCACGAACGTGAACAAATTTTTGTGAACAATATGGATCAAAATTCAGTGAATTACATAGATGAACTAATTTTAGTGAATAAGAAAGATGAACATACATCAGAGATTCACAAAGATAAAACAACCTCAGTAAATCACGAAGGTGGACAATTTTTAGTGAATAACATAATTGACTTAAATTCACTGAATAACAAAGATGAACAATCATTAGAGATTCACAAAGATGAACAAACATTAGAGATTCACAAAGATGAACCAACTTCCAAAAATCACAACGTTGAACTAAATGCAGTGAATAACGAAGATGATCTAAATTCAGTGCACAACAAATATGAAGAAACATCAGAGATTCACAAAGATGAACTAAATGCAGTGAATAACGAAGATGATCTAAATTCAGTGAACAACAAATATGAAGAAACATCAGAGATTCACAGAGATGAACCAACTTCAGTAAATCACAAAGACGAAATGTTTTTAGTGAATAACATAGCTGATTTGAATTCAGTAACTCACAAAGATGAATACACTTATATGGATCACGAAGATGTGCAAACATCAGTGAAAAACCAAAGTGAACAAATATCAATGATTCACACAGAGAAATCCATTTTAGGAAATCACAAAGATGGACATATTTTAAGGAAGCACATAGATGAACAAAATTCAGTGAATCACAAAGATGAGAATTCAGAAGTAACAACGAAAGATTTAACAATACATGTTAGTAAAAAGTTTGAAATGCATAGTGACACCAATGACCCTAAGTCGAAACTTTTTTCCAACCATACTGTGTTTAACGTCCCTAATGACTTCGGTTATGGAGAACCAAGAGCTGAAGGCTATTTGAATAAAAATGAAAATGCAGTTAATTCCAAAGAATTAATAAAAAATGTATTGTACAGCGATGGCAGCAATCAATATATTAACGATTCAGTTCGGCCGGTTTTTAAAACACGCGTTTCACACAAATCAAAAAAACAAATATGCACTGAAAGTGTTCAAGCGAAATTAGACCCAAAAGCAAATATTGATATTCCTTTAAGGCAGTCAGAAACTCATGAAATGACAAATTACTCCGAGGAAAATGTAATATCGAATGACTTGGGTAATTTGGAGTCTGCTGAGAAATTAGGTGCTGACAATTGTTTAGGTGAAAATAAAGAACCTTCTACTTCTACTGAATCAATAACCAAGGTAAATGGTAAAGCAAAAGAAAACTTTCATGAAGCTTTTGAACGGAAACTTATTTCAGATAATTGTCTTGACGATTCTTCTAGGGGCATTGCTGTTACATCCAACATGAAAACTGTGATTGATACTGATCCTGAACCACCTAAGGATAAAAAATCTCATTTACACATAAGTAAAAGCACTAAAAGAAAGGCAGGTAAATGGAAAATAGACTTGAAAGAGGACTTGAAAGTCAGGTTTTCCTTTAGAAATAATGCTTCGGAAAAAGAGAGTTTAGAAGATTGTGAAGTCAAAGAATATTCAGAAAAGCATTTAAGTTACCCGGTGGACTCATTTAAAAAGAAACCCCCCTCATCAAGCCAAAAAAATACGTTATTGAAGAAAAACAGGTCTAAAATATTGAAGTTAAATACAAATAAAAAATTGGAAACTTTAGAATACAAGAACGCTGAGGATTTGAACGGTCTTTTAAAGCAATCAGGGGAAGTGCCAACAACACTAACTCAACATACACCCGTTATTATGTCTCAATTTCCATCACCAAATGCAGAAAAAGCCACACAGTCTCAAACAGTAGCAGTTTTACCTACGAAACATCTCCAAATTCAAAAGGTTGCAGCAGAAAATAAGAGTTTTGAAGTTTATGAAAGTGATTCAACTAATTGTTGTGAGTCGTTCAGGTGTTTAGAAGGAGAAAAACTTAATTTTAATTTACTTGAAAACAACTCCTCTGAAAAGGAAAAGTTAGAAATTTCTCACTCAGCGGAATATAATAAATGTAATCCTTCCACACTTTTAACTATCGATACATGTCTGCCTTTAAGAAATCATGAAGAAGAAGACAGTGATTGTGGTGCAGTCATACCGCCCTTATATGGAGGCTCAGCATCAGTACATCAAGCAAAAATAATTAAACAAACCTTTTCAAAGAATCATACGCAAAATAAAGAGACAGTAACAGAAAATCCAAAGTTCGAAAGTAGTGAAAAGAAAACTACTTACGAAAATGTCTCAACAACTGAAAGTGGACAATCAAGTTTTGTTAATGCAAAAAATCTAGAAGTTGAACCTAACACTGACTGTAGCAAACATAATTTGTCAAGGAACCTCGAAATAAGTACATTAAAAAATGTAAATGCTGAAATGCTCACTAAGAACATTGATGATAGCAAAAATATTGAAACATTAAATGTAGATTTAGGTGATAATGACATTGAAGTGGAAATAGTAAATTATCCAATTGAGCAACAAGATAGTGACAACGATTCTGATGTGGAAAAATATTGTATTCCTGAAGAATATTCTGCTACGGATAATGATAGTTGCTCGGATAATGAAAGTATTAGTACATTTCCTTTAAGTACAAACAACATTTCCTTTAGTTCTGATAATTCTGATATTAAAATGAATCAAATTGCTAACAATGTCAAGGAAAGCTATTGTAATAGCATAAATACTCAGAATAGTTCAAATAATCATTCAGAAACATTAAGGATCTCAGAATCGAAGGCTGTTGAAATTTCTGATTCAGGTCTTGGTAAAAATCACAACTTCGAAAAAACAATGGAGCCATCAAAAGAAATGTGTTTGCCATCGCAAGAACCTTTGGCAACAATTGCTTCCTTAAACAAATTATTAGTTCAGGTTCCTGAAGGCTCAAATGCACATATGAAACAGGAGATCGATGAAAAAGATCTAAAAATTATTGCTGTATTACCACCACAAGAACGTCCAGCAACATCAATTTCTTCAAACCCTTCATTAAATCAGGCTCCCGGAGGCTCAAAGGCTCAAATCGAACAAGAAAAGGACGTAAGAGACGTAAAGACTATTGCAGAATTACCGTCGCAAGAACCTGTAGTAAGACTTGTTTCGCAAAACCCTGCATCAACAACTACTTCCTTAAACCGATTTTTAGTTCAAATTTCCGAAGGTTCGAATTCACAAATAAATCAAGAACAAGATGAAAAAGATCTACAAATTATTGCAGTATTACCACCACAAAAACATCCAGCAACATCAATTTCCTCAAACACTTCATTAATTCAGGTTTCCGAAGGCTCGGAGATACAGATGGAGCAAGAAAAGGACGTAAGAGACGTAAAAATTAATGCAGAATTACCGTCGCAAGAACCTGTAGTAACACTTGTTTCGCAAAACCCTGCATCAACAACTACTTCCTTAAACCCATTATTAGTTCAGGTTTCTGAAGTCTCGAACACACAAATAAAACAGGAAAACGATGAGAAAAATCAACAGATTATTACAGAACTACCGTCTCAAGAATTTAAAGAAAGTGTTGATTACCCCATCATTTATTGGCTCAAGTCTCACAAATGCCAAAGGAAGCTTTAGAAAAAGTTGTACAATTTGTTGCAGAATTGGAATCACAAGAACGTGAAGCAACAATTGTTTCCCCAAACAACTCATTACCTCAGGTATCTGAAGTCTGTAGAACACAAATAAAAAAGGAAAACGATATAAAAGATATACAAATTATTGCAGAATTGAAACCTCATGGGAACATATCAACTCAAACCGACTCAGCCTTTCAGGAAACGGAAAAGGGGAAACATGACAAACCCCCATCTTATTATCCAAAAGATAACACTTTGTGCACAAGTACTGTATCTACAGAAACTGAAGAGACGACATCAGACAACTATTCTATGCTACTGCCTGCAAATGTTATGCGTAGGATAGCATGTCCTTCCCAGCAACCTCCTACAAGCACAAATCATCATAAACACCAACAAACGGCAACAAGTCCAAGTTTGGTACAGAAAAGTACGTTTTTTGCTGCACCACAATTAAGCTTTATGTCACATCAAATGAGGTCAGAAAATCTAACTTCATCACGATCATTAATGAATTCAGAAGAACAGACATCTTTGTCATCTCTTTCAAATTCCGAGGCTTCTCAGCAATCTCCTACAAGCACAACCAATCACAAACACCAACAAACGGCAACAAGTCCAAGTTTGGAACAGAAAAGTACGTTTTTTGCTGCACCTCAATCCAGCTTTATGTCACATCAAATGAGGTCAGAAAATCTAGCTTCATCACTATCATTAACGAATTCAGAAGAACAGATATCTTTGCCATCTCTTTCAAATTCCGAGGCTTCTGTAGAGAGTAACTTAGGAGTGACTGTACCGTTACAGTTTGTACAGCCGAATAATCACACTGCACTTGAACTGCCACACAACCACCAAATACCTGTCTTATGTTCTAGTTCTCAGTATTTATGTGGCATTAATAATTCGGAAACACTATTTCGACAAAATTCTAGGTATGGCGTTCAAAGATTGGGTGGCCCGCAAGCTTTATCTCGAGATACACCAATTATGCCAACAATTGATAACCAACTCTCGGCTCAAAATTCTTTCTATGAAAGAAGGATGGCCGCAGCCACTCCATACATACAAGAAGATAACGTTAATTACAGATATGGTGTACGAACATTAAGTCAAGCTCAAAGAACAATTAATCAAACTATCGAAAATGTCCCAGCAAATGACAGTCAATCTTCGTCGCTTAATTCTTTATATGGCCAAATGCACGAAAGCTCATCCAGATGTAACACTGACTTTTTTAATTCATCTCTATCGAAGTTTCCTCAAAGCATGCTAAGCACATCAAGTTATGCAACGAATTTTTTGCCAACAAATCTTCTAACAAGAGGAAACAACGTTGACAATGCAGTCACAACAACAAGAACTGATGCAGTGCCGAATTCGAGAATGCAAAATGGCTTATTTTTACCAACGAATGGTTATGATAGCGGAAACAAACCATACGAAGCTGCTCCAACACCGAGATTACAAAGCAGGGCGTCAAATGATGTTCAATATCCATCATTAAATGTCCCAATCATCAGAAGACTTGAGAGAGTGAATGAAGCATTACATGCACATGAAAGCAATTCAGATGAAGGAAGTCTACCGTATCCACCCTCATTTACTGACTCAAGAAATGTGGCAACTGTACCAATGCAAAAAATCGGATATCCTTCACAAAACTACCATGGTAGAATGACAGAAGAACCGAATGCATATCATAGCTCCCAAGGAAACAACGCAAATTATTATTCATCAATGCAGCCTTCTGCAACACCAAAGGTACCAAGTGCTTTCGAGTGCCCTTTACTGTACCATAACTCACAGACAATGTTTTCCCCACAATCCGGGCCAAGTTACTGGCATCACAAAAGTACAAACCTTCCAATTAGAAACAACTCAGAACATTCCACCAGTCAAGTGCACGGGTTGCAAGTGACCAACATGCAAGAAAGTCGGAACTGTCCAACAAGAGGCGGATCCCAACAGACGAGCTTGTGCCACTCTGAAATGCCCGGAATACCAATATCTATGCCATCAGCCGGAGGAAGCTGCATCGAACGACCAAACAGGTACGTAAAAATTCAAGAGATGAGGGCTAATTGCAATCATCGTGTGTTTTAAGCGTAGTTTTAAACTAGTAGGATTGTAGCACAATTTGTAAATAATTCGGCTTTCAGACAATATTTGTGTTCACTAGGAACAAAAAGCAACAAACAGTATTGATTCTATATTAAACATTGACCCGTTTAATTTCATTTCTTTCGAAAATTCAGTGATTATTTCTTTTGGTTTACAGAAATTTATATATATTTAGAAGATTAAGTAAGTAATCTATCTTAAATAAAAAAAAAATTGCACCAAAGCATTGTTTAATACTATTTAAAATGCAGACAAAAAGATAAACATCAAAAGCAGACTTGGGGACTTTATACTTCAACAAACTAGTGTTTGGACAAAAAGTGGAACAAGGTAATTTTTGCCGACGCTCGTTATTCTTTGGTTTCATTTAGTTTAAAAAAATTATTTCTTGGTTAAATTAAAGTTTTAAAATTTATTTTAAAATTATAATATACAAATTATTACTACAATTATATATATGGTGTTATTGTAGAATATATCTTGGTGTGATTTTAAAGTTAAGATCAGATAACAATAAGGAACAAAGCTTTAGGAGGGGCTTTTCCTTTACGAGATTAGATATCACAATGCTATAAATACTGTCTTGAAATAAAAAATTAAGGAATTGAATAGCATCAGTTTTGAATAGTTGTTGTATATTTATTTATCACGAAGTTTGCACTACTCTTATGAAGGAGCTTTTGTGAATTGTAAGCTTTAAACTGACATTATCTAAATTTATCATAGCTGTATTTAAGAGAATGCGATTTTGAAGTTAACGCGCAGTTGGTAAATTAAAGTAGGAAATATCCTGTTATGTCCCAGAAGTTCCAAACATTCAAATTAAATTAAAAATCAAGACATGCATTAAAATTAATGACATTTGACTGCTTAAAAGTTTTCAGATTGATGTAAAGTTTACTTTTAAGTAACATAAGACAAGTAAACCTTTTTTTTATATATAATTTAATGTGTACTTTCATTTATACTATTTAATTTTTGTTGGTTGGAATTGAACTTTTGTACTAGTAATTCGGCATTCGCTTGGTTTATTTTTCGAAACAGATGCAATAATTTCGAAAAGCAAGTAATAAACAGTGCAGTTGTAAAAAGCTCTTCATAATTATATTACTGCTTGTTCAACTCCAATCCCTTTTTCTTCATTCAATTTAAGTAACCTTAGTTTAAGTTTTACTGCTGAAATTTTATTAAGTTTAAATATGTATTTTAACGTTGACGATTTTCTTCCGTCTTTAATATACAGGTGTGTTAGAGGTGTCTTGAACCCATCGGACATTCCGCCTCTACCTTCGGCAGAATACGTACAACAAAACCAGAGTAGGCCCCCAAATGTTCCTGTGCTGAGAATGCAAGGGAGTGGAAGTACAGCTGAAAACTCTACTAGCATTATGTCCCGACCTGATAGTGTACAAGTAAATGGTTCTGCACCTGAACCTGTAACTGCTTCTTCAACGGCATACAGACGGGAGACTGGAACCGCAGCTGGCTTAGGTTCTGTACCTGAACCTGTAACTGCTTCTTCAAAGGCATACAGACGCGTCACTGGAGCTGCAGCTGGTCTAGGTTCTGTTCCTGAACCTGTAACTGTTTCCTCAACGGCATACAGACGTGAGACTGAATCCGCAGCTGGCTTAGGTTCTGTACCTGAACCTGTAACTGCCTTTTCAACGGCATACAGACGCGTGACTGAAACTGCAGCTGGCCTAGGTTCTGTTCCTGAACCAGTAACTGTTTCTGAAATGGCTTACAGACGCGTGACTGGAACAGCAGCTGGCCTGGGTACTGCACCTGCACCTGTAGCTGCATTTGATACGGCTTACAGGCGCGTGACCGGAACCGCAGCTGGCCTAGGCTCTGTAACTGAACCTGTGACAATTTCTACATCAGCGGCATACAGACGCGTGACTGGAACCGCAGCTGGCTTAGGTTCTGTGCCTGAACCGGTAAATGTTTCTGAAACTGCCTACAGACGCGTTACTGGAACTGCACCTGGCCTAGGTTCCGTACCTCAACCTGTAACAGTATCTGAAACAATATATAGACGTGTGACTGGAACCGCAGTTGGCTTAGGTTCTGGGCCTGCGTCTCGACCAGTAATTGAGCAAATGTCTGAACCAGTAATTGGACTAGATGATGTACAGTCTCCAGTAAACTTATCCATGCAAAGAGAAAGGGGGAGGTCGCCACTTAACAAGAGGACCAGCGAGGAACCTTTCAAGAAACCGAAACGGGTTAAGAAAAGTGCCTCCTCTGTCATCGACGAGTTTCGTGGAGGTCTGCCACAGGGCTCTCAAAACCTTCCTCCAAATCGTCGAATCGCCTAAGGAACGTGTAAAGCAAATAATCAAGGTAAGTTTGCAAATGTAATTTTTGAAAATTTGAACCAAATACTTTATTTGTCTATTTGTGGTACACAACATCACAGATTTGGGCTCAGGTACAAGAACCCCCACATTCGTTATTCCATAGATAGGTCGATGATAGTGTGCACGTCAATGCATGAGACCATTTTGGTGCTAAAATTATAATCATTATAATGGATAAAATATGTATTTACTAATGAGCGTTCTATTAGAAAGAGTTGCTTTTGAAGATTAATCCTAGGTAAATTTTCTGTAAATGATTGCTTTTTGTGGTGGTAATTACGATTTCTTTATCATTAAAGCCTCCATTCTCCACTGTTTTTCTATATGTGATTTTGGAATTATAATGCTGGAATGAAAGCAAGAATGATTCTACGTCACGTGATACATTTCAATTCAGTGATCTCCTTTTTCCACTGAGTAGGATATATTTTAAAATTTCTCTCTAGTGATGTACCCTTATGATATACCCGGGCATTTAAGAATAACAATGATCCATGTCAAAATCTACTTGGTCAATTTTATTCTGATGTACCTGTATGTTTCCTAGTTTTATTAGAAGTCACTATTACTTAGTGTTGCAAAACAAATACCGCCTAATTCCCACCCACACATTTTCTGAAGCGCTATTACACTAATTTGTTAAGTCCACATTTCACTTGCTCCATTTTTCTCGTTAGTTATTTATACTTTCTTTTTACATTATCCGTATTCATATATCATGTACTACCCTACGCTGTTGCAATATACCTTTTAATGTATTTTAATCTGTAACCCTCTGTTTATATTCAAAATGATCCTATATTTAACTTCGATACCCAAGTTCCTCTTGAGATTATTACAACTGTACATATTATTTTCTTAAAAGCTTATATAATTACAAGTAAATGTTCGTAGGTGAGCTGTTAATTTTAATCCCTGTACCGGGAAGAAAGGTTATTAGGAAATAAAAATTGTGAAACTATGAGAAGTTGCAACATGCTCATCAGGCCTTCGATCACCCATGTTTTGTCAAGCAACTGAGATTTTACGCAGTTAGTTGTAGCAAACATTTGTTTATTTTGGTTAACTAAACAACTGAAGTATTAATCTATTGACCATGTATATAACAGTGCCTTGAAATTTACCATAATTAAAATTTTATTTTCTTCTTCTTTCAGAATGCTGTTAAGGAAGTAGGACTCATAAAACGCTAGAATTCTTCACTGTTTTCCATGAACATAACGACATATGTATATAATCTAACCAAAGACATTCTGTTTTACTCTTTAGCCTCACTGTCATATTAGAAGATAAGTCTATTTCATATTGGCATCATCATAATATTTCGGAGCTTGGATTGTATAGATTTTTAGAAACATGCATTTACAGATTTCTATAAGTGATGTGGTGTTTGTAATTAATAGATTATAATTGTGAATATATCTGTGCTCTAAACTCCATCTCAACTGGTAATGTTATCCTCCTATTCAATATGACTCTTCAATCATTATATTTCAGTCGATTTTCAAATTAAGTGCATTTTTACCTTTGAAAGTTGAAAAGTTTTCCGTTAAAGTATTTTTCGTCGATTTGTGTTCACCAGCGGGTGACCGAGCTCTGCTCGGAGAAAACAGGTATCGAAGTTAACTCGAAGATTTAAATTTTCAATTGTGATTTATCAAAACAATACATACCATAAGAAAATTTGTGAAACCATTGGTGAAAAGATAACCGGTCAAAGTTAATGTGACCAGATTTTCAAAATCAAAAAGTGGGACACTCCTTCACCCCCCCCTCCCCCGGTTTATTTTTTAAGTATTTTTTTATGCACATAATAGTCCCTTCACACAATTACACACTTGGTATAAGAAAGATTAGGAAGGCGCGTTCAGCAGCAGCAGTGGTTCCAGGCAAACAGAAACCATACTCCACCAATTTGTTGATGACTTTAACTTCATTTAACAATTTCTAAACACGCCATAGTGTTTTACAACGATTATTCATAAAAAAAAAGTCTATTTTATTTACAATTTCCTCGCTTTTCGGGCCATTGCGGGACTTTTACAAAAAAGCGGGACGTTTTGGCGAGACATTCGGCCCGCGGGACAGTAACACAAAAAGCGGGACGTCTGGTCACATTAGTTAAAGTGCACCATTGTAAACAAAGTTAGAGTTTGGAAAGGGAACTATTCTATACAAAGGTAAAGTTTTAAAAGTCATAGGAAATGAAATGTAATTGATAATTGGCGTTTCGTTGAAAAACAGCGAAAATGTCGAAATGTGGTAAACATTCCATTTCATACTTCATTCAACTCGATAGGTATAGCAACCATACGTTAAATTTTCAAGATCGCCAAAAATCGCCAATGAACAGAATAGAACTAAAATCGTCCGCTGATTGGAACTAAAAAAATATTCATGTTACCCTTTCTGTAAAACTCAATAAAGTTTAAAGCAAGGTTGAATTTATTTAAATTTGAAAAATTAAAATCTTAACTAAACATTTATAGCTTAAGCAGAGGCTTATAGCTTTAGCAGATGGCATCGCGAAAGTCGCCATTATGGCGAACTAATGAAGTTTGAAAATATCCTATCTGTAACTCCGAAGTGCTTGACCGTAGCGCTTCAAAACTTGTGCCAATCGATTCGCCGTGGCCAAAAACCCCAGACACCCAAGTTTACCGGAGTTTATTAATTCTGGGGCGATTTTCGACTTGGGTCCAATTCCTCGTATTATAGTATAAGATTTATCTCAATTTTTAGATAGAAAATTATTTTTAAATTATTTACTGTAATCCCATTTAGTCAAATTAATCAAAATATACTATTAAAGCCATGCATAATATGATATTACCTACACTGCAAATCTGTGAACAGATTATGAACACATTGCAGAATACTATATTTGTCTCCTAGTTTAGATCACATTACAGAACACTTTCTGGAACATATTTTGAAGTGCCTTTCCAAACACTTTATTTTGTCTCCCTTTTTAGATCACAATCCGGAACGCATTTTGGCACGTATTTCGAAACACCTAATGGAACAATATTTTCTTCAGAACACTTTTAGAACGCATTTGGCAACGCTTTTCGGATCGCATTCGGAAACACTTTCCAAAACACATTCAGGAACGTTTTTAGAAACACATTCGGGAACGCATTTTCAAAACATATTCGGGAACGCTTTTTCAAAACACATTCGGGGACGCTTTTAGAACACTTTCGGAACTCCTTTCAAAACACTTCAAGTAGGATTTACGGCACACTTTCAGTAACACTGTTATTGAGCAGCAGTTTGATGTATTGTATAAAATTTAACACTTCCTTTAAATTTTTACATGCAAGATGTTTGAAGTCTTTAAGAAAAAAAATTCTTCTGTTTTATGCCCATAAGGCAAATCGTCATGACCGTTGAACATGAAACAGAAGTACTAGTTTTTTTAAAGACAACAAGCATTTTGCATGGAAAATTTTAAAGCATGTGTTAAATTTTATACCATACAACAAACTGCTGCTCAATAAAAGTTTTACTGAAAGTGTGCCGTAAATCCTACGTGAAGTGTTTTGAAAGGAGTGAAAATCATACCTAAACTATTTTGAAAGGTGTTTCGTAAGTGCAAAAAATAGCGTTCCTCTATGCGTTTTGAAAAGCATTTCCTGCAAACTGCCACTCAAATTAAAAGTGTTGATGAAAGTATGTCAAAAAGAATTCGATCGTTTACGCCAGATACAATTTTCAAAGATATTCTATTTCTGCATATAAATAAAGAATGCCAAACGCTCCACTTGATATACCAAAAAAAAGATTTAATTTTGTTAGTAATTTCTAGTCACTGAATATTTCTGGAAAAGTCCTTGAATTTATAATAAAAAAAATGAAAATCTCCCGATTTCTGCCTAGGATCTCCTTATTTTTAAATCTAGCAGGTTGGCAACTCTGGTAAATGTCTTAACTTTATAAGGCAATCTTACTATAATGGTTAATAATAAAATGCTCATAAATAAATGTTACATAATTCATGAGTCAATCAACTCATAATTCTAAAATTTGACCAAAAACAATTAAAAATTTTGAAATTAGTTTCAATGAATTAAGGGGTCTAAGGAGTCTTAGAAATGTGCAAAGATGGCACTACAAAACATAGTTTGATCTTTCATGTAATTTTTGAACTGCTCAATGTATAAGTATAATTTTTTATATGTAATTCTACAAGATTTATTTATTATAAAACAAGTTTTAAAATTTATGAAACTTGAGCCAAAACTAAAATAAATGATATTAAACATGAAGCTATTTCAACACAGTGTGATTAGTCTTGCGCGGCAAATTGTGAGGTTAAAATTGAAAAAATGACCAAGAAAATGGATTTATATTGTACAAATATGTACAAACAAAGACTTATACCTAAATTCTCAGCTCAATTTTAATTAGAAATTATTTTAAAAATAATTTAAAATCAAAATTTTTAAAATTTTATTAATTTTTTTAGAAAAAAGTTCTTAAAATAATTTCTAATTAAAATTGAGCTGAGAATTTAGGTATAAGTCCTAATTTGTACATATTTGTACAATATAAAGTCATTTTCTTGGTCATTTTTTGAATTTTGAACTCACAATTTGCCGCGCAAGCCTAATCACAATGTGTTCAAATAGCTTCATGTTTAATATCATTTATTTTTGTTTTGGCTAAAGTTTCATAAATTTTAAAACTTTTTTTATAATAAATAAATCTTGTAGAATTACCTATAAAAAAATTATACTTATACATTGAGTAGTTAAAAAATGACATGAAAGATCAAACTTTGCTTTGTAGTATCTTCTTTGCACATTTTTAAGACTCCTTAGACCCCTTAATGCGCAATTATGTTAGAATTTAGCATGGATTTTTTTAAAAACTAAGTCATTTATCTTCGTAAAAACATATGGCAATTTGACTAGCCCTTTCCCCAGTCTATTAATTTTGATGTTGAGTTAGCATGTTCCTACAACTACAAGATGCTTTTATGCAGCTCTACAGCAATGCTGAAGACATGTCTGCCTGTCTAACCTACCTACCCAGCTGCTTACTTACCTCCCTGCTTAACCTATCTGCCAGCCTTACCTTACCTGTCTATACCTGTCGGCCGGCCAAAACCACCTACCTTGCCTGATTACCTGCCTTAACTACCAATCTGTTTGAATGCCTGCCTTCTTAATTTACCTACCTAACTACTTACATTAGTTACCCTACTCTACCTTTAGTATATGACTAACCTGTCTGTCTGCCTAACCTTATCTTACCTACCTGCAAACTTTTATTGGCAATAATTGTGATTATTGGTTTCTTTGTCTATTTTGTTACCTGGAAAATTTATGTATTCTATTGGAGTTAGAAAAAATATTAAAGCAACAAAACTTCAAAAACTCAAATGAATGTATTAGTAAGATGCAGTATAGTTTAAGTATATACATATATGTCCTATACTGAAAAACTAAACTCCTTGTCACAACAGCACATTATTGGGTCAAGTCCTTCCGTGCCTAACTCAGCTTTCGTTATCTAGGGCTCTGAGCTGCTATGTATATGTCCCGGTTAGGTGGTCAACCTACGCAGGACCACCAGTGTTTAGTTCCCAAGCATGCTTGGTCCTCATTTTATCGACCCACTTATATTTTGAAAGGCTGAGGGAAACTCGCCCAATCCGGAAATCGTATCCCGGCCCTGTGGCATGGCAATACAAAGCACTGCCACTTTGCCTCATATCTTATACTAATGATCTTAGTCTCACTAGAAAAAAAACTAGGGTCACCAACCAAAATTTAGTTGGATTATGAATGTCTTATGCTAACGTTATAATTAAAACAATGAAGGTATGCATATCTGATTTGCAATGTACATAAATGTTAAAAGATATTTTTGTTTTTGCATTTAAAAAAAAAGTCTTTGAAAATTAAAAAAAAAAACATGGTTTTGACAAATTTACTTAAGCATGGCATACTTTACGAGTTTTTATTACATAAGAATATTACGATGCGATCCATAAACCACCTTTGGAAAAAGTAAAAGAAACACAAAAATATTGCAAAAAAAAATTTAATAAGAAATAATCAATTGACCGTACGTCAATACATACAAAAAATATAATGTCATACAACAAATATATTGTTAATAAAATTTTGGAACCATTTAATCCCTGATTTAAATTTCAAATAAGATACCAAGACAAAGTCAAAATAACTATTTCAGAAGTCTAATCGGATCGAGATTCGAAATCCAGATCATTTAAATATATAGCAAAATCATAATTTTTAGAGTCAATAACAATCGATTTCTTACAATGCACACCTGTTAAGATGTTTCCTCCACAGTTAGGATAATTTAAGCAGCCAGGTCCCGCACAAACTTAAATATAATGATTTCAAAATGTTTTCAAAAAGATTCACGTTGCGGATCTTAGTTTCTTTGTTTAAACTTGGATTGGATTGGTTGACATATATTTTCAGGCTTGTGTGCTTGGTCGCAAGGACCCGCTTATAAACCATCGTCAAGTAGGACAACACAAGACACACACAAACACATATGACAGATGTTGCCATCTGTCGCCACCTCCACAATTTAGACATGTCCCTGAAGGTTGTTTAAACTTGTTGCCCAGTGTCTTCAGTGGTTGCCAAACTGTTGTTGTCCACTTCTACTCTCTGTTAGGAGTTTTAACATGGCCAACTACTTTTTGTAATCTAAAAGCACGGTCAAGTGATTAAAAGTGTTGCAACCTCAAATGTGCAAATGTACAAGTGTTCTATGAAGTGTTTAAAATCAATTGAGATACCAAAATTAGTTTGAAACTCTATCAAAACAGATTTTCAATCCTTGTAATTTTCAATGGCAATGTATTCTACTATGTGATTCAAAAGTGTTTGCAATATGTTCTATAATGTGTTCCCAAAAAGTTTGCAATGTGATCCAAAAGTGAAATTTAACAAATCCCTTAGCAGAACACATTCTGAACACTTTGTCAACGGTTCTGGAGCGCTTTTAGAATTCGATCCATGCGACGGAACGCATGTGGAACACTATCGGAACACAATTTTCATGAAAGCGCTCTAAATCTGTTCCGAATGTGTGTCCCGTGTTTGCAGTGTACTATACGTCATTATGTAGTATACTGTCATGTGGTAGAACTGTATTCATAGTTGCATAGTAATGACTGTGTACAAATAAAACTGTATACAACTGTTAATACATGTATATTTTATTGTGAAATGGGAATAGTTGATCACACTTTTTAAAGGAAATATCAATTACTCAACAAAGTCTTTTTTTTAATTACCTCTCTTTTAATGTTAACTTTTCAGAGACTCTTAAAATCTAGCGGCTTGTAAGTTTTGTCTTAATATATTATTTGTACGGTGCTGTATTAATAATAGGTAAGCATATTGATTCTCGAAACCTAAGTATGATAAGAATCCTCAGAGTACCACAACAAAAAGTTTGGGAGCTTCTGAATAGATTTATATTCGATATTTAATGTCTACATCATTATGTGCTATTTATAATGTCTTAAGTTCATGCAATAATAGAGTTTTTACAATCAAAATGCATATGAACTATTTTTTTAAATAAAAGAATCATAATTATTCATTCATTCTTTTGCTATTATATTATTTTAATCATAATCAACATAATAATCTGCAATCTGCCTTGTTCAGATAAATGCATTATGAGCAAAAACTTTATTTTATGATCCTTATCTTTTTACGTGTTATATCTGTGATTTTGGTAGATATGTAGATAGAACTTTAAACTCATTTTATTCTGCAGAGCTCTGCTGCATATCATTGATGTAATAATTTTCATGGTAGAGCCATAAGAAAGATAAATTCATTGTACTATACTTCAGGTATTTGTTTGCTTATTATTATGATCCTTATCTTTTAACAGGATAAATTACTGTGATTTTGGTGGATATGTGAATGGAACTTCAAACACATCTTATTTTGTAAAGCTGTGCTGTAGATCATTGATGTAATTATTTTTCACGGTAGAGCCATAAGAAATATAAATTCATTGTAGATACTTCAGGTATTTCTTTGAATATTTTTATGATCCTTATCTTTATACAGGATAAATTACTGTGATTTTGGTAGATGTGTAGGTAGAACTTCGAACACATTTTATTTTGTGGAGCTCTGCTGCAGATCATTGTTGTAATTATTTTCCTGGTAGAGCCATAAGAAATGTAAATTCATTGTAGATACTTCAGGTATTTCTTTGAATATTATTATGATCCTTATCTTTATACAGGATAAATTACTGTGATTTTGGTAGATGTGTAGATAGAACTTCAAACACATTTTATTTTGGGGAGCTCTGCTGCTGATCATTGATGTAATTATTTTCATGATAAAGCTATAAGAAATATAAATTCATTGTAGATACTTCAGGTTTTTGTTATTTGTCAGGTTCATTATATGTATTTTGTGTATATTTATGTATTAAAATTAAATTTTTTTTGTGGGTTTTTTGTTATTAACTTAATTATATAATTTATGATTATTTAAGTTACATATACGGGATTCATGTTTTAACTCCGTGTGACGAAATTTTTTTTTCTGTAATGTTTGTTCTGGATCAATAAATTGTTTGTTTGTATTGAAATGTATTGAACATAAGTGAGCTTACCGTACAGACAATTGATTAAAGAGAGAGAAATTTTCGATGTATATCATTGATGAAATTATTTCCATGTTATGGCTATAAGAATTACAAATTCATTGCAGATATATTAGGTTTTTGTTTCCTTACTATTATATGTATTGAAATATAGTTAATATGAGAGAGCTTACCATACTAATGGTTGATTTATACATTTCACTCTCATGCGATTCGTCTTAAGTAAAGCATTTCGTGCATTAAATCTTATTGAAAGCATTTTTTTTTTTACGCAAATAGAGCTATGTATTTATGTCATGCCCCTCATAAAATTGTTTATCATGTAATGAATTTAATTTTAATTAAATCTGTGGCTTGGTTCTAAAAAGGCCAATGTCAATTTTTCTCACATTTGACTTAGGCCCTTTTAGAACCAAGCCACAGAAATAATCTCATATCATGCATCTTTTAGAAACATTTCTTGTAACGCATCTTGTTATAGTCATTCTTAAGTAATGGAGGTTTCTGTAATGGAGGTAGTGTTAGTATAGGATACCATGTTGTTGTTGAATGTTGTAGCTATTTATTGTAATTAAACCTTTAATTGTTTAGTTTAATGTCGGCGCATTGTTGTGATTTTTTGTTAGGTTCATTATAAAACTCAACTCAATTAAGAAAAATATTAATGAAAATTCATTATTATTCAATAATTAAGTAATTATGAAAATTCTGTTTTATAATACTTGCTTTTCAATGTTTAGCATTTCATTGCCATTTAACCTTTAATTGTTGATTAAAGTGCCATTACATTGTTTTAAAAACTTTTCAGTAGGTTCATTATAAAGCAATTTCTATAACATATAAATTAGTACATAATTGTAAAAACACATTTTTTTAAAACTCATACATAAAAGTTAAATAATCTTTTAAAAATATATATATTTTTATGTTTGAAAAGAACTTCAAATTTTCTTAAAATGAAATTGAAAATTTTGTTTTGATACATATTTAGTTTATGGCTTGTAAACAATTTATGAAATGCAGATGTTGAGTTAATAATTTTTGGCAGATCAAAATTAAGGATGTCGAAGGCATTCTGTTATTGAATTTTTAAAAAATCGATATTCATTAATGTTTATATGATATACCTTGTATTGAAATGATGTGATTACTAAATAAAGTCTGTTTGTAATTCTGTAATGTTCTACAATATATGAATAAACTGGCTGCAATTCCTGTAAGGTTTTACAATACATGAATAAACTGGCTGTAATTCTGTAATATTTACAATACATGATTAAACTGACTGTAATTCTGTAATGTTTTACAATATATGAATAAATTGGCTGTAATTCTGTAATGTTTTACAATACGTGGATAAACTGGTGCTTCTGTTTGATAAATAAACTGATGATGCCTAAAATGGTCGGTTATTTTATACTCTTTTTAAACACATGAAGGTAATGACAAACGTCTGCATCATCAATATTTTACAACAATTGTTAACAAACATTTAGTATTGACTTTGTCTTATATATTGAATTGTTTTGCAATAGTCATCTAAATGCATAATCCATCTTATTATTTGGCTCAGTTGAAGTTTCCTAAAAAAAAAAAAACTTTAAATATTAACATTTGCAAAGTATACCTTGAGAAAAAAATATTCTTAAAATTAATGACATTAGACTTTTTATCAATTTTTAGATTAGTGTAAATTTATATTTTTAAGTAACATGACACAAGTTAACTATTTTTAGACAGTGTAATGTGCACTTTCATTTATGTTATTTAATTTTTCATTGTCTCAGAATAGAATTCCCGTACTGGTGTTTCGGAATTTGTTTAGCGTACTTGTTCAAACAAATACAACAATTTCGAAAAGATTATAAAACATAGCAGTTGTAAAGAATTTTCGACAATGATATTACTGCTTGTTCAACTCTAACTCTGGTTTCTTCATTCCATTTAGGTGACCTTAGTTTCCTTCTTACTACTGAGATTTGGAGATTTTATTGAGCTTAAATATTAATTTAACTTAATTTTTCATCCACATTTAACATATATACAAGTGGGCACTCTCAAAACAAACGAGCAACTCAGTCTGAGTTAATTTTCAATCCTTTCCAGTGTCGAAAATACACCTCCCCTATAGGAGTGGATTTCACTCTTTTGTTTTGTTAAACCACCGACAGGATCTCCACCACATTGTGAAAAAATATGTTCTTTTAACAAAATATTTTTACCTTTAAAATAAGTTTTTTTTGTCTGCGTTTTTCCATTTTGAAATTATTTACATTTTTTTTTCTTATATAAAAATTTAAAGTTGTTGCTTTAAAATAAAAGTCATATATATTACATATATTTTTAATTTTAGTAAGATTTATTTTACACTCCATAATATTCGAAACTTTAATTCAACAAAATGTACTTCTTATAAGATTATTATTTTAAATGGAAAACCTATTTACTAATTGAACAAATGAACATGTTAAACTCTAGTTGAGGAAGAAATATAACAGACACTGATAATATATTTTTGATGTGAAGTTTAAATACAGTTTTAAACATATTTAATTTTTCTCAAATGAGAACCCAGTATTATTTAGCCTGTATTTCCAAGTGTTTGACATTTATTCCGCTAAATACTCCAATGCTTCACTTAAATTATAGCCTAAAGTAAGGTTTTTAAATCCTATAAAAGTCACTTTCCCCGAAAATATTTTGGTTCTCCTATTTCTCCGAACGCGTGGGTTTGTCCTACGTCCCTGTATTTAGCTTCTCTGCCATACTTCACTCTGATCATTGGGAAAGAGGGAGGGGAATGGGGAATATATATTCCCCCACTTTTCATTCCCCCACTTTTCATTCCCCCTTGAAGCAAATGCTCTGTGGTTTCAAAAATAAGCCCCCAACGGACCCAATTAGTGCTTTTAGGAATGGGGTGCGGTTTCTCGGATTACCGTTTCATAACCACGCTTTTACTTAGAGCTTCATGCTCGCATTAATTGAAAATATATAAATAGATATTAGTTGCTGAACAAATGTAGTTGTTTCGTTAAAATGGTAGCTGTGTGTGTTTTGTTTATATTGGAAGGAAAAACTAGTATCTTAGTCAAATTACTACATATTTTTTACGAATTATGTGAAGCCTGATTTAAACATGACTTTGTGAAAACCATTGATGTGTTCATTTCCGAATAAAAATGTTACATTTAAGTTATGGGTTTTTTTTTTAAAATTCGCTTAGTGTTACTCAATGTGTCCTATGAAAATTGTCCAGGACTATACCCCTAGTCTGTCTTATATTTTATTTGTTTTGATAAAATTATGAAAAATCCCTTTAAATCTTTCAAATATCTGAAAAATCTTTCAAATCGCCGTTAATTTAAAAATTTGTTTAAAATATATTTTATGTATCTTAAATAAGGACTTGCTGAAAAATTAAAACAAAAAATAAAACTTCTATTTTATCATTATTTTAACATCTTAAGGTAGGCGTGTACCCAAAATTCTAAAAGTTTTACCATTACTTTAATCTTATCCAAATTTAGCATAGTGATTTCAAATATAATGAACAATGCTTTTGGGGCAATTTTTTTTATTTAAATATAATTGATTTATTTTAAACTGTGTTTTTCAACTAAAAAAAGAGGTTTACGCTAACATTTCTAGCATAAAAAGTTTTACATTAATTTACCTGAAATGTTTTACAGATGCTATTTCAATATATATCTGTGCCATGAACCTCTAACATCTGGTGTAAATAAACAAGTTTTTTTTTTAAAAATGTCCAAGTGTAAGTTAATCGAAAAACATCGTTTTTTTGTAGTTGATTTATAACATTTTTCTTAATAACTCCTTTTCTTGTAATTTGTATGTAACCCCCAGAGGGTCGTTGCATCTATCAGTTCAAAACGAAGAATTTAACACATAATTAATGTTTATAGGATGAAAATTCAATGTGGTAGACTTGTTAGCGTCAACCTCTTTTTTAGTAGAAAAACACCGTTTAAAATAAATAAATAATATTTAAATAAAAAAATGCCTAAATAGTATTAATCATTATATTTGAAATCACTATACCAAATTTGGAAAAGATTAAAGTTATAGTAAAAATTTTAGAATTTTGGGGAATTTCGGGTATTCGCCTAGCTTAATTAAAAAAATTATATAAATTTTGGGAGTTTTTACAAAACTCATTATCTCTGTCCTAATGTGTCTTGAAACTGGAATGTTAAGTCGAAGTAGTTAAAAATATAATATAAATAAAACATTTTATTAAATTAACAATTGACAATTTAATTATATTATATTTTTAAATAAGTCCAATTAATAGGAAAGATCGGGGATAGTTTTCCCTGTTTTCTTCTTTTTGATTGTATATGTTTTACTTTTATTTATTTTGAAGTAAACAAGATGTCATTGTATTCTCACATTCTTATCTACAAACTAGCATTACTACTTTTCCAAAAAATAAAGAGTATCAAATGCAAGCATGTTGAGCTGGAAAACGTACCCTTTATGCGGGTAATTTTTCTCAGACTACCAAAAGCGATGGGGTAAATTTTCCAACCATATTTTAAAAAGATTTAATACAATTTAAAAACATTTTCTTCTTCTTTCTTATTATTATTTCCTTATTATTATTACCCTTATATCATTATTTTCTTCTTCTTTCAGAATGCTGTTAAGGAAGTAGGACTCATAAAACGCTAGAATTCTTCACTGTTTTCCATGAACATAACGACATATGTATATAATCTAACCAAAGACATTCTGTTTTACTCTTTAGCCTCACTGTCATATTAGAAGATAAGTCTATTTCATATTGGCATCATCATAATATTTCGGAGCTTGGATTGTATAGATTTTTAGAAACATGCATTTACAGATTTCTATAAGTGATGTGGTGTTTGTAATTAATAGATTATAATTGTGAATATATCTGTGCTCTAAACTCCATCTCAACTGGTAATGTTATCCTCCTATTCAATATGACTCTTCAATCATTATATTTCAGTCGATTTTCAAATTAAGTGCATTTTTACCTTTGAAAGTTGAAAAGTTTTCCGTTAAAGTATTTTTCGTCGATTTGTGTTCACCAGCGGGTGACCGAGCTCTGCTCGGAGAAAACAGGTATCGAAGTTAACTCGAAGATTTAAATTTTCAATTGTGATTTATCAAAACAATACATACCATAAGAAAATTTGTGAAACCATTGGTGAAAAGATAACCGGTCAAAGTTAATGTGACCAGATTTTCAAAATCAAAAAGTGGGACACTCCTTCACCCCCCCCCCCTCCCCCGGTTTATTTTTTAAGTATTTTTTTATGCACATAATAGTCCCTTCACACAATTACACACTTGGTATAAGAAAGATTAGGAAGGCGCGTTCAGCAGCAGCAGTGGTTCCAGGCAAACAGAAACCATACTCCACCAATTTGTTGATGACTTTAACTTCATTTAACAATTTCTAAACACGCCATAGTGTTTTACAACGATTATTCATAAAAAAAAAAGTCTATTTTATTTACAATTTCCTCGCTTTTCGGGCCATTGCGGGACTTTTACAAAAAAGCGGGACGTTTTGGCGAGACATTCGGCCCGCGGGACAGTAACACAAAAAGCGGGACGTCTGGTCACATTAGTTAAAGTGCACCATTGTAAACAAAGTTAGAGTTTGGAAAGGGAACTATTCTATACAAAGGTAAAGTTTTAAAAGTCATAGGAAATGAAATGTAATTGATAATTGGCGTTTCGTTGAAAAACAGCGAAAATGTCGAAATGTGGTAAACATTCCATTTCATACTTCATTCAACTCGATAGGTATAGCAACCATACGTTAAATTTTCAAGATCGCCAAAAATCGCCAATGAACAGAATAGAACTAAAATCGTCCGCTGATTGGAACTAAAAAAATATTCATGTTACCCTTTCTGTAAAACTCAATAAAGTTTAAAGCAAGGTTGAATTTATTTAAATTTGAAAAATTAAAATCTTAACTAAACATTTATAGCTTAAGCAGAGGCTTATAGCTTTAGCAGATGGCATCGCGAAAGTCGCCATTATGGCGAACTAATGAAGTTTGAAAATATCCTATCTGTAACTCCGAAGTGCTTGACCGTAGCGCTTCAAAACTTGTGCCAATCGATTCGCCGTGGCCAAAAACCCCAGACACCCAAGTTTACCGGAGTTTATTAATTCTGGGGCGATTTTCGACTTGGGTCCAATTCCTCGTATTATAGTATAAGATTTATCTCAATTTTTAGATAGAAAATTATTTTTAAAATTATTTACTGTAATCCCATTTAGTCAAATTAATCAAAATATACTATTAAAGCCATGCATAATATGATATTACCTACACTGCAAATCTGTGAACAGATTATGAACACATTGCAGAATACTATATTTGTCTCCTAGTTTAGATCACATTACAGAACACTTTCTGGAACATATTTTGAAGTGCCTTTCCAAACACTTTATTTTGTCTCCCTTTTTAGATCACAATCCGGAACGCATTTTGGCACGTATTTCGAAACACCTAATGGAACAATATTTTCTTCAGAACACTTTTAGAACGCATTTGGCAACGCTTTTCGGATCGCATTCGGAAACACTTTCCAAAACACATTCAGGAACGTTTTTAGAAACACATTCGGGAACGCATTTTCAAAACATATTCGGGAACGCTTTTTCAAAACACATTCGGGGACGCTTTTAGAACACTTTCGGAACTCCTTTCAAAACACTTCAAGTAGGATTTACGGCACACTTTCAGTAACACTGTTATTGAGCAGCAGTTTGATGTATTGTATAAAATTTAACACTTCCTTTAAATTTTTACATGCAAGATGTTTGAAGTCTTTAAGAAAAAAAATTCTTCTGTTTTATGCCCATAAGGCAAATCGTCATGACCGTTGAACATGAAACAGAAGTACTAGTTTTTTTAAAGACAACAAGCATTTTGCATGGAAAATTTTAAAGCATGTGTTAAATTTTATACCATACAACAAACTGCTGCTCAATAAAAGTTTTACTGAAAGTGTGCCGTAAATCCTACGTGAAGTGTTTTGAAAGGAGTGAAAATCATACCTAAACTATTTTGAAAGGTGTTTCGTAAGTGCAAAAAATAGCGTTCCTCTATGCGTTTTGAAAAGCATTTCCTGCAAACTGCCACTCAAATTAAAAGTGTTGATGAAAGTATGTCAAAAAGAATTCGATCGTTTACGCCAGATACAATTTTCAAAGATATTCTATTTCTGCATATAAATAAAGAATGCCAAACGCTCCACTTGATATACCAAAAAAAAGATTTAATTTTGTTAGTAATTTCTAGTCACTGAATATTTCTGGAAAAGTCCTTGAATTTATAATAAAAAAAATGAAAATCTCCCGATTTCTGCCTAGGATCTCCTTATTTTTAAATCTAGCAGGTTGGCAACTCTGGTAAATGTCTTAACTTTATAAGGCAATCTTACTATAATGGTTAATAATAAAATGCTCATAAATAAATGTTACATAATTCATGAGTCAATCAACTCATAATTCTAAAATTTGACCAAAAACAATTAAAAATTTTGAAATTAGTTTCAATGAATTAAGGGGTCTAAGGAGTCTTAGAAATGTGCAAAGATGGCACTACAAAACATAGTTTGATCTTTCATGTAATTTTTGAACTGCTCAATGTATAAGTATAATTTTTTATATGTAATTCTACAAGATTTATTTATTATAAAACAAGTTTTAAAATTTATGAAACTTGAGCCAAAACTAAAATAAATGATATTAAACATGAAGCTATTTCAACACAGTGTGATTAGTCTTGCGCGGCAAATTGTGAGGTTAAAATTGAAAAAATGACCAAGAAAATGGATTTATATTGTACAAATATGTACAAACAAAGACTTATACCTAAATTCTCAGCTCAATTTTAATTAGAAATTATTTTAAAAATAATTTAAAATCAAAATTTTTAAAATTTTATTAATTTTTTTAGAAAAAAGTTCTTAAAATAATTTCTAATTAAAATTGAGCTGAGAATTTAGGTATAAGTCCTAATTTGTACATATTTGTACAATATAAAGTCATTTTCTTGGTCATTTTTTGAATTTTGAACTCACAATTTGCCGCGCAAGCCTAATCACAATGTGTTCAAATAGCTTCATGTTTAATATCATTTATTTTTGTTTTGGCTAAAGTTTCATAAATTTTAAAACTTTTTTTATAATAAATAAATCTTGTAGAATTACCTATAAAAAAATTATACTTATACATTGAGTAGTTAAAAAATGACATGAAAGATCAAACTTTGCTTTGTAGTATCTTCTTTGCACATTTTTAAGACTCCTTAGACCCCTTAATGCGCAATTATGTTAGAATTTAGCATGGATTTTTTTAAAAACTAAGTCATTTATCTTCGTAAAAACATATGGCAATTTGACTAGCCCTTTCCCCAGTCTATTAATTTTGATGTTGAGTTAGCATGTTCCTACAACTACAAGATGCTTTTATGCAGCTCTACAGCAATGCTGAAGACATGTCTGCCTGTCTAACCTACCTACCCAGCTGCTTACTTACCTCCCTGCTTAACCTATCTGCCAGCCTTACCTTACCTGTCTATACCTGTCGGCCGGCCAAAACCACCTACCTTGCCTGATTACCTGCCTTAACTACCAATCTGTTTGAATGCCTGCCTTCTTAATTTACCTACCTAACTACTTACATTAGTTACCCTACTCTACCTTTAGTATATGACTAACCTGTCTGTCTGCCTAACCTTATCTTACCTACCTGCAAACTTTTATTGGCAATAATTGTGATTATTGGTTTCTTTGTCTATTTTGTTACCTGGAAAATTTATGTATTCTATTGGAGTTAGAAAAAATATTAAAGCAACAAAACTTCAAAAACTCAAATGAATGTATTAGTAAGATGCAGTATAGTTTAAGTATATACATATATGTCCTATACTGAAAAACTAAACTCCTTGTCACAACAGCACATTATTGGGTCAAGTCCTTCCGTGCCTAACTCAGCTTTCGTTATCTAGGGCTCTGAGCTGCTATGTATATGTCCCGGTTAGGTGGTCAACCTACGCAGGACCACCAGTGTTTAGTTCCCAAGCATGCTTGGTCCTCATTTTATCGACCCACTTATATTTTGAAAGGCTGAGGGAAACTCGCCCAATCCGGAAATCGTATCCCGGCCCTGTGGCATGGCAATACAAAGCACTGCCACTTTGCCTCATATCTTATACTAATGATCTTAGTCTCACTAGAAAAAAAACTAGGGTCACCAACCAAAATTTAGTTGGATTATGAATGTCTTATGCTAACGTTATAATTAAAACAATGAAGGTATGCATATCTGATTTGCAATGTACATAAATGTTAAAAGATATTTTTGTTTTTGCATTTAAAAAAAAAGTCTTTGAAAATTAAAAAAAAAACATGGTTTTGACAAATTTACTTAAGCATGGCATACTTTACGAGTTTTTATTACATAAGAATATTACGATGCGATCCATAAACCACCTTTGGAAAAAGTAAAAGAAACACAAAAATATTGCAAAAAAAAATTTAATAAGAAATAATCAATTGACCGTACGTCAATACATACAAAAAATATAATGTCATACAACAAATATATTGTTAATAAAATTTTGGAACCATTTAATCCCTGATTTAAATTTCAAATAAGATACCAAGACAAAGTCAAAATAACTATTTCAGAAGTCTAATCGGATCGAGATTCGAAATCCAGATCATTTAAATATATAGCAAAATCATAATTTTTAGAGTCAATAACAATCGATTTCTTACAATGCACACCTGTTAAGATGTTTCCTCCACAGTTAGGATAATTTAAGCAGCCAGGTCCCGCACAAACTTAAATATAATGATTTCAAAATGTTTTCAAAAAGATTCACGTTGCGGATCTTAGTTTCTTTGTTTAAACTTGGATTGGATTGGTTGACATATATTTTCAGGCTTGTGTGCTTGGTCGCAAGGACCCGCTTATAAACCATCGTCAAGTAGGACAACACAAGACACACACAAACACATATGACAGATGTTGCCATCTGTCGCCACCTCCACAATTTAGACATGTCCCTGAAGGTTGTTTAAACTTGTTGCCCAGTGTCTTCAGTGGTTGCCAAACTGTTGTTGTCCACTTCTACTCTCTGTTAGGAGTTTTAACATGGCCAACTACTTTTTGTAATCTAAAAGCACGGTCAAGTGATTAAAAGTGTTGCAACCTCAAATGTGCAAATGTACAAGTGTTCTATGAAGTGTTTAAAATCAATTGAGATACCAAAATTAGTTTGAAACTCTATCAAAACAGATTTTCAATCCTTGTAATTTTCAATGGCAATGTATTCTACTATGTGATTCAAAAGTGTTTGCAATATGTTCTATAATGTGTTCCCAAAAAGTTTGCAATGTGATCCAAAAGTGAAATTTAACAAATCCCTTAGCAGAACACATTCTGAACACTTTGTCAACGGTTCTGGAGCGCTTTTAGAATTCGATCCATGCGACGGAACGCATGTGGAACACTATCGGAACACAATTTTCATGAAAGCGCTCTAAATCTGTTCCGAATGTGTGTCCCGTGTTTGCAGTGTACTATACGTCATTATGTAGTATACTGTCATGTGGTAGAACTGTATTCATAGTTGCATAGTAATGACTGTGTACAAATAAAACTGTATACAACTGTTAATACATGTATATTTTATTGTGAAATGGGAATAGTTGATCACACTTTTTAAAGGAAATATCAATTACTCAACAAAGTCTTTTTTTTAATTACCTCTCTTTTAATGTTAACTTTTCAGAGACTCTTAAAATCTAGCGGCTTGTAAGTTTTGTCTTAATATATTATTTGTACGGTGCTGTATTAATAATAGGTAAGCATATTGATTCTCGAAACCTAAGTATGATAAGAATCCTCAGAGTACCACAACAAAAAGTTTGGGAGCTTCTGAATAGATTTATATTCGATATTTAATGTCTACATCATTATGTGCTATTTATAATGTCTTAAGTTCATGCAATAATAGAGTTTTTACAATCAAAATGCATATGAACTATTTTTTTAAATAAAAGAATCATAATTATTCATTCATTCTTTTGCTATTATATTATTTTAATCATAATCAACATAATAATCTGCAATCTGCCTTGTTCAGATAAATGCATTATGAGCAAAAACTTTATTTTATGATCCTTATCTTTTTACGTGTTATATCTGTGATTTTGGTAGATATGTAGATAGAACTTTAAACTCATTTTATTCTGCAGAGCTCTGCTGCATATCATTGATGTAATAATTTTCATGGTAGAGCCATAAGAAAGATAAATTCATTGTACTATACTTCAGGTATTTGTTTGCTTATTATTATGATCCTTATCTTTTAACAGGATAAATTACTGTGATTTTGGTGGATATGTGAATGGAACTTCAAACACATCTTATTTTGTAAAGCTGTGCTGTAGATCATTGATGTAATTATTTTTCACGGTAGAGCCATAAGAAATATAAATTCATTGTAGATACTTCAGGTATTTCTTTGAATATTTTTATGATCCTTATCTTTATACAGGATAAATTACTGTGATTTTGGTAGATGTGTAGGTAGAACTTCGAACACATTTTATTTTGTGGAGCTCTGCTGCAGATCATTGTTGTAATTATTTTCCTGGTAGAGCCATAAGAAATGTAAATTCATTGTAGATACTTCAGGTATTTCTTTGAATATTATTATGATCCTTATCTTTATACAGGATAAATTACTGTGATTTTGGTAGATGTGTAGATAGAACTTCAAACACATTTTATTTTGGGGAGCTCTGCTGCTGATCATTGATGTAATTATTTTCATGATAAAGCTATAAGAAATATAAATTCATTGTAGATACTTCAGGTTTTTGTTATTTGTCAGGTTCATTATATGTATTTTGTGTATATTTATGTATTAAAATTAAATTTTTTTTGTGGGTTTTTTGTTATTAACTTAATTATATAATTTATGATTATTTAAGTTACATATACGGGATTCATGTTTTAACTCCGTGTGACGAAATTTTTTTTTTCTGTAATGTTTGTTCTGGATCAATAAATTGTTTGTTTGTATTGAAATGTATTGAACATAAGTGAGCTTACCGTACAGACAATTGATTAAAGAGAGAGAAATTTTCGATGTATATCATTGATGAAATTATTTCCATGTTATGGCTATAAGAATTACAAATTCATTGCAGATATATTAGGTTTTTGTTTCCTTACTATTATATGTATTGAAATATAGTTAATATGAGAGAGCTTACCATACTAATGGTTGATTTATACATTTCACTCTCATGCGATTCGTCTTAAGTAAGGCATTTCGTGCATTAAATCTTATTGAAAGCATTTTTTTTTTTACGCAAATAGAGCTATGTATTTATGTCATGCCCCTCATAAAATTGTTTATCATGTAATGAATTTAATTTTAATTAAATCTGTGGCTTGGTTCTAAAAAGGCCAATGTCAATTTTTCTCACATTTGACTTAGGCCCTTTTAGAACCAAGCCACAGAAATAATCTCATATCATGCATCTTTTAGAAACATTTCTTGTAACGCATCTTGTTATAGTCATTCTTAAGTAATGGAGGTTTCTGTAATGGAGGTAGTGTTAGTATAGGATACCATGTTGTTGTTGAATGTTGTAGCTATTTATTGTAATTAAACCTTTAATTGTTTAGTTTAATGTCGGCGCATTGTTGTGATTTTTTGTTAGGTTCATTATAAAACTCAACTCAATTAAGAAAAATAGTAATGAAAATTCATTATTATTCAATAATTAAGTAATTATGAAAATTCTGTTTTATAATACTTGCTTTTCAATGTTTAGCATTTCATTGCCATTTAACCTTTAATTGTTGATTAAAGTGCCATTACATTGTTTTAAAAACTTTTCAGTAGGTTCATTATAAAGCAATTTCTATAACATATAAATTAGTACATAATTGTAAAAACACATTTTTTTAAAACTCATACATAAAAGTTAAATAATCTTTTAAAAATATATATATTTTTATGTTTGAAAAGAACTTCAAATTTTCTTAAAATGAAATTGAAAATTTTGTTTTGATACATATTTAGTTTATGGCTTGTAAACAATTTATGAAATGCAGATGTTGAGTTAATAATTTTTGGCAGATCAAAATTAAGGATGTCGAAGGCATTCTGTTATTGAATTTTTAAAAAATCGATATTCATTAATGTTTATATGATATACCTTGTATTGAAATGATGTGATTACTAAATAAAGTCTGTTTGTAATTCTGTAATGTTCTACAATATATGAATAAACTGGCTGCAATTCCTGTAAGGTTTTACAATACATGAATAAACTGGCTGTAATTCTGTAATATTTACAATACATGATTAAACTGACTGTAATTCTGTAATGTTTTACAATATATGAATAAATTGGCTGTAATTCTGTAATGTTTTACAATACGTGGATAAACTGGTGCTTCTGTTTGATAAATAAACTGATGATGCCTAAAATGGTCGGTTATTTTATACTCTTTTTAAACACATGAAGGTAATGACAAACGTCTGCATCATCAATATTTTACAACAATTGTTAACAAACATTTAGTATTGACTTTGTCTTATATATTGAATTGTTTTGCAATAGTCATCTAAATGCATAATCCATCTTATTATTTGGCTCAGTTGAAGTTTCCTAAAAAAAAAAAACTTTAAATATTAACATTTGCAAAGTATACCTTGAGAAAAAAATATTCTTAAAATTAATGACATTAGACTTTTTATCAATTTTTAGATTAGTGTAAATTTATATTTTTAAGTAACATGACACAAGTTAACTATTTTTAGACAGTGTAATGTGCACTTTCATTTATGTTATTTAATTTTTCATTGTCTCAGAATAGAATTCCCGTACTGGTGTTTCGGAATTTGTTTAGCGTACTTGTTCAAACAAATACAACAATTTCGAAAAGATTATAAAACATAGCAGTTGTAAAGAATTTTCGACAATGATATTACTGCTTGTTCAACTCTAACTCTGGTTTCTTCATTCCATTTAGGTGACCTTAGTTTCCTTCTTACTACTGAGATTTGGAGATTTTATTGAGCTTAAATATTAATTTAACTTAATTTTTCATCCACATTTAACATATATACAAGTGGGCACTCTCAAAACAAACGAGCAACTCAGTCTGAGTTAATTTTCAATCCTTTCCAGTGTCGAAAATACACCTCCCCTATAGGAGTGGATTTCACTCTTTTGTTTTGTTAAACCACCGACAGGATCTCCACCACATTGTGAAAAAATATGTTCTTTTAACAAAATATTTTTACCTTTAAAATAAGTTTTTTTTGTCTGCGTTTTTCCATTTTGAAATTATTTACATTTTTTTTTCTTATATAAAAATTTAAAGTTGTTGCTTTAAAATAAAAGTCATATATATTACATATATTTTTAATTTTAGTAAGATTTATTTTACACTCCATAATATTCGAAACTTTAATTCAACAAAATGTACTTCTTATAAGATTATTATTTTAAATGGAAAACCTATTTACTAATTGAACAAATGAACATGTTAAACTCTAGTTGAGGAAGAAATATAACAGACACTGATAATATATTTTTGATGTGAAGTTTAAATACAGTTTTAAACATATTTAATTTTTCTCAAATGAGAACCCAGTATTATTTAGCCTGTATTTCCAAGTGTTTGACATTTATTCCGCTAAATACTCCAATGCTTCACTTAAATTATAGCCTAAAGTAAGGTTTTTAAATCCTATAAAAGTCACTTTCCCCGAAAATATTTTGGTTCTCCTATTTCTCCGAACGCGTGGGTTTGTCCTACGTCCCTGTATTTAGCTTCTCTGCCATACTTCACTCTGATCATTGGGAAAGAGGGAGGGGAATGGGGAATATATATTCCCCCACTTTTCATTCCCCCACTTTTCATTCCCCCTTGAAGCAAATGCTCTGTGGTTTCAAAAATAAGCCCCCAACGGACCCAATTAGTGCTTTTAGGAATGGGGTGCGGTTTCTCGGATTACCGTTTCATAACCACGCTTTTACTTAGAGCTTCATGCTCGCATTAATTGAAAATATATAAATAGATATTAGTTGCTGAACAAATGTAGTTGTTTCGTTAAAATGGTAGCTGTGTGTGTTTTGTTTATATTGGAAGGAAAAACTAGTATCTTAGTCAAATTACTACATATTTTTTACGAATTATGTGAAGCCTGATTTAAACATGACTTTGTGAAAACCATTGATGTGTTCATTTCCGAATAAAAATGTTACATTTAAGTTATGGGTTTTTTTTTAAAATTCGCTTAGTGTTACTCAATGTGTCCTATGAAAATTGTCCAGGACTATACCCCTAGTCTGTCTTATATTTTATTTGTTTTGATAAAATTATGAAAAATCCCTTTAAATCTTTCAAATATCTGAAAAATCTTTCAAATCGCCGTTAATTTAAAAATTTGTTTAAAATATATTTTATGTATCTTAAATAAGGACTTGCTGAAAAATTAAAACAAAAAATAAAACTTCTATTTTATCATTATTTTAACATCTTAAGGTAGGCGTGTACCCAAAATTCTAAAAGTTTTACCATTACTTTAATCTTATCCAAATTTAGCATAGTGATTTCAAATATAATGAACAATGCTTTTGGGGCAATTTTTTTTATTTAAATATAATTGATTTATTTTAAACTGTGTTTTTCAACTAAAAAAAGAGGTTTACGCTAACATTTCTAGCATAAAAAGTTTTACATTAATTTACCTGAAATGTTTTACAGATGCTATTTCAATATATATCTGTGCCATGAACCTCTAACATCTGGTGTAAATAAACAAGTTTTTTTTTTAAAAATGTCCAAGTGTAAGTTAATCGAAAAACATCGTTTTTTTGTAGTTGATTTATAACATTTTTCTTAATAACTCCTTTTCTTGTAATTTGTATGTAACCCCCAGAGGGTCGTTGCATCTATCAGTTCAAAACGAAGAATTTAACACATAATTAATGTTTATAGGATGAAAATTCAATGTGGTAGACTTGTTAGCGTCAACCTCTTTTTTAGTAGAAAAACACCGTTTAAAATAAATAAATAATATTTAAATAAAAAAATGCCTAAATAGTATTAATCATTATATTTGAAATCACTATACCAAATTTGGAAAAGATTAAAGTTATAGTAAAAATTTTAGAATTTTGGGGAATTTCGGGTATTCGCCTAGCTTAATTAAAAAAATTATATAAATTTTGGGAGTTTTTACAAAACTCATTATCTCTGTCCTAATGTGTCTTGAAACTGGAATGTTAAGTCGAAGTAGTTAAAAATATAATATAAATAAAACATTTTATTAAATTAACAATTGACAATTTAATTATATTATATTTTTAAATAAGTCCAATTAATAGGAAAGATCGGGGATAGTTTTCCCTGTTTTCTTCTTTTTGATTGTATATGTTTTACTTTTATTTATTTTGAAGTAAACAAGATGTCATTGTATTCTCACATTCTTATCTACAAACTAGCATTACTACTTTTCCAAAAAATAAAGAGTATCAAATGCAAGCATGTTGAGCTGGAAAACGTACCCTTTATGCGGGTAATTTTTCTCAGACTACCAAAAGCGATGGGGTAAATTTTCCAACCATATTTTAAAAAGATTTAATACAATTTAAAAACATTTTCTTCTTCTTTCTTATTATTATTTCCTTATTATTATTACCCTTATATCATTATTTTCTTCTTCTTTCAGAATGCTGTTAAGGAAGTAGGACTCATAAAACGCTAGAATTCTTCACTGTTTTCCATGAACATAACGACATATGTATATAATCTAACCAAAGACATTCTGTTTTACTCTTTAGCCTCACTGTCATATTAGAAGATAAGTCTATTTCATATTGGCATCATCATAATATTTCGGAGCTTGGATTGTATAGATTTTTAGAAACATGCATTTACAGATTTCTATAAGTGATGTGGTGTTTGTAATTAATAGATTATAATTGTGAATATATCTGTGCTCTAAACTCCATCTCAACTGGTAATGTTATCCTCCTATTCAATATGACTCTTCAATCATTATATTTCAGTCGATTTTCAAATTAAGTGCATTTTTACCTTTGAAAGTTGAAAAGTTTTCCGTTAAAGTATTTTTCGTCGATTTGTGTTCACCAGCGGGTGACCGAGCTCTGCTCGGAGAAAACAGGTATCGAAGTTAACTCGAAGATTTAAATTTTCAATTGTGATTTATCAAAACAATACATACCATAAGAAAATTTGTGAAACCATTGGTGAAAAGATAACCGGTCAAAGTTAATGTGACCAGATTTTCAAAATCAAAAAGTGGGACACTCCTTCACCCCCCCCCCCTCCCCCGGTTTATTTTTTAAGTATTTTTTTATGCACATAATAGTCCCTTCACACAATTACACACTTGGTATAAGAAAGATTAGGAAGGCGCGTTCAGCAGCAGCAGTGGTTCCAGGCAAACAGAAACCATACTCCACCAATTTGTTGATGACTTTAACTTCATTTAACAATTTCTAAACACGCCATAGTGTTTTACAACGATTATTCATAAAAAAAAAAGTCTATTTTATTTACAATTTCCTCGCTTTTCGGGCCATTGCGGGACTTTTACAAAAAAGCGGGACGTTTTGGCGAGACATTCGGCCCGCGGGACAGTAACACAAAAAGCGGGACGTCTGGTCACATTAGTTAAAGTGCACCATTGTAAACAAAGTTAGAGTTTGGAAAGGGAACTATTCTATACAAAGGTAAAGTTTTAAAAGTCATAGGAAATGAAATGTAATTGATAATTGGCGTTTCGTTGAAAAACAGCGAAAATGTCGAAATGTGGTAAACATTCCATTTCATACTTCATTCA
The DNA here is from genome assembly GCA_023701765.1 of Hylyphantes graminicola. Taxonomy (NCBI): domain Eukaryota; kingdom Metazoa; phylum Arthropoda; class Arachnida; order Araneae; family Linyphiidae; genus Hylyphantes; species Hylyphantes graminicola. Next base: position 36,810,205 of record CM043120.1, on the reverse strand, counting down.
ACTCGATAGGTATAGCAACCATACGTTAAATTTTCAAGATCGCCAAAAATCGCCAATGAACAGAATAGAACTAAAATCGTCCGCTGATTGGAACTAAAAAAATATTCATGTTACCCTTTCTGTAAAACTCAATAAAGTTTAAAGCAAGGTTGAATTTATTTAAATTTGAAAAATTAAAATCTTAACTAAACATTTATAGCTTAAGCAGAGGCTTATAGCTTTAGCAGATGGCATCGCGAAAGTCGCCATTATGGCGAACTAATGAAGTTTGAAAATATCCTATCTGTAACTCCGAAGTGCTTGACCGTAGCGCTTCAAAACTTGTGCCAATCGATTCGCCGTGGCCAAAAACCCCAGACACCCAAGTTTACCGGAGTTTATTAATTCTGGGGCGATTTTCGACTTGGGTCCAATTCCTCGTATTATAGTATAAGATTTATCTCAATTTTTAGATAGAAAATTATTTTTAAATTATTTACTGTAATCCCATTTAGTCAAATTAATCAAAATATACTATTAAAGCCATGCATAATATGATATTACCTACACTGCAAATCTGTGAACAGATTATGAACACATTGCAGAATACTATATTTGTCTCCTAGTTTAGATCACATTACAGAACACTTTCTGGAACATATTTTGAAGTGCCTTTCCAAACACTTTATTTTGTCTCCCTTTTTAGATCACAATCCGGAACGCATTTTGGCACGTATTTCGAAACACCTAATGGAACAATATTTTCTTCAGAACACTTTTAGAACGCATTTGGCAACGCTTTTCGGATCGCATTCGGAAACACTTTCCAAAACACATTCAGGAACGTTTTTAGAAACACATTCGGGAACGCATTTTCAAAACATATTCGGGAACGCTTTTTCAAAACACATTCGGGGACGCTTTTAGAACACTTTCGGAACTCCTTTCAAAACACTTCAAGTAGGATTTACGGCACACTTTCAGTAACACTGTTATTGAGCAGCAGTTTGATGTATTGTATAAAATTTAACACTTCCTTTAAATTTTTACATGCAAGATGTTTGAAGTCTTTAAGAAAAAAAATTCTTCTGTTTTATGCCCATAAGGCAAATCGTCATGACCGTTGAACATGAAACAGAAGTACTAGTTTTTTTAAAGACAACAAGCATTTTGCATGGAAAATTTTAAAGCATGTGTTAAATTTTATACCATACAACAAACTGCTGCTCAATAAAAGTTTTACTGAAAGTGTGCCGTAAATCCTACGTGAAGTGTTTTGAAAGGAGTGAAAATCATACCTAAACTATTTTGAAAGGTGTTTCGTAAGTGCAAAAAATAGCGTTCCTCTATGCGTTTTGAAAAGCATTTCCTGCAAACTGCCACTCAAATTAAAAGTGTTGATGAAAGTATGTCAAAAAGAATTCGATCGTTTACGCCAGATACAATTTTCAAAGATATTCTATTTCTGCATATAAATAAAGAATGCCAAACGCTCCACTTGATATACCAAAAAAAAGATTTAATTTTGTTAGTAATTTCTAGTCACTGAATATTTCTGGAAAAGTCCTTGAATTTATAATAAAAAAAATGAAAATCTCCCGATTTCTGCCTAGGATCTCCTTATTTTTAAATCTAGCAGGTTGGCAACTCTGGTAAATGTCTTAACTTTATAAGGCAATCTTACTATAATGGTTAATAATAAAATGCTCATAAATAAATGTTACATAATTCATGAGTCAATCAACTCATAATTCTAAAATTTGACCAAAAACAATTAAAAATTTTGAAATTAGTTTCAATGAATTAAGGGGTCTAAGGAGTCTTAGAAATGTGCAAAGATGGCACTACAAAACATAGTTTGATCTTTCATGTAATTTTTGAACTGCTCAATGTATAAGTATAATTTTTTATATGTAATTCTACAAGATTTATTTATTATAAAACAAGTTTTAAAATTTATGAAACTTGAGCCAAAACTAAAATAAATGATATTAAACATGAAGCTATTTCAACACAGTGTGATTAGTCTTGCGCGGCAAATTGTGAGGTTAAAATTGAAAAAATGACCAAGAAAATGGATTTATATTGTACAAATATGTACAAACAAAGACTTATACCTAAATTCTCAGCTCAATTTTAATTAGAAATTATTTTAAAAATAATTTAAAATCAAAATTTTTAAAATTTTATTAATTTTTTTAGAAAAAAGTTCTTAAAATAATTTCTAATTAAAATTGAGCTGAGAATTTAGGTATAAGTCCTAATTTGTACATATTTGTACAATATAAAGTCATTTTCTTGGTCATTTTTTGAATTTTGAACTCACAATTTGCCGCGCAAGCCTAATCACAATGTGTTCAAATAGCTTCATGTTTAATATCATTTATTTTTGTTTTGGCTAAAGTTTCATAAATTTTAAAACTTTTTTTATAATAAATAAATCTTGTAGAATTACCTATAAAAAAATTATACTTATACATTGAGTAGTTAAAAAATGACATGAAAGATCAAACTTTGCTTTGTAGTATCTTCTTTGCACATTTTTAAGACTCCTTAGACCCCTTAATGCGCAATTATGTTAGAATTTAGCATGGATTTTTTTAAAAACTAAGTCATTTATCTTCGTAAAAACATATGGCAATTTGACTAGCCCTTTCCCCAGTCTATTAATTTTGATGTTGAGTTAGCATGTTCCTACAACTACAAGATGCTTTTATGCAGCTCTACAGCAATGCTGAAGACATGTCTGCCTGTCTAACCTACCTACCCAGCTGCTTACTTACCTCCCTGCTTAACCTATCTGCCAGCCTTACCTTACCTGTCTATACCTGTCGGCCGGCCAAAACCACCTACCTTGCCTGATTACCTGCCTTAACTACCAATCTGTTTGAATGCCTGCCTTCTTAATTTACCTACCTAACTACTTACATTAGTTACCCTACTCTACCTTTAGTATATGACTAACCTGTCTGTCTGCCTAACCTTATCTTACCTACCTGCAAACTTTTATTGGCAATAATTGTGATTATTGGTTTCTTTGTCTATTTTGTTACCTGGAAAATTTATGTATTCTATTGGAGTTAGAAAAAATATTAAAGCAACAAAACTTCAAAAACTCAAATGAATGTATTAGTAAGATGCAGTATAGTTTAAGTATATACATATATGTCCTATACTGAAAAACTAAACTCCTTGTCACAACAGCACATTATTGGGTCAAGTCCTTCCGTGCCTAACTCAGCTTTCGTTATCTAGGGCTCTGAGCTGCTATGTATATGTCCCGGTTAGGTGGTCAACCTACGCAGGACCACCAGTGTTTAGTTCCCAAGCATGCTTGGTCCTCATTTTATCGACCCACTTATATTTTGAAAGGCTGAGGGAAACTCGCCCAATCCGGAAATCGTATCCCGGCCCTGTGGCATGGCAATACAAAGCACTGCCACTTTGCCTCATATCTTATACTAATGATCTTAGTCTCACTAGAAAAAAAACTAGGGTCACCAACCAAAATTTAGTTGGATTATGAATGTCTTATGCTAACGTTATAATTAAAACAATGAAGGTATGCATATCTGATTTGCAATGTACATAAATGTTAAAAGATATTTTTGTTTTTGCATTTAAAAAAAAAGTCTTTGAAAATTAAAAAAAAAACATGGTTTTGACAAATTTACTTAAGCATGGCATACTTTACGAGTTTTTATTACATAAGAATATTACGATGCGATCCATAAACCACCTTTGGAAAAAGTAAAAGAAACACAAAAATATTGCAAAAAAAAATTTAATAAGAAATAATCAATTGACCGTACGTCAATACATACAAAAAATATAATGTCATACAACAAATATATTGTTAATAAAATTTTGGAACCATTTAATCCCTGATTTAAATTTCAAATAAGATACCAAGACAAAGTCAAAATAACTATTTCAGAAGTCTAATCGGATCGAGATTCGAAATCCAGATCATTTAAATATATAGCAAAATCATAATTTTTAGAGTCAATAACAATCGATTTCTTACAATGCACACCTGTTAAGATGTTTCCTCCACAGTTAGGATAATTTAAGCAGCCAGGTCCCGCACAAACTTAAATATAATGATTTCAAAATGTTTTCAAAAAGATTCACGTTGCGGATCTTAGTTTCTTTGTTTAAACTTGGATTGGATTGGTTGACATATATTTTCAGGCTTGTGTGCTTGGTCGCAAGGACCCGCTTATAAACCATCGTCAAGTAGGACAACACAAGACACACACAAACACATATGACAGATGTTGCCATCTGTCGCCACCTCCACAATTTAGACATGTCCCTGAAGGTTGTTTAAACTTGTTGCCCAGTGTCTTCAGTGGTTGCCAAACTGTTGTTGTCCACTTCTACTCTCTGTTAGGAGTTTTAACATGGCCAACTACTTTTTGTAATCTAAAAGCACGGTCAAGTGATTAAAAGTGTTGCAACCTCAAATGTGCAAATGTACAAGTGTTCTATGAAGTGTTTAAAATCAATTGAGATACCAAAATTAGTTTGAAACTCTATCAAAACAGATTTTCAATCCTTGTAATTTTCAATGGCAATGTATTCTACTATGTGATTCAAAAGTGTTTGCAATATGTTCTATAATGTGTTCCCAAAAAGTTTGCAATGTGATCCAAAAGTGAAATTTAACAAATCCCTTAGCAGAACACATTCTGAACACTTTGTCAACGGTTCTGGAGCGCTTTTAGAATTCGATCCATGCGACGGAACGCATGTGGAACACTATCGGAACACAATTTTCATGAAAGCGCTCTAAATCTGTTCCGAATGTGTGTCCCGTGTTTGCAGTGTACTATACGTCATTATGTAGTATACTGTCATGTGGTAGAACTGTATTCATAGTTGCATAGTAATGACTGTGTACAAATAAAACTGTATACAACTGTTAATACATGTATATTTTATTGTGAAATGGGAATAGTTGATCACACTTTTTAAAGGAAATATCAATTACTCAACAAAGTCTTTTTTTTAATTACCTCTCTTTTAATGTTAACTTTTCAGAGACTCTTAAAATCTAGCGGCTTGTAAGTTTTGTCTTAATATATTATTTGTACGGTGCTGTATTAATAATAGGTAAGCATATTGATTCTCGAAACCTAAGTATGATAAGAATCCTCAGAGTACCACAACAAAAAGTTTGGGAGCTTCTGAATAGATTTATATTCGATATTTAATGTCTACATCATTATGTGCTATTTATAATGTCTTAAGTTCATACAATAATAGCGTTTTTACAATCAAAATTGTATATGAACTATTTAAAAAAAAAGAAACATAATTATTCATTTCATCTTTTGCTATTATATTATTTTAATCATTATCAACATAATAATCTGCAACCTGCTCTGTTCAGATGAATGCATTTCGAGGAAAAACTGTATTTTATGATCCTTATCTTTTTACATGTTATATATCTGTGATTTTGGTAGATATGTAGATAGAACTTTAAACTCATTTTATTCTGCAGAGCTCTGCTGCATATCATTGATGTAATAATTTTCATGGTAGAGCCATAAGAAAGATAAATTCATTGTACTATACTTCAGGTATTTGTTTGCTTATTATTATGATCCTTATCTTTTAACAGGATAAATTACTGTGATTTTGGTGGATATGTGAATGGAACTTCAAACACATCTTATTTTGTAAAGCTGTGCTGTAGATCATTGATGTAATTATTTTTCACGGTAGAGCCATAAGAAATATAAATTCATTGTAGATACTTCAGGTATTTCTTTGAATATTATTATGATCCTTATCTTTATACAGGATAAATTACTGTGATTTTGGTAGATGTGTAGATAGAACTTCAAACACATTTTATTTTGGGGAGCTCTGCTGCTGATCATTGATGTAATTATTTTCATGATAAAGCTATAAGAAATATAAATTCATTGTAGATACTTCAGGTTTTTGTTATTTGTCAGGTTCATTATATGTATTTTGTGTATATTTATGTATTAAAATTAAATTTTTTTTGTGGGTTTTTTGTTATTAACTTAATTATATAATTTATGATTATTTAAGTTACATATACGGGATTCATGTTTTAACTCCGTGTGACGAAATTTTTTTTTCTGTAATGTTTGTTCTGGATCAATAAATTGTTTGTTTGTATTGAAATGTATTGAACATAAGTGAGCTTACCGTACAGACAATTGATTAAAGAGAGAGAAATTTTCGATGTATATCATTGATGAAATTATTTCCATGTTATGGCTATAAGAATTACAAATTCATTGCAGATATATTAGGTTTTTGTTTCCTTACTATTATATGTATTGAAATATAGTTAATATGAGAGAGCTTACCATACTAATGGTTGATTTATACATTTCACTCTCATGCGATTCGTCTTAAGTAAAGCATTTCGTGCATTAAATCTTATTGAAAGCATTTTTTTTTACGCAAATAGAGCTATGTATTTATGTCATGCCCCTCATAAAATTGTTTATCATGTAATGAATTTAATTTTAATTAAATCTGTGGCTTGGTTCTAAAAAGGCCAATGTCAATTTTTCTCACATTTGACTTAGGCCCTTTTAGAACCAAGCCACAGAAATAATCTCATATCATGCATCTTTTAGAAACATTTCTTGTAACGCATCTTGTTATAGTCATTCTTAAGTAATGGAGGTTTCTGTAATGGAGGTAGTGTTAGTATAGGATACCATGTTGTTGTTGAATGTTGTAGCTATTTATTGTAATTAAACCTTTAATTGTTTAGTTTAATGTCGGCGCATTGTTGTGATTTTTTGTTAGGTTCATTATAAAACTCAACTCAATTAAGAAAAATAGTAATGAAAATTCATTATTATTCAATAATTAAGTAATTATGAAAATTCTGTTTTATAATACTTGCTTTTCAATGTTTAGCATTTCATTGCCATTTAACCTTTAATTGTTGATTAAAGTGCCATTACATTGTTTTAAAAACTTTTCAGTAGGTTCATTATAAAGCAATTTCTATAACATATAAATTAGTACATAATTGTAAAAACACATTTTTTTAAAACTCATACATAAAAGTTAAATAATCTTTTAAAAATATATATATTTTTATGTTTGAAAAGAACTTCAAATTTTCTTAAAATGAAATTGAAAATTTTGTTTTGATACATATTTAGTTTATGGCTTGTAAACAATTTATGAAATGCAGATGTTGAGTTAATAATTTTTGGCAGATCAAAATTAAGGATGTCGAAGGCATTCTGTTATTGAATTTTTAAAAAATCGATATTCATTAATGTTTATATGATATACCTTGTATTGAAATGATGTGATTACTAAATAAAGTCTGTTTGTAATTCTGTAATGTTCTACAATATATGAATAAACTGGCTGCAATTCCTGTAAGGTTTTACAATACATGAATAAACTGGCTGTAATTCTGTAATATTTACAATACATGATTAAACTGACTGTAATTCTGTAATGTTTTACAATATATGAATAAATTGGCTGTAATTCTGTAATGTTTTACAATACGTGGATAAACTGGTGCTTCTGTTTGATAAATAAACTGATGATGCCTAAAATGGTCGGTTATTTTATACTCTTTTTAAACACATGAAGGTAATGACAAACGTCTGCATCATCAATATTTTACAACAATTGTTAACAAACATTTAGTATTGACTTTGTCTTATATATTGAATTGTTTTGCAATAGTCATCTAAATGCATAATCCATCTTATTATTTGGCTCAGTTGAAGTTTCCTAAAAAAAAAAAAAACTTTAAATATTAACATTTGCAAAGTATACCTTGAGAAAAAAATATTCTTAAAATTAATGACATTAGACTTTTTATCAATTTTTAGATTAGTGTAAATTTATATTTTTAAGTAACATGACACAAGTTAACTATTTTTAGACAGTGTAATGTGCACTTTCATTTATGTTATTTAATTTTTCATTGTCTCAGAATAGAATTCCCGTACTGGTGTTTCGGAATTTGTTTAGCGTACTTGTTCAAACAAATACAACAATTTCGAAAAGATTATAAAACATAGCAGTTGTAAAGAATTTTCGACAATGATATTACTGCTTGTTCAACTCTAACTCTGGTTTCTTCATTCCATTTAGGTGACCTTAGTTTCCTTCTTACTACTGAGATTTGGAGATTTTATTGAGCTTAAATATTAATTTAACTTAATTTTTCATCCACATTTAACATATATACAAGTGGGCACTCTCAAAACAAACGAGCAACTCAGTCTGAGTTAATTTTCAATCCTTTCCAGTGTCGAAAATACACCTCCCCTATAGGAGTGGATTTCACTCTTTTGTTTTGTTAAACCACCGACAGGATCTCCACCACATTGTGAAAAAATATGTTCTTTTAACAAAATATTTTTACCTTTAAAATAAGTTTTTTTTGTCTGCGTTTTTCCATTTTGAAATTATTTACATTTTTTTTTCTTATATAAAAATTTAAAGTTGTTGCTTTAAAATAAAAGTCATATATATTACATATATTTTTAATTTTAGTAAGATTTATTTTACACTCCATAATATTCGAAACTTTAATTCAACAAAATGTACTTCTTATAAGATTATTATTTTAAATGGAAAACCTATTTACTAATTGAACAAATGAACATGTTAAACTCTAGTTGAGGAAGAAATATAACAGACACTGATAATATATTTTTGATGTGAAGTTTAAATACAGTTTTAAACATATTTAATTTTTCTCAAATGAGAACCCAGTATTATTTAGCCTGTATTTCCAAGTGTTTGACATTTATTCCGCTAAATACTCCAATGCTTCACTTAAATTATAGCCTAAAGTAAGGTTTTTAAATCCTATAAAAGTCACTTTCCCCGAAAATATTTTGGTTCTCCTATTTCTCCGAACGCGTGGGTTTGTCCTACGTCCCTGTATTTAGCTTCTCTGCCATACTTCACTCTGATCATTGGGAAAGAGGGAGGGGAATGGGGAATATATATTCCCCCACTTTTCATTCCCCCACTTTTCATTCCCCCTTGAAGCAAATGCTCTGTGGTTTCAAAAATAAGCCCCCAACGGACCCAATTAGTGCTTTTAGGAATGGGGTGCGGTTTCTCGGATTACCGTTTCATAACCACGCTTTTACTTAGAGCTTCATGCTCGCATTAATTGAAAATATATAAATAGATATTAGTTGCTGAACAAATGTAGTTGTTTCGTTAAAATGGTAGCTGTGTGTGTTTTGTTTATATTGGAAGGAAAAACTAGTATCTTAGTCAAATTACTACATATTTTTTACGAATTATGTGAAGCCTGATTTAAACATGACTTTGTGAAAACCATTGATGTGTTCATTTCCGAATAAAAATGTTACATTTAAGTTATGGGTTTTTTTTAAAATTCGCTTAGTGTTACTCAATGTGTCCTATGAAAATTGTCCAGGACTATACCCCTAGTCTGTCTTATATTTTATTTGTTTTGATAAAATTATGAAAAATCCCTTTAAATCTTTCAAATATCTGAAAAATCTTTCAAATCGCCGTTAATTTAAAAATTTGTTTAAAATATATTTTATGTATCTTAAATAAGGACTTGCTGAAAAATTAAAACAAAAAATAAAACTTCTATTTTATCATTATTTTAACATCTTAAGGTAGGCGTGTACCCAAAATTCTAAAAGTTTTACCATTACTTTAATCTTATCCAAATTTAGCATAGTGATTTCAAATATAATGAACAATGCTTTTGGGGCAATTTTTTTTATTTAAATATAATTGATTTATTTTAAACTGTGTTTTTCAACTAAAAAAAGAGGTTTACGCTAACATTTCTAGCATAAAAAGTTTTACATTAATTTACCTGAAATGTTTTACAGATGCTATTTCAATATATATCTGTGCCATGAACCTCTAACATCTGGTGTAAATAAACAAGTTTTTTTTTTAAAAATGTCCAAGTGTAAGTTAATCGAAAAACATCGTTTTTTTGTAGTTGATTTATAACATTTTTCTTAATAACTCCTTTTCTTGTAATTTGTATGTAACCCCCAGAGGGTCGTTGCATCTATCAGTTCAAAACGAAGAATTTAACACATAATTAATGTTTATAGGATGAAAATTCAATGTGGTAGACTTGTTAGCGTCAACCTCTTTTTTAGTAGAAAAACACCGTTTAAAATAAATAAATAATATTTAAATAAAAAAATGCCTAAATAGTATTAATCATTATATTTGAAATCACTATACCAAATTTGGAAAAGATTAAAGTTATAGTAAAAATTTTAGAATTTTGGGGAATTTCGGGTATTCGCCTAGCTTAATTAAAAAAATTATATAAATTTTGGGAGTTTTTACAAAACTCATTATCTCTGTCCTAATGTGTCTTGAAACTGGAATGTTAAGTCGAAGTAGTTAAAAATATAATATAAATAAAACATTTTATTAAATTAACAATTGACAATTTAATTATATTATATTTTTAAATAAGTCCAATTAATAGGAAAGATCGGGGATAGTTTTCCCTGTTTTCTTCTTTTTGATTGTATATGTTTTACTTTTATTTATTTTGAAGTAAACAAGATGTCATTGTATTCTCACATTCTTATCTACAAACTAGCATTACTACTTTTCCAAAAAATAAAGAGTATCAAATGCAAGCATGTTGAGCTGGAAAACGTACCCTTTATGCGGGTAATTTTTCTCAGACTACCAAAAGCGATGGGGTAAATTTTCCAACCATATTTTAAAAAGATTTAATACAATTTAAAAACATTTTCTTCTTCTTTCTTATTATTATTTCCTTATTATTATTACCCTTATATCATTATTTTCTTCTTCTTTCAGAATGCTGTTAAGGAAGTAGGACTCATAAAACGCTAGAATTCTTCACTGTTTTCCATGAACATAACGACATATGTATATAATCTAACCAAAGACATTCTGTTTTACTCTTTAGCCTCACTGTCATATTAGAAGATAAGTCTATTTCATATTGGCATCATCATAATATTTCGGAGCTTGGATTGTATAGATTTTTAGAAACATGCATTTACAGATTTCTATAAGTGATGTGGTGTTTGTAATTAATAGATTATAATTGTGAATATATCTGTGCTCTAAACTCCATCTCAACTGGTAATGTTATCCTCCTATTCAATATGACTCTTCAATCATTATATTTCAGTCGATTTTCAAATTAAGTGCATTTTTACCTTTGAAAGTTGAAAAGTTTTCCGTTAAAGTATTTTTCGTCGATTTGTGTTCACCAGCGGGTGACCGAGCTCTGCTCGGAGAAAACAGGTATCGAAGTTAACTCGAAGATTTAAATTTTCAATTGTGATTTATCAAAACAATACATACCATAAGAAAATTTGTGAAACCATTGGTGAAAAGATAACCGGTCAAAGTTAATGTGACCAGATTTTCAAAATCAAAAAGTGGGACACTCCTTCACCCCCCCCCCTCCCCGGTTTATTTTTTAAGTATTTTTTTATGCACATAATAGTCCCTTCACACAATTACACACTTGGTATAAGAAAGATTAGGAAGGCGCGTTCAGCAGCAGCAGTGGTTCCAGGCAAACAGAAACCATACTCCACCAATTTGTTGATGACTTTAACTTCATTTAACAATTTCTAAACACGCCATAGTGTTTTACAACGATTATTCATAAAAAAAAAAGTCTATTTTATTTACAATTTCCTCGCTTTTCGGGCCATTGCGGGACTTTTACAAAAAAGCGGGACGTTTTGGCGAGACATTCGGCCCGCGGGACAGTAACACAAAAAGCGGGACGTCTGGTCACATTAGTTAAAGTGCACCATTGTAAACAAAGTTAGAGTTTGGAAAGGGAACTATTCTATACAAAGGTAAAGTTTTAAAAGTCATAGGAAATGAAATGTAATTGATAATTGGCGTTTCGTTGAAAAACAGCGAAAATGTCGAAATGTGGTAAACATTCCATTTCATACTTCATTCAACTCGATAGGTATAGCAACCATACGTTAAATTTTCAAGATCGCCAAAAATCGCCAATGAACAGAATAGAACTAAAATCGTCCGCTGATTGGAACTAAAAAAATATTCATGTTACCCTTTCTGTAAAACTCAATAAAGTTTAAAGCAAGGTTGAATTTATTTAAATTTGAAAAATTAAAATCTTAACTAAACATTTATAGCTTAAGCAGAGGCTTATAGCTTTAGCAGATGGCATCGCGAAAGTCGCCATTATGGCGAACTAATGAAGTTTGAAAATATCCTATCTGTAACTCCGAAGTGCTTGACCGTAGCGCTTCAAAACTTGTGCCAATCGATTCGCCGTGGCCAAAAACCCCAGACACCCAAGTTTACCGGAGTTTATTAATTCTGGGGCGATTTTCGACTTGGGTCCAATTCCTCGTATTATAGTATAAGATTTATCTCAATTTTTAGATAGAAAATTATTTTTAAATTATTTACTGTAATCCCATTTAGTCAAATTAATCAAAATATACTATTAAAGCCATGCATAATATGATATTACCTACACTGCAAATCTGTGAACAGATTATGAACACATTGCAGAATACTATATTTGTCTCCTAGTTTAGATCACATTACAGAACACTTTCTGGAACATATTTTGAAGTGCCTTTCCAAACACTTTATTTTGTCTCCCTTTTTAGATCACAATCCGGAACGCATTTTGGCACGTATTTCGAAACACCTAATGGAACAATATTTTCTTCAGAACACTTTTAGAACGCATTTGGCAACGCTTTTCGGATCGCATTCGGAAACACTTTCCAAAACACATTCAGGAACGTTTTTAGAAACACATTCGGGAACGCATTTTCAAAACATATTCGGGAACGCTTTTTCAAAACACATTCGGGGACGCTTTTAGAACACTTTCGGAACTCCTTTCAAAACACTTCAAGTAGGATTTACGGCACACTTTCAGTAACACTGTTATTGAGCAGCAGTTTGATGTATTGTATAAAATTTAACACTTCCTTTAAATTTTTACATGCAAGATGTTTGAAGTCTTTAAGAAAAAAAATTCTTCTGTTTTATGCCCATAAGGCAAATCGTCATGACCGTTGAACATGAAACAGAAGTACTAGTTTTTTTAAAGACAACAAGCATTTTGCATGGAAAATTTTAAAGCATGTGTTAAATTTTATACCATACAACAAACTGCTGCTCAATAAAAGTTTTACTGAAAGTGTGCCGTAAATCCTACGTGAAGTGTTTTGAAAGGAGTGAAAATCATACCTAAACTATTTTGAAAGGTGTTTCGTAAGTGCAAAAAATAGCGTTCCTCTATGCGTTTTGAAAAGCATTTCCTGCAAACTGCCACTCAAATTAAAAGTGTTGATGAAAGTATGTCAAAAAGAATTCGATCGTTTACGCCAGATACAATTTTCAAAGATATTCTATTTCTGCATATAAATAAAGAATGCCAAACGCTCCACTTGATATACCAAAAAAAAGATTTAATTTTGTTAGTAATTTCTAGTCACTGAATATTTCTGGAAAAGTCCTTGAATTTATAATAAAAAAAATGAAAATCTCCCGATTTCTGCCTAGGATCTCCTTATTTTTAAATCTAGCAGGTTGGCAACTCTGGTAAATGTCTTAACTTTATAAGGCAATCTTACTATAATGGTTAATAATAAAATGCTCATAAATAAATGTTACATAATTCATGAGTCAATCAACTCATAATTCTAAAATTTGACCAAAAACAATTAAAAATTTTGAAATTAGTTTCAATGAATTAAGGGGTCTAAGGAGTCTTAGAAATGTGCAAAGATGGCACTACAAAACATAGTTTGATCTTTCATGTAATTTTTGAACTGCTCAATGTATAAGTATAATTTTTTATATGTAATTCTACAAGATTTATTTATTATAAAACAAGTTTTAAAATTTATGAAACTTGAGCCAAAACTAAAATAAATGATATTAAACATGAAGCTATTTCAACACAGTGTGATTAGTCTTGCGCGGCAAATTGTGAGGTTAAAATTGAAAAAATGACCAAGAAAATGGATTTATATTGTACAAATATGTACAAACAAAGACTTATACCTAAATTCTCAGCTCAATTTTAATTAGAAATTATTTTAAAAATAATTTAAAATCAAAATTTTTAAAATTTTATTAATTTTTTTAGAAAAAAGTTCTTAAAATAATTTCTAATTAAAATTGAGCTGAGAATTTAGGTATAAGTCCTAATTTGTACATATTTGTACAATATAAAGTCATTTTCTTGGTCATTTTTTGAATTTTGAACTCACAATTTGCCGCGCAAGCCTAATCACAATGTGTTCAAATAGCTTCATGTTTAATATCATTTATTTTTGTTTTGGCTAAAGTTTCATAAATTTTAAAACTTTTTTTATAATAAATAAATCTTGTAGAATTACCTATAAAAAAATTATACTTATACATTGAGTAGTTAAAAAATGACATGAAAGATCAAACTTTGCTTTGTAGTATCTTCTTTGCACATTTTTAAGACTCCTTAGACCCCTTAATGCGCAATTATGTTAGAATTTAGCATGGATTTTTTTAAAAACTAAGTCATTTATCTTCGTAAAAACATATGGCAATTTGACTAGCCCTTTCCCCAGTCTATTAATTTTGATGTTGAGTTAGCATGTTCCTACAACTACAAGATGCTTTTATGCAGCTCTACAGCAATGCTGAAGACATGTCTGCCTGTCTAACCTACCTACCCAGCTGCTTACTTACCTCCCTGCTTAACCTATCTGCCAGCCTTACCTTACCTGTCTATACCTGTCGGCCGGCCAAAACCACCTACCTTGCCTGATTACCTGCCTTAACTACCAATCTGTTTGAATGCCTGCCTTCTTAATTTACCTACCTAACTACTTACATTAGTTACCCTACTCTACCTTTAGTATATGACTAACCTGTCTGTCTGCCTAACCTTATCTTACCTACCTGCAAACTTTTATTGGCAATAATTGTGATTATTGGTTTCTTTGTCTATTTTGTTACCTGGAAAATTTATGTATTCTATTGGAGTTAGAAAAAATATTAAAGCAACAAAACTTCAAAAACTCAAATGAATGTATTAGTAAGATGCAGTATAGTTTAAGTATATACATATATGTCCTATACTGAAAAACTAAACTCCTTGTCACAACAGCACATTATTGGGTCAAGTCCTTCCGTGCCTAACTCAGCTTTCGTTATCTAGGGCTCTGAGCTGCTATGTATATGTCCCGGTTAGGTGGTCAACCTACGCAGGACCACCAGTGTTTAGTTCCCAAGCATGCTTGGTCCTCATTTTATCGACCCACTTATATTTTGAAAGGCTGAGGGAAACTCGCCCAATCCGGAAATCGTATCCCGGCCCTGTGGCATGGCAATACAAAGCACTGCCACTTTGCCTCATATCTTATACTAATGATCTTAGTCTCACTAGAAAAAAAACTAGGGTCACCAACCAAAATTTAGTTGGATTATGAATGTCTTATGCTAACGTTATAATTAAAACAATGAAGGTATGCATATCTGATTTGCAATGTACATAAATGTTAAAAGATATTTTTGTTTTTGCATTTAAAAAAAAAGTCTTTGAAAATTAAAAAAAAAACATGGTTTTGACAAATTTACTTAAGCATGGCATACTTTACGAGTTTTTATTACATAAGAATATTACGATGCGATCCATAAACCACCTTTGGAAAAAGTAAAAGAAACACAAAAATATTGCAAAAAAAAATTTAATAAGAAATAATCAATTGACCGTACGTCAATACATACAAAAAATATAATGTCATACAACAAATATATTGTTAATAAAATTTTGGAACCATTTAATCCCTGATTTAAATTTCAAATAAGATACCAAGACAAAGTCAAAATAACTATTTCAGAAGTCTAATCGGATCGAGATTCGAAATCCAGATCATTTAAATATATAGCAAAATCATAATTTTTAGAGTCAATAACAATCGATTTCTTACAATGCACACCTGTTAAGATGTTTCCTCCACAGTTAGGATAATTTAAGCAGCCAGGTCCCGCACAAACTTAAATATAATGATTTCAAAATGTTTTCAAAAAGATTCACGTTGCGGATCTTAGTTTCTTTGTTTAAACTTGGATTGGATTGGTTGACATATATTTTCAGGCTTGTGTGCTTGGTCGCAAGGACCCGCTTATAAACCATCGTCAAGTAGGACAACACAAGACACACACAAACACATATGACAGATGTTGCCATCTGTCGCCACCTCCACAATTTAGACATGTCCCTGAAGGTTGTTTAAACTTGTTGCCCAGTGTCTTCAGTGGTTGCCAAACTGTTGTTGTCCACTTCTACTCTCTGTTAGGAGTTTTAACATGGCCAACTACTTTTTGTAATCTAAAAGCACGGTCAAGTGATTAAAAGTGTTGCAACCTCAAATGTGCAAATGTACAAGTGTTCTATGAAGTGTTTAAAATCAATTGAGATACCAAAATTAGTTTGAAACTCTATCAAAACAGATTTTCAATCCTTGTAATTTTCAATGGCAATGTATTCTACTATGTGATTCAAAAGTGTTTGCAATATGTTCTATAATGTGTTCCCAAAAAGTTTGCAATGTGATCCAAAAGTGAAATTTAACAAATCCCTTAGCAGAACACATTCTGAACACTTTGTCAACGGTTCTGGAGCGCTTTTAGAATTCGATCCATGCGACGGAACGCATGTGGAACACTATCGGAACACAATTTTCATGAAAGCGCTCTAAATCTGTTCCGAATGTGTGTCCCGTGTTTGCAGTGTACTATACGTCATTATGTAGTATACTGTCATGTGGTAGAACTGTATTCATAGTTGCATAGTAATGACTGTGTACAAATAAAACTGTATACAACTGTTAATACATGTATATTTTATTGTGAAATGGGAATAGTTGATCACACTTTTTAAAGGAAATATCAATTACTCAACAAAGTCTTTTTTTTAATTACCTCTCTTTTAATGTTAACTTTTCAGAGACTCTTAAAATCTAGCGGCTTGTAAGTTTTGTCTTAATATATTATTTGTACGGTGCTGTATTAATAATAGGTAAGCATATTGATTCTCGAAACCTAAGTATGATAAGAATCCTCAGAGTACCACAACAAAAAGTTTGGGAGCTTCTGAATAGATTTATATTCGATATTTAATGTCTACATCATTATGTGCTATTTATAATGTCTTAAGTTCATGCAATAATAGAGTTTTTACAATCAAAATGCATATGAACTATTTTTTTAAATAAAAGAATCATAATTATTCATTCATTCTTTTGCTATTATATTATTTTAATCATAATCAACATAATAATCTGCAATCTGCCTTGTTCAGATAAATGCATTATGAGCAAAAACTTTATTTTATGATCCTTATCTTTTTACGTGTTATATCTGTGATTTTGGTAGATATGTAGATAGAACTTTAAACTCATTTTATTCTGCAGAGCTCTGCTGCATATCATTGATGTAATAATTTTCATGGTAGAGCCATAAGAAAGATAAATTCATTGTACTATACTTCAGGTATTTGTTTGCTTATTATTATGATCCTTATCTTTTAACAGGATAAATTACTGTGATTTTGGTGGATATGTGAATGGAACTTCAAACACATCTTATTTTGTAAAGCTGTGCTGTAGATCATTGATGTAATTATTTTTCACGGTAGAGCCATAAGAAATATAAATTCATTGTAGATACTTCAGGTATTTCTTTGAATATTTTTATGATCCTTATCTTTATACAGGATAAATTACTGTGATTTTGGTAGATGTGTAGGTAGAACTTCGAACACATTTTATTTTGTGGAGCTCTGCTGCAGATCATTGTTGTAATTATTTTCCTGGTAGAGCCATAAGAAATGTAAATTCATTGTAGATACTTCAGGTATTTCTTTGAATATTATTATGATCCTTATCTTTATACAGGATAAATTACTGTGATTTTGGTAGATGTGTAGATAGAACTTCAAACACATTTTATTTTGGGGAGCTCTGCTGCTGATCATTGATGTAATTATTTTCATGATAAAGCTATAAGAAATATAAATTCATTGTAGATACTTCAGGTTTTTGTTATTTGTCAGGTTCATTATATGTATTTTGTGTATATTTATGTATTAAAATTAAATTTTTTTTGTGGGTTTTTTGTTATTAACTTAATTATATAATTTATGATTATTTAAGTTACATATACGGGATTCATGTTTTAACTCCGTGTGACGAAATTTTTTTTTCTGTAATGTTTGTTCTGGATCAATAAATTGTTTGTTTGTATTGAAATGTATTGAACATAAGTGAGCTTACCGTACAGACAATTGATTAAAGAGAGAGAAATTTTCGATGTATATCATTGATGAAATTATTTCCATGTTATGGCTATAAGAATTACAAATTCATTGCAGATATATTAGGTTTTTGTTTCCTTACTATTATATGTATTGAAATATAGTTAATATGAGAGAGCTTACCATACTAATGGTTGATTTATACATTTCACTCTCATGCGATTCGTCTTAAGTAAAGCATTTCGTGCATTAAATCTTATTGAAAGCATTTTTTTTTACGCAAATAGAGCTATGTATTTATGTCATGCCCCTCATAAAATTGTTTATCATGTAATGAATTTAATTTTAATTAAATCTGTGGCTTGGTTCTAAAAAGGCCAATGTCAATTTTTCTCACATTTGACTTAGGCCCTTTTAGAACCAAGCCACAGAAATAATCTCATATCATGCATCTTTTAGAAACATTTCTTGTAACGCATCTTGTTATAGTCATTCTTAAGTAATGGAGGTTTCTGTAATGGAGGTAGTGTTAGTATAGGATACCATGTTGTTGTTGAATGTTGTAGCTATTTATTGTAATTAAACCTTTAATTGTTTAGTTTAATGTCGGCGCATTGTTGTGATTTTTTGTTAGGTTCATTATAAAACTCAACTCAATTAAGAAAAATAGTAATGAAAATTCATTATTATTCAATAATTAAGTAATTATGAAAATTCTGTTTTATAATACTTGCTTTTCAATGTTTAGCATTTCATTGCCATTTAACCTTTAATTGTTGATTAAAGTGCCATTACATTGTTTTAAAAACTTTTCAGTAGGTTCATTATAAAGCAATTTCTATAACATATAAATTAGTACATAATTGTAAAAACACATTTTTTTAAAACTCATACATAAAAGTTAAATAATCTTTTAAAAATATATATATTTTTATGTTTGAAAAGAACTTCAAATTTTCTTAAAATGAAATTGAAAATTTTGTTTTGATACATATTTAGTTTATGGCTTGTAAACAATTTGTGAAATGCAGATGTTGAGTTAATAATTTTTGGCAGATCAAAATTAAGGATGTCGAAGGCATTCTGTTATTGAATTTTTAAAAAATCGATATTCATTAATGTTTATATGATATACCTTGTATTGAAATGATGTGATTACTAAATAAAGTCTGTTTGTAATTCTGTAATGTTCTACAATATATGAATAAACTGGCTGCAATTCCTGTAAGGTTTTACAATACATGAATAAACTGGCTGTAATTCTGTAATATTTACAATACATGATTAAACTGACTGTAATTCTGTAATGTTTTACAATATATGAATAAATTGGCTGTAATTCTGTAATGTTTTACAATACGTGGATAAACTGGTGCTTCTGTTTGATAAATAAACTGATGATGCCTAAAATGGTCGGTTATTTTATACTCTTTTTAAACACATGAAGGTAATGACAAACGTCTGCATCATCAATATTTTACAACAATTGTTAACAAACATTTAGTATTGACTTTGTCTTATATATTGAATTGTTTTGCAATAGTCATCTAAATGCATAATCCATCTTATTATTTGGCTCAGTTGAAGTTTCCTAAAAAAAAAAAACTTTAAATATTAACATTTGCAAAGTATACCTTGAGAAAAAAATATTCTTAAAATTAATGACATTAGACTTTTTATCAATTTTTAGATTAGTGTAAATTTATATTTTTAAGTAACATGACACAAGTTAACTATTTTTAGACAGTGTAATGTGCACTTTCATTTATGTTATTTAATTTTTCATTGTCTCAGAATAGAATTCCCGTACTGGTGTTTCGGAATTTGTTTAGCGTACTTGTTCAAACAAATACAACAATTTCGAAAAGATTATAAAACATAGCAGTTGTAAAGAATTTTCGACAATGATATTACTGCTTGTTCAACTCTAACTCTGGTTTCTTCATTCCATTTAGGTGACCTTAGTTTCCTTCTTACTACTGAGATTTGGAGATTTTATTGAGCTTAAATATTCATTTTAACTAAATTTTTCATCCACATTTAACATATATACAAGTGGGCACTCTCAAAACAAACGAGCAACTCAGTCTGAGTTAATTTTCACTCCTTTCCAGTGTCGAAAATGCACTTCCCCTAAAGGAGTGGATTTCACTCTTTTGTTTTGTTAAACTGCCGACAGGATCTCCACCACATTGTGAAAAAATATTTTCTTTTAACAAAATATTTTTATCTTTAAAATAAGTTTTTTTTTGTCTGCGTTTTTCCATTTTGAAATTATATACATTTTTTTTCTCTTATATAAAAATTTAAAATTGTTGCTTTAAAATAAAAGTCATATATATTACATCTATTTTTAATTTTAGTAAGATTTATTTTACACTCCATAATATTCGAAACTTTAATTCAACAAAATGTACTTCTTATAAGATTATTATTTTAAATGGGGGAAAACCTATTTACTAATTGAACAAATGAACATGTTAAACTCTAGTTGAGGAAGAAATATAACAGACTCTGATAATATATTTTTGATGTGAAGTTTAAATACAGTTTTAAACATATTTAATTTTTCTCAAATAAGAACCCAATATTGTTTAGCCTGTGTCTCCAAGTGTTTGACATTTATTCCGCTAAATACTCCAATGCTTCACTTAAATTATAGCCTAAAGTAAGGTTTTTAAATCCTATAAAAGTCACTTTCCCCGAAAATATTTTGGTTCTCCTATTTCTCCGAACGCGTGGGTTTGTCCTACGTCCCTGTATTTAGCTTCTCTGCCATACTTCACTCTGATCATTGGGAAAGAGGGAGGGGAATGGGGAATATATATTCCCCCACTTTTCATTCCCCCACTTTTCATTCCCCCTTGAAGCAAATGCTCTGTGGTTTCAAAAATAAGCCCCCAACGGACCCAATTAGTGCTTTTAGGAATGGGGTGCGGTTTCTCGGATTACCGTTTCATAACCACGCTTTTACTTAGAGCTTCATGCTCGCATTAATTGAAAATATATAAATAGATATTAGTTGCTGAACAAATGTAGTTGTTTCGTTAAAATGGTAGCTGTGTGTGTTTTGTTTATATTGGAAGGAAAAACTAGTATCTTAGTCAAATTACTACATATTTTTTACGAATTATGTGAAGCCTGATTTAAACATGACTTTGTGAAAACCATTGATGTGTTCATTTCCGAATAAAAATGTTACATTTAAGTTATGGGTTTTTTTTTTAAATTCGCTTAGTGTTACTCAATGTGTCCTATGAAAATTGTCCAGGACTATACCCCTAGTCTGTCTTATATTTTATTTGTTTTGATAAAATTATGAAAAATCCCTTTAAATCTTTCAAATATCTGAAAAATCTTTCAAATCGCCGTTAATTTAAAAATTTGTTTAAAATATATTTTATGTATCTTAAATAAGGACTTGCTGAAAAATTAAAACAAAAAATAAAACTTCTATTTTATCATTATTTTAACATCTTAAGGTAGGCGTGTACCCAAAATTCTAAAAGTTTTACCATTACTTTAATCTTATCCAAATTTAGCATAGTGATTTCAAATATAATGAACAATGCTTTTGGGGCAATTTTTTTTATTTAAATATAATTGATTTATTTTAAACTGTGTTTTCAACTAAAAAAAGAGGTTTACGCTAACATTTCTAGCATAAAAAGTTTTACATTAATTTACCTGAAATGTTTTACAGATGCTATTTCAATATATATCTGTGCCATGAACCTCTAACACATCTGGTGTAAATATACAAGTTTTTTTTTTTAAAAATGTCCAAGTGTAAGTTAATCGAAAAACATCGTTTTTTTGTAGTTGATTTATAACATTTTTCTTAATAACTCCTTTTCTTGTAATTTGTATGTAACCCCCAGAGGGTCGTTGCATCTATCAGTTCAAAACGAAGAATTTAACACATAATTAATGTTTATAGGATGAAAATTCAATGTGGTAGACTTGTTAGCGTCAACCTCTTTTTTAGTAGAAAAACACCGTTTAAAATAAATAAATAATATTTAAATAAAAAAATGCCTAAATAGTATTAATCATTATATTTGAAATCACTATACCAAATTTGGAAAAGATTAAAGTTATAGTAAAAATTTTAGAATTTTGGGGAATTTCGGGTATTCGCCTACCTTAATTAAAAAAAATTATATAAATTTTGGGAGTTTTTACAAAACTCATTATCTCTGTCCTAATGTGTCTTGAAACTGGAATGTTAAGTCGAAGTAGTTAAAAATATAATATAAATAAAACATTTTATTAAATTAACAATTGACAATTTAATTATATTATATTTTTAAATAAGTCCAATTAATAGGAAAGATCGGGGATAGTTTTCCCTGTTTTCTTCTTTTTGATTGTATATGTTTTACTTTTATTTATTTTGAAGTAAACAAGATGTCATTGTATTCTCACATTCTTATCTACAAACTAGCATTACTACTTTTCCAAAAAATAAAGAGTATCAAATGCAAGCATGTTGAGCTGGAAAACGTACCCTTTATGCGGGTAATTTTTCTCAGACTACCAAAAGCGATGGGGTAAATTTTCCAACCATATTTTAAAAAGATTTAATACAATTTAAAAACATTTTGTAATTTATTTTACTCAGATTTATTGAAACTAAACCAGCTCAAAAGAGTATTCACATAACATTGGTAGTTGTTTAAAAATGCCATTTTATTATACAAAACTATTTTAACCCATTTCACTAAAGGTCATTATCATCTGAATCCCTTTAAACTTACATAAATCTTTCCCTCTGTGTAACCATACTTTGGGGGCTCTTTTCCAGAGGTTGCTTAAGTATTGTTAAAGATTACAAAAAATTGATTGACTACATTGTGGTGGGATTGCTCCCCCTCCCCTCCCCTTTTCTTTCTTTTTGCCAAGACAATTGACTTAAAAATGTGGGTGCAACATGACACATAACTACTTTACAGTGTATGGTATGGTATGGTACATATATATTCCTGCTTGTGTGCTTGTTCAGAGAACCGCTTATAAGCTTTCGTCAAGTTGGACAGTCACAGAAAAAGGTTTTACGAGCATAAGAGACACACAAGGAAAGGACAACACAAACACATAGACAAATAACAACATTTATTGACGGTCACAAACCATGCCTGACCGGGATTCGAACCCGACCCCAGCAGCTCCAAAGGCTAGCTTCCTAACTATTGCGCCACCGGGGCGGCAAAACACAGGGTAATTATCCACGATCTATAAGAATATTTAAGTTTCTGGATGCTTTTCGGCTACTACATCCATTCCTGATAGTTTTTAAAGTGACATATATTGTTTCAGAATAGTACGAGTTCATTCAGCTTCCTTTTTCAGTACTATGCAGACAATTTTTAATCAAAACTTTATTTCTCTATGCTTTCATTTGATAAAAACCCTTTGAATTTGGGAATATTAAGCTTAATTTACAAAGGTTGGAGCGTGTTTTTCTACAAGTCATTGTTGGAAAACTTGCCCCTTAAAATTTTGGTCTTCATGCACCGTCGTTATATTTTGAGTTTAGAAGACGAGTAGAACTTTAAAGTAATTTGAAAACGAATGTATAGTTTAGTAGAGAGAGGAGTCACCTTTTAATATACGTAGAGATAAAACTGTAAGTTTAATAAAATTACGTTTCATTTAGGTTTAAATATAAGCAGGAAAATTCCTTCAACGTTGAAAAAATCACAAAACAGCTCTAACGACAATATAACAACACCAACTGAGCAAAAATTCTCGTGTGTAACCTAAATTGAGTTGATTCATAAACCAAACAGCCATTAGGCTTCTGCTAACGGCTCATTTCTAGTATAAGGCCTGGTGGAAAACTTAACCCATGGGAAAACTAGCCCCCGTCTCCCCTAGTTGCTAAAATAAATTAAGTAAAATAAGTAGACAATTGGATTAGTTTTAGATATATATTTGGAATAATGTTTCAAGTTCAATAAATATAAATAGAGACTAAACTTTATAATAAGTCTATCGGTATAAAAATTATATGAAATTGTATTTTTAAAGAAAATAAAAAGGGCATAATGTGCCGAATACTTAAAAAAAGCACTTAAATAAATAAGTGAACACATATTATTTATAAAGTTAGTATATACCATACTAACTTAAACCAATGCACTATTATTTGAAATGTTAAAAACATCTCAATCATGCTGAAAGAATGTCAAATAAAAATAGAAATAACTGTATAGTAGTGCTTTTGAGTTTTTATAGCAATGACTTGTTATTTCAACAAAGTTTTGAGTTACCTTGCTGGAAAGATAAATGTGATTCAACCATTATATAAACTATAAGGACTTATCGACCACTAATGATGGTTTGTCTACATTACGAAGTTCCAAAACTTCCTTATTTTTACTAAATAAAAATTGTTAAAAGCACTGTCAGAAAATTGCAATTTAAAAGAAAATACGTTTCCATTTTTAAGCAAAGATATTTAAAAAGAAAAACATTTTGTTTGTTGGATAGGTAGTCAATAATTATGATCATTTTCAAACGAATTCAAAAGTTCTCATTAAAATTAATTGTGAAACAAAAGTATTTGCATTTTTGCTCCTGAGCCCCAAACCAAAATCTTACACATGCATTCTTAATAAAAACATATTTCTTTTAGTAATACATAAATAAATATATATAAACTTCAAGTTATGTAAAAATTAGAAATTGTGTTTTTAAAGTAATTTTTAAGAAATGTTTTATAAAATTTAAGTTTTGTGTTCAGAAAATACATTTTTTTTTGATGTTTTGAATGCAAAGAGGCCATCTATATCCGTTTCAGTGTTTTGTAATTGATAATATTCATTTTAACATTGTTTTCAATGCAACATGTACTTCTTGAAAAATAAATAAAGTTTTTTTTTAAAGAAACTTTGAATGGAACGTCGGGGACCTTTCTACAGCTTATTTTTTCTTAAAAGTTAACGATTTATACCTGTAATCAATGTCTGAAAAGTAACTTTCAACTCTTCTTCTATCAAACCATTTCAGTGCTTAAAGTTTGAAATAAATTGTGTGGTTATGAAAACTTAAATAAAGCTATATCTCAGGAGATTATGATCAGAATGCAAATATAGTATTATATTTAGAAAGCATTATGCTTCTATAATAAAACAGCACAAAAAAGCATTACGCAGCAAAAAATTATTATGTTAAAAGAAATACAAGAGTGTTTTATTCCCCTTTATTTTCAGAAAACAGAACCAAATATGATGACGAAGTTACTCATTGAAGAATCAAACTTTTTTTTTCCTCAAAACAACAGCTAACATTCCGTCTAACATTCTTTACATGCACAAATAAAAAAACTTTTCTTTTACAAGGTTTTATTAAGTGGCAAATGTAGAAGATAAAAATCTGTGTAAAGGACTGTTTTTCAGAATTGCGATTAATTTACGCACATGCTTAAAGAGTAATTTTTTTCAGCGGGAAGAGGGGGTGGGTACATATATATATTCCGGCGTGTGTGATTGATCAGAGACACGCTTATAAAAGCCTTCGTCAATTAAGATAGACACAGAAAGAATTTTTACTGTCACAGCGACGGGAAGAATGTTTGTTAATTTTAGAACCTAAAGTTTCTGTTGCCTTAGCGAAAGAATTTGAGAAAGAAACTGTTAATGATTTTTGCTTTGTCCCTCTTTGTAATTTGACCTTTTTATGTCATTGAAAACAAAAGAAATTCCTTACATGAAGTTAAATATTTATATTGGTATATTACTTTGCATTAAATAATATTGGCAGTTTATTGAATTGTTTTGATTTTTAAATAAGGGTGTACTTTAAAAAGACTTTAAATTTTCGCAGAAACGAATTTAGATTTCTCAAAATTACTTATCTTTCGGCAACATGTTTATTACATTTATGAATGTACTGTTTTAACATTTAAACTTGATTTGAGTTCAAGGAACTTATAATTAGAGTATGATTTATAAAAGATATATCTGAATTAAAACAATGTTCGTTTATGCATCAAGCATAACATTCTTTAGCTAGTATAACTTATAACCTCTTAAGACCCCAGCAAAATCCTACACGCATATTCTTATTCTAAACGTACTTTTCTTACAAATATGTGCTAAAAAGTATGTTTTTCAAAGTAATTTTTTTTAAAAAAAATTATGTTAACAGAGGTACACGCCTTAAACCCTAAAAATACCCATTTTTTGTTCTATAAATGCAACAAAAAACTTTAATATCGTATTGACCCTTTTCCAACTTCATTTTTTATAGAAATAAATGACTGATACCTGTATTCAAAGGCTGAAAACTGATCTTTGGATCTTCTTCTATCGGATCAGGTCAATTTTGGAACTAATTAAAGTTTCAATTGCTTGTGGGGAGGTTTTAAAAAATGTCCCCTAATGGGGAAACCAGGACACAAGAGGATAACAATTCTGTATTATATTATATATTTTAGTAATGGGTAAGAAAATTTTTTTACAAATATTTCATTTGTATTAAAATACTATATGGTGCTCATTCAATTGAAACAGTTATATTTTTAAAATCTGGAAATAAAAATAACTATATAGGTAGAATTATTAATTTTTAGTCGATTATATTTCTTAAGTTTTGGATCTTCTTTCATTTCGAAATTTTATTATTTCTGTAAATGTATATAACAGATGCTTAAAAAATTTATTAGACGCAAAATATATTTAAAAATTAAAAGATAAATTGTTTTGATGTTGTGTTCCTCCACAGCATACGTAATATCAATCTTAAACTCGGTTTAAAAATAACAAATATAATATTCATTTGTCATTAACCTACCCCCACACCCAACCCTAAAAACTTAAATTAACACTGATGATACACATTAACTCTGTGCTGCCATCTATGCAATTACGATAAAACTAAGAACTTACAAGAGAAATGTTTAATTTATTAGATCTACATCTTAATTTTAATTTTGGTATCAAATATATTCTTTTTTCTCGCACTGCGTAGTTTCATATGGAAAGTTAATTATTTATTCTACAGATAGAAGGTAGCTACCTTTGCAGACCCGGCACGCTCCCCAGAACTGAGAGCCATTTTTTGTGGCACTATCTAGATGACTCTCGCTGCCAATTTTGACGCACAGATTACTATGAATCTGAGCTCTCTGGTTGATGTTAAAATATGCCGAGATTCAATTTTGCCGAGAGAACCCAGGCCAAAGGGGCCCTCCAGGAATCTTTAACATGCCACATAATCATATGACATGCGCGCCCAGAATTTTCCCATCCAGAAAATCCGACGACTCAACCGGGGCTCGAACCCGCGATCTTGGGCTTACGAGGAGGACACATTTAACCTCTCAGCCACTGAGTCACTGTAATGACTTTCTAATTGAATATTTTTTACACGTAGGTCAAGGCAGAATTACCACTAATTTAAAAATGCAAGCGCATTTTAAAGAATGCGTTGAATGAGAACGTATTAGCTTAAAAAAAATTGAGCCAGCGTTACTCTCCAGGGCCCAAAGTTAACCCATTCTACGGTAGGTATAAATGTGGAAAGTTATCTAAGAAGCAAAGTGACATGCTACAATGTGTTGAAAATTTATTGTTATTACAATTTTATAAGCATAACATACGCGACAAATAAACTAAGTGTTTTATAGTTCATTTCATAGCTTAAGACTAAATATAGACTCCACACGATGCGTAAAATATTTACAGAGTGTTCATATAAAGCTCAACAAGTTTGTGAAATTGCACAAGAAAAGATATATTGATAGTGCAGTAAAGTAGTAAACAAAACTTTAAAATGCTATTTACTTTCATATATGGACTTTAGCATTGAGCTATATATGTTCAAAACCATTGAACCACAAGTGCTCTGTATATGAACTTACTACCCAAAATCATAACAAGATCGAAGAAAAGTTTTACTTTAAAACAATTATTTGGTGATTAACATACAAATAATCTTCCTTGTTTTTTCTTATTAACAGTTATTCCGACAGCACTTTATAAGAACATAGTAAAGTTTTTTTGTAAACATCTTAAATCTTTTGCAATTTTAAAAACAGAGTCTTTATTCAGTTTATATTTACTAGATTGTTTTGATGTGTAGTTCTATCCATCCAGCTTTCATTCCAACACTTCATTGAGACAGTTTTAATTTTTCTGTCTAGTTGTATTACGTATAATGCCGTTAAATTAGTTATTGTGAAATATATGATGGGTTTTTTTTTGTTTTTCAGAAAGCATTCAAAAATCACTTTGTTGAAAGATAGTTTTCCAGTAGCATTTCCAGTTTATTTTTTATTTTTATACAAGCTTTTTTTGCATTTTTTTTTAAATTTTGCACACACCAAAAAACGATTTTTTTCACATGTAAATTGCACCTGGCGTTTCATCGAACAAATAAAAATAGTTTAAATAATGGTAAATTGAGTTAGCATTTACTTATATAGGTAAGAACACTTCGAATCAAATATTTTTTTACCTATGGGTTGTGGTCCAAGGTACTTATATCACCGCTTAAGATTTCTAACAAACATTTACACAAGGTACAACCTAATTTTGATGTATAAAATAAGAACGCAATCTTGTAAAGTTTATTTTTCTATCGGCACTTTCATCTAAAGTAAGATAACTCCATATGTAATGATTGAAGCAACGAATGTCAATATCAAATTACGATTAATAATAAAAAGCTGCCATCCGGTTAAAGAACTTTGGCGTATCATTTCACCATATAAAAAGCAATGCAAAGCAACTCCTTTGCTTTTCAAAGTGTCTTTATTAGCAAAAACTATACTCAAATTTCTGTGACAAGTTTTCTGAAGAGAGTCAGCTGAAAGTGATATTGCAAAGAACCATAGAAACTGTACCAATGTTTCTAAGAAAAATACCGAGTTTGAGGCAATTTCTTTTATTTCGAAATTCCTCATAATGATCAATAAAAATACTCTCGAACTTATTTTTACAACTGCTATGGCAATTGGAATCGACATTGAGTTTTCAAGTTTTTCAATGGTACACACCATTTTTTGACACATATTTAATGCCCCTATCGGTTCATTGAGAATATTTTCCTTCGTTAAAAGTAGTCTACCTTGATTGCTTATGTGACACATGTAGACATATAGAAATGGCGCAATGTGCATGATTACATTTGTTATATAAACTACAACCATATTATAAAACAAAACTAACGCATAGATAAAATTCTTATCTTGAACCTTGAACACATTACATGGTTTTTCTGTAAAAATCACACTGATGAAGAATTTTGCAATAGGCAGTGTCAGGCAAACAAAAGTAATTATAAAAATATTACATTTGAATAAACGACCTGGTTTGCGGTTTGATATAGTACTCAGGTATTTCCGATATCCAACTATTTCCTTCCTTTTTATGTACAGACTCCACCATTGTAGGATGTTTAAAATGATCGTTATATAAAAACCCGGTGCTTTAAGGGATAAATATGTTGAAAATTTTATAGTACACCAAATTACGTATCCCAGATTGCTTAACAGCAGAAAATTGGAAATAAACATGAAAAGGTATTTCAGTTGCCATTTATTACTGACTGATATCCCGATCGCCATCAACAATAAATTTGGAAGGTTACTCATACATTTGTTGTATCTTTCTCCAAGTGCTTGTATTGTTGGCATGTTTGAAGTTTCAGTGGCCACAAATTATTTTTATTATTTAAAACTTTAAAACCTTCAAAATTTGTGTTGCTTCAACTGTACAAGATATCAGATTCAAATGTATTAATTTTGCATTAATTTGATATCATTTTTGTTCATTAAATAACTTGTTTATAGTTGCACACTTATGAGAGGTGGACACTAGAAAAACTTAGTAAAATAAAATGCAAAATGACCTGAGAATTGTGAAAGATTTCTAATGCAACTGCTAAACTAACATAAAACTATAAATTTTTGTATATTTCAGGATGCTTGAACGGTTGTAGTATTTTTGCTTGTTTTCATAGAAGATGGTAGATAAATGTACTACAGCGTAATTGCCAAGTCAAGTGAACACAACTCAAGTGAACTTGCACTAATTTCAAACGAAAATATCCGTGGTATTTTATTACATTAAAAGTTTGAATTTTTAATGTTCATAGTACTTTTTTTCTGAAGAAGTATTTTGCTAATTCTCTAAAGATTTCTATTCATTATTATTCCTGTTAAGAAATCTGTAAGATTCTGGCAAGACGATGGAAAATTCTTCAGATACGTCATTAAATAAATCTTAATCCTTGGTTGCGGCAAAAATCAGTGGTAGATTTACTACTAAGTGCAGTCCAATGGAAGATTACAGTCGAGAAACACAAGTTTCACTGACGTCTGTCTGACTTATATCGTATCCTTTTTGAGCACATTCACTATATGTATCTAATTGTTACTCAAAAAATTGTTTTTTTCCCTAACGAAATTCGTTCTTATTACTTCCAGTTTAATGTTTATTATATTTATGTAAACCAACAATGGGGTAATATTTTATTATATTAATGCAAAATATTGATCAATATAATGAACTTATTATGCACTTTAGTAATAAAGGTAATGATTTAAAAATTTATTGGTTTGCTGAAAGAAAATACATTGAATGAAGAAGAATGGTGAAATAAAATAAAATTAATTAGATTAAAATGCCTACATACATTGGCAGTTTATGAAGATAAGTTTCGCTTACAATAGTAATGTTTACAACAAAACTTTTTGTATTTTGTATCTGCGTTTCATTGTTAAATGATCTGAATAGCTTACAAATTGTATGTATGCAAGATATACTCATTTCGTAACTTATTCAAAATCCATTTCTATTTGAACGATGTTTCTTATTTTTATTGCCTAATTAAAGATATTACTTATTAATAAATATCACCCTCTGACGTAATAAAGTGCAATGTGATCTAAAAAAGTATTATAATTTGCTACTAGCAAATCATAAACAGATACTGAGGGGAATGGATCTATTTTTTAGCACTAATTTAAACCAAAATATCCGTGGTATTTTATTACATTAAAAGTTTGTATTTTTAATGTTCATAGAACTTTTTTCTGAAGAAGTATTTTGCTTATCTAAAGATTTCTATTCATAATTATTCCTGTTAAGAAATCTGTAAGATTCTGGCAAGACGATGGAAAACTCTTCAGATACGTCATTAAACAAATATTAATCCTTGGTTGCGGCAAAAATGTGTGGTAGATTTACTACTAAGTGCAGTCCAATGGAAGATTACAGTCGAGAAACACCGTAACGCCTAAAATAACATAAAATTGTAAATGTTTGTATGTTCCAGGATGCTTGAACGGTTATAGTACTATTGCTTGTTTCAAAAGTAGATGAAAGGTCCATATACTGCAGCGCAATTTCCAATTTACCACAACTCAAGTGGACTTGCACTAATCTCAAAACACAAGTTTCACTGCCGTCTGTCTGACTTATCGTATCCTTTTTGAGCACATCCACTATATGTATCTATTTGTTATGCAAAAAAATGTTTTTTTACCCTAACGAAATTCTTTCTTATTACTTCCAATTCAATGTTTATTATATTTATGTAAACCACCAATGGGGTAATATTTTATTATATTAATGCAAAATATTGATCAATATAATGAACTTATTATGCAGTTTAATAATAAAGCTAATGATTTGAAAATCTATTGGTTTGCTAAAAGAAAATACACTGAATGAAGAAGAATTGTGAAATGAAATTAATTAGATTAAAATGCTTACATACATTGGCGGTTCATGAAGATAAGTTTCGCTTACAATAGTAATGTTTATAACAAAACTTTTCGTATTTTGTATCTGCGTTTCATTGTTAAATGATCTGAATAGCTTACAAATTGTATGTATGCAAGATATACTCATTTCGTAACTTATTCAAAATCCATTTCTATTTGAACGATGTTTCTTATTTTTATTGCCTAATTAATGATATTACTTATTAATAAATTTCACCCTCTGACGTAATAAAGTGCAATGTGATCTAAAAAAGTATTATAATTTGCTACTAGCAAATCATAAACAGATACTGAAGGGAATGGATCTATTTTTTAGTTTTTATTCATATTTAAAAAAATATAAAAACATTAATTGCAATTTTTTGGGCAATTTCTTTTTAGGGCAATTTCACATAAAACGTTACCACAGATGAATTTTTTTTCGCCAGTTGTATTTTTTATATGTGCTTTAGAAAAGTTTGAATTTTACATTTTTTGTATCAACAAGTGTTATTATTTCAACTTTGGCAACACAGCAGATTCATCGGCAATTGGCAACATAGCAGATCGACATTTATAACTAAAAGATACGTAATTAGAAAGATAAGAATCGCCTCTTTGACTGTAGTGTAAGTCACAAAAAGATAAAGATACAATAGTTTCTATAACTTTTGAAATATAGCTTTACTTCAAAATGTTTACGATATTTTCTTTCTATAGTAACCTCTGTGTAATTATACACCTTTTTAGTTTTAAAATAAAAAGCATTTTCTCTATTTATAACACATTTTAGCTTTGTAGTGTAAGTCACAATGTAGTGTCAGTCACAACTTCTGTTTGATCTAGATGTTGTAGATAAGTTATTATATTTGTCGATCTCTTATGTTTCGGTAATTTTGATTTAGGATGCCTATATCACAACAGCTAAAAGAAAAAAATAGAGCAAAGGGAAAGTTTAAGATGGGATAAATGTCAAAACTTTAAAGAAAATGAAAGCAAAAACCACTTTACTGACAACACTTCAATTGAGAGTATTCCACCTCTATTGCAATGCTCTAACCGTTTGACAACATTTGAGTGGTAATTCACTTCCAAAAGTCATGGTCATCTTTGCCTTAAGTCATGGTAAAGGACCAATTGATGGACTAGGTGATATAGTGAGGAGGGGATAAAAGAAGTCACACTTTCCATGAAAATTGACCCACAATCTGCTAAATAATTTTTCATTTTGCATAAGAAATCTGCCCAAACATATCAATATTATACATTTCTGACAACTGCGAAAAGAGCGAAATAGGTACATTAAATGATATTGCTCATTAAAGGAAAATAAATGTTTCCGATTCCCGACACTTAAAAATTGCTCTTTTTTTTTTTAATTAAACAAATACCTACTTAACTACTGCCAACGTTTCATGAAATCCCCACAAATACTACACCGCTTATTAAACAAATTTAAATGTTCTGAAAGGAAATACCTCTCAACAAAATTCTGAAAATGAATTTGATGATGGATAAAGAGCATTTAGTTCCTTTTGTAAGAAAATTATCTTAAATATTTTGTGTGGCAAATATAAAGTAAAGATGCTTATTCACTAAAACTGAAACATCTGCAATGGGCGGGAAGTCTTTTTGTGTGGCCTTAAAAGGAAGGTTTTTCGGAAAATGCTATTGAAGAAAGAAGAAAGAAATTACCAGAAACCAACTTTAGGGGACGTTTTGTAATTTTTCTAAGTATGATTTTACCATGCATGCAATTTTTAACTTACCATGTTTAAAATTATTTACATATGTTATGTTATTATTGCCTAAATATCCATTTCTGTGATACAATTCACATGATGTGCGTAAGTCGCAAATTGAATATAGTGTAAGTCACGCACAAAAATGTTAATAAATTATTTCGTATGATATTTCAATGCTTTTTTGCAATTAAATTATATGTCTTTAGGCCTTATACTTAAAATAAGCACTGGTAGAATGTCGATTTAATGCACTTTGATGAAGAAATTATAGTTTAAGAAATTACCGGAACCCAGCTTTAGGGGACGTTGTGTAACTTTTTCTAACTATAATTTTACCTTGCTTGCAATTTTTAACTTACCATGTTCAAAATAATTTACATATGTTGTCTTTTTATTGTTTAAATTTCTATATATGTGATACAATTCACATGATATAGTGTAAGTAACAAATTGAATTCCAAAGTCACGCACAAAAATGGTAAAAAATTATTTCCTATTATATTGAAACACTTTCTTGCCACTTAATTATTTAGCTTTAAGCCTTATACTCAAAATAAGCACAGAATTATGAAACCACAAGTGGAAAGCGGCAATCGCTAATGTAATTATATCAATCTTGAAAAATGATACTTTTGACTTATTGGAAAATATTATGGGTAATAACGAGTCGAACACAGAGATTGTTGGTAGTCGTTTTGTTCTCAAAAATAAATTAAATGAAAACGGGGATTGCAAAAGGAAAGCCAGATTAATTGCTCATTGATTCTCTCAAGTTAAAAATGTAAATTGTTTTTAAAATCAAACATACTGCCCTGTTGTACGAATGTCATCAATAAGAATACTTTGTTCACTTGCCTCATTGTTAAATATAGATATGCATCATTTTGATATTACTTGTGCATATTTAAATGGTATTTTGGATGAAAATATTTATATGAAATTACCCAAGTATTTTGATGTTGGTTTAAAAATTTAATTGAAAATGAACATGACAAAGTGCTTGCCAAAAGGCTAAAGAGATTTTAAGTGTTATTGATAATAAAAATATTATTTGTAAGTTAAAAAGTTCTCTATATGGTTTTAAACAGGCAGGAAGGTGTTGGAATGCGAAGATAAATGATATATCAACTGACTTTGGAGCAAAACAATCACAATCTGATACATGTGTTTATTACATTAGTGATGATAAAGGGTTAGCTGTGATTTGTATATATGTAGACGATTTACTATTTATATATGAAAATGCCTTCTATGCTTAATAAATTTAAAAATCATTTGAACAAATATGTAGAAGCAACCTGAATACTCTTTATTGGTTTGATCCATTACCTCCCCGATATTCTCTACACTACTTCATCTAATAAATTATGACACAACAGAAGTTAGTAATGTCGATAGCACATTACGATTAATTATAATAGACTTCCATGACGTTAAAGTACCATGTTACCTTATTTCACTATAAGAAAAACAGCCTAAAACATCTGTTTTCATATTTTGGATATTTCTTTGTGCAAAAAGTAGACGTAAATTTCTGTGACAATTTTTTTAAAACGAGTCATATGAAAGTGATGAAGAAAGAACCATTACTGTGTCAATGTTTCAAACAGTGAACTGTGTGAAACGAGGTCAATGTTTTCATTGTTATACTGTTTTTATTGCTACATCGTTTTCATTTTCACATCGTTTTCATTGTTTAATTGTTTTCATTGTTACATTGTTTTCATTGTTACATTGTTTTCATTGTTACATTGTTTTCATTGTTACATCGTTTTTATTTTTACATCGTTTTCATTGTTACATTGTTTTCATAGTCATATTGTTTTCATTTTTACATTGTTTTCATAGTCATATTGTTTTCATAGTTACGTTGTTTTCATTGTTACATTGTTTTCATAGTCATATTGTTTTCATTGTTACATTGTTTTCATCGTTACATTGTTTTCATTGTCACATTGTTTTCATTGTTACAATGGTTTTTAGCCATAATTAAGTAATGTCATTAGCAAACAGTACTTCTATCTATACTGTTAAAGTAATCTGTCAACTCATTTCACCATACGAAAAGCAGTACAAAACATCTACTTCGACATTTTGGATATCTCTTTGTGCGAAAAGTAGACTTACATTTCTGTGACAAATTTCTTAAAATGAGTCATATGAAAGTGATGAAGAAAGAACCATAGGAACTGTGCCAATATTTCAAACAGTGAACTGCGTGAAACGAGGTCAATGTTTTCATTGTTATACTGTTTTTATTGCTACATCGTTTTCATTTTTACATCGTTTTCATTATTGCATTGTTTTTATTGTTACAATGGTTTTTAGCCATAATTAAGTAATGTCATTAGCAAACTACGATTATTTATAATAATCTTCCATCCCTACTGTTAAAGTAATCTGTCACCTCATTTCACCATAAGAAAAGCAGTATAAAACATCTGTTTTCATATTTTTGATATCTCTTTTTGCGAAAAGTAGGCTTACATTTCTGTGACAAGTTTTTTTAAAACGAGTCATATGAAAGTGAAGCAGAAGAAACATAAGAACTGAGTCAATGTTTCAAACTGTGAACTGTGCGAAAAGAAATGCGTTTGTAAACATCCTGAATCTTCTTGGTGCTTGTTTGAATTTTTGTATGCTATTTTACAATTTTTTTACAATATTTTTTTTTATAAAGAAGACTTTTCTTTTTCATATAAATTTATGCAAAAACAATAAAAAAACGGAGTCATTACCCAGTTTATATTTTGCTTGTTTTGGTGGGTAATTCGATCCCTCCAGCTTTCATTCCAATACTTCCTGAGATAGTTCCGGTTTTTATGTCTAAGATATACTATGTATAATTGTATAATGCTGTTAAATTAGTCATTGTGATACATATAAGATGGGGTTTATTATTTTTTTGTTGAAAGTTTTTCAGAATTACATTGTTCACACTTTCATCTGATTTAAGATAACTCCATATGAAATGATTGAAGCAACGAATGTCAACATCAGATTACGATTAATAAAAAAAAGTTGCCATCCGGTTAAAGAACTTTGACGCATCATTTCACCATATGAATAGCAATCCAAAGCAACACCCTTGCTATTCAGGGTGTCTTTA
Source organism: Hylyphantes graminicola (assembly GCA_023701765.1). Lineage (NCBI taxonomy): Eukaryota > Metazoa > Arthropoda > Arachnida > Araneae > Linyphiidae > Hylyphantes > Hylyphantes graminicola. The sequence goes on along the minus strand of CM043120.1, from coordinate 36,773,348 downwards.
TAAGCAAAAACCGTGCTCAAATTTTTGTGACAAGTTTTCTGGAGAGAGTCAGCATAAAGTGATATTGCAAAGAACCATAGAACCTGTATCAATGTTTCTAAGTAAAATACCCAGTTTGAGGCAATTTCATTTATTTCAAAGTCCGATATAATGATCAATAGAAATACTCTCGAACTTATTTTTACAACTGCAATTGCAATTGGAATCGACATTGAGTTTTCGAGTTTTTCAATGGTACACACCATTTTTTTACACATAATTAATGCTCTTATCGGTTCATTCAGAATATTTTCCTTCGTTAAAATAAGTTGACTTTGGTGGCTTACGTGACACAGGTACACATATAGAAACGGCGAAATGTGCATGATCACATTTGTTATATAATATACAATTATATTAAAAAGCAAAACTATCGCAGCAATAAAATTAGTGTCTTGAACCTTGAAGAGAGCACATCTTTTATATATTAGATTAGCCATTAAGAAGAATTTAGCGATAGGCAACGTCAGGCAAACCAAACTAATTATAAAAATATTATATTTGAATAACCGACCTGGTTTGCGGATTGATTTTATACTCAGTTCCTTTTGATATTCAACTATTTCATTCCGTTTTATGTACAGACTCCACCATTGTGAGATGTTTAAAATGTTCGTAATATGAAAACCCAGTGCTTTAGGGGTGAAATAACTCGAATTATTCATTGCACACCAAATTATGTATACCAGATTACTTAACAACAGAAAATTGGAAATAAACATGAAAAGGTATCTTATTTGCCATTTGTTACTAACTGATATCCCGATTGCCATCAACAAGAAATTTGGAAAGTTACTCATACATTTGTTGTATCTTTCTCCAAGTGTTTTTATTGTAGGCATGTTTAAAGTTTCAGTGGCCACAAATTATTTTCTCTATATAACTAATGTTTAATGTTTATGTTTATTTAACGTTAATGTCAACTTCTATATAACCAATGTTATAATTTTAAAACGTTAAAAATTTGCGGTGCTTCATTACATTGCACTTCTTTCGTTGCTACAACTCCACAAGATATCAGATGAACGTGAATTAATTTGAAATAATTTTTAATCAATAAATAACTTGAATATATTTAACTAATGAAGGGTGTTCACTTGGAAATAAAATGAAAAATGAGAATAGAATTCAGAATGATTCCTAGTGCAACGCCTAAAACTAACACACAATTGTAAATGTTTGTATATTTTAGGATGCTTGAATGGTTATAGTATTATTGCTTGTTTCCATAGAAGATGGTAGATAAATGTACTGCAGTGCAATCGCCAATTTACCCCAATTCAAGGTGACTTGCACTAATCTGAGTTATGCTTGAACGGTTTTAGTGTTATTTTAACAGTATTCCATAGAAGATGGTAGACAAATGTACTACAGCGCGATTGCCAATTTGCCACAATTCAAGATGACTTGCACTAATCTGAGGGATGCTTGAACGGTTTTATAGTTATTATAACAGTATTCCATAGAAGATGGTAGATAAATGTACTACAGCGCGATTGCCAATTTGCCACAATTCAAGGTGACTTGCACTAATCTGAGGGATGCTTGAACGGTTTTATAGTTATTATAACAGTATTCCATAGAAGATGGTAGGCAAATGTACTACAGCGCGATTGCCAATTTGCCACAATTCAAGGTGACTTGCACTAATCTGAGGGATGCTTGAACGGTTTTATAGTTATTATAACAGTATTCCATAGAAGACGGTAGACAAATGTACTACAGCTCGATTGCCAATTTGCCACAATTCGAGGTGACTTGCACTAATCTGAGGGATTCTTGAACGGTTTTATAGTTATTCTAACAGTATTCCATAGAAGATGGTAGACAAATGTACTACAGCGCGATTGCCAATTCGCCACAATTCATAGTGACTTGCACTAATCTGAGGGATGCTTGAACGGTTTTATAGTTATTCTAACAGTATTCCATAGAAGATGGTAGACAAATGTACTACAGCGCGATTGCCAATTCGCCACAATTCAGTTCAATTAATCTGAGGGATGCTTGAACGGTTGTAGTTATATTATAACAGAGTATTTTCCATAGAAGATGGTAGATAAATGTACTTCATCGTAATTGTGTGCCAATTTGCCACAACTCAAGGAGTCTTCCACTAATTTCAAACCAAAATGACCGTGGTATTTTATTACAATGAAAGATTGAAGTCTTAATGGTTTTTATAATACTATTATTCTGAAGAAGTATTTTGCTTCTCTATTGATTTCCATTCATAACTACTCCTGGTAAGATTCCGGCAAACCGATAAAAAATTCTTCAGATATGCACTTAAAGTTAATCTTATATTCTTTGGGTGTGGCAAAAGTCTGTGGTAGATATACCATTAAGTGCAGTCCAATAGAAGAGAGCAGTCCAGAAACACAAGTTTCACTGACAACTGTTTGACTTATATCGTATTCTTTTAGAGCACACCCACTCTATGTATCTATCTGATACGCAAAAATTGTTTTTAACCTAACGATTTTTTTAAAAGTAATTTACTCTGAAATCAATATGTTGGGAAGTAAATGAATATAAAGATGCTCTTTTGTATGATTATATTGATACACCATTTACAAAGTTTAGTTTCATAGTATTTCGTCATTTGCATTTTTATGATTTAAAGTTTAATTTCGAAAATGTGTTATTATTACTTCCAGTTCAATGTTTATTATATTTATAACAACCAACAATTGGATAAAATTTTCCGGTATTAATGCAAAATATGGATAATTATAATTCACATATTATGCAGTTTAATAATAAAGCTAATGATTTACAAATGTATTATTTTGCTGAATAAAAATACATTGAATGAAGAATTGCGAAATAAAATTAAATTAAGTTATTAGATTAAAATGCTTTAATTCAGTGGCAGTTCATGAAGATAAATTTCGCTTATAATAGCAATGTTTATAAAAAAACTTTTTGTAACCTGTGTCTGCGTTTTAGTGTCTAATGAACTGAAAAGCTTACGAACTGAATATATGTATGAAATACTCATTTCATAATTTTTTTAAAAATATATTTTTATTTCAAAGACGTTTTTATTTTTATTGCCTAACTAAAGATATTACTTATTATTAAATTTCATCCGTTGATTCAATAAAGTGTATTGTGATCTAAAAAAGTGTTGTAATTTGATAGAAACAAATTCTGAATGGAAAGGATACATTTTTAGTTTTTAATTCGTATTTAAAAAAAATATAAAAAATGTAATTGTTATCATTTGAAAATTTTCTTTTTAGTAGGGGAGAGAAGGGGAATGGTGCCACCTCAAGGGAAATTAAATTTTCATGCAGAATTCTAAAAGCTTGCACAGTGGCGGGATTACCTCGGTACCTGAGGCAATGCCATCACATCAATAAACAAAGCAAATAATCTATAAATAATGGAAAAATACATACTAAAGCATACATATAGAACTAAAATGGGTTTAATTAACTTTGGGATGGTTAATTGTACAGGGTACAGCTCTTTTATTAACTTTTCATTTTCAACTAACTATGCAGTTTTTTTTTAAAGTTTCGTTGATCTATTTGGCCAGTTCAGTTATCCTTTTTCAGATACGTGGCATCTGGAACGAAAACTAATAGGTTTTAGGGCCAATACATTAATTTTCTATTTTGCGGATTATGCCGCCATCCTCTTGCATGTGGCGGCATAAGCCCAGAGTGATGCGGCGGCATTACCCCAGTAAGACAAAATGGCATAGACAGACAGCTTGTTTAAAGAAAGGTAGATAGCCTAACGTCCAAACTAACAACGCGATAAAATAACCAAATAATTAGTCTTTTCAATGATTATATAACTGATTTATCTAACTTAGAGATAACAGTCGCTTATCTCTTAATTTCAGAAGGCCCAAAGTTAGATGAAAATCACTAAAAAATGTATTTTTTTAAAAAAACTTTACACCAACTCACCGCACGGCCCCATTAGCTTCTATACCACAAATTACTTTGTTTCCTTCTACAGGTCAGCGCTCACAGCCCCCCCCCCCCCCTGCCCACACACACCGCTGGCGAGTTACAAGGGGTGGCGGCATTGCTCGAGGTGGCGGCATTGCTCGAGGTGGCGGCATTGCTCGAGGTGGCGGCATTGCTCGAGGTGGCGGGATTACCCTCCCCTCCCCTAAACTCAAAGGCAAGTTTGAACATTTTATTAGGTTTCAAAATAATTTTTTAAATGAAAATTATTCCTTTCCAAAAGTTTAAGAAGCGAAAAGGTCTAATTAATTTAAAGGAGACTTAAACTTTAAAACAAATACCTTTTGATTATTAAAATTCATTACAAAAATTAATTTTAATTATGTCGAATTTGGTTTTGATTGAGGTTTTTACCAATATTTTTTATTTTTCATTTAAAAAATTCACATTTCTGTAACAAAAAAGAAATGAAGAGTACACGGGAAGAAGCGATTGATTTATTAGGCGGACGCCCGCAATTGTCTGCTTGGCGGCATAAAACCGGTTTCTCTCTTTTTTCTTCGCTTGGTCGAAGCGTCGGGATAGCCAATCGCCTGAACTTGGTTGCCAGGAACCACAGATATAGTAGTTAAAGTACTACAGTGGCATATCACGTGACCTACAACACTGACTTCATTGGGGCTCTTATGGGAGCTCCTTGTGCGTCCCGTCTTTAGCATTGGAAGTCACGTGATCTGCCACTCTATTACTTTAGCTATGATCTCTGTGAGGAACTGGTTTCCTTACACAAGTTTAGGCGATCACTCGCTATCTTCGCCAAAGTGGCCTGCTAAGGAAACTTCTTTGAAAAATCAATCGTTTTTTCCCGTGTACTCTTTAAATATCTTCTCTTAAATAAGGAAAATTTGATGAGAAATGACAAATTCTTCAAAAAAGTCAACCATGCAAATTGAAGGAAATTATATTTTATTAATATTGGCATTACCTACATTACACTAAAATATCCTTTTGTAAAGTGAATGGTATTTTGTTTACAAACTTTATTTCAACTTAAGGGATAATTTTTCAACAAGTTCAAGTCTCCCATTTGATTTAGATACTGGATCCCCAATTTTTCTATGTTGGAAAAGTACTGAAATCAAATTAATCTCTTAGGCCATGGATTCTTCTTATTAGAACATATCTTTAAAATTCTCTACGAAACTTATTTTCAAAGAATTTTAAATAACAAAATCCAGTTCTTGACAGATAATACATTGGTCCTGTGTTTCCTTTTGTGCTCAGAGGAAGAATGCACCCCTGTAGCAGCGATGTATGTAGGTTGGACAAAAATATTTGCACTTTTCGCAATTTGATTTCGCTTTTTTTTCATATCTTGTTATAAACATTAAAAAAAATGTTTGAGGAGTTTTAACTCGTGTTATAAGGGACATATTTTAGAGAAAGAATTTTGTCTTTAGTGTAATTCCCGTAAGAAGAATGGGGCCGACAATCAAACTATCCCGACTATCGTTTTGGAATACCTTGATTTTAAAAATGTATGTAATTTTGACTCGCCTGTTTGAGAAATTTTTGAACTAAAGAATAAGAAAAGGTTATTCAAATGATACTTGATTGATTTGACTGGAGTTCATACGAAAAGTTACGGTGTCCATCTAGGTTTAATATTGACGAGGATTTTTGATTTTAGAGTATGCCTAATATCGTGTTTTCTAAGAATTTGCATTAAACAAAAATATAATGAATATTGGAATTTGAAGTGAATGAAAATGGCAGGGTATCAATAAAAATGACTTTTTTCTATATCAGATTTAATGGTTACATATAGTTCATTGCAGTTGTCTTCAGCTCGTGCGATTAACCGGTGTATACGCTTGCTAGGATTCATTTTCTATATTATACAGATAGTCTACAATTGATTCTACAAAACTTTCGGGGAATTACCAAAAAAAAATTAAATTCGAAAAATTATATGGAAATTGTATAGCTATATGAGGCATATTGGTATCGGTTTTATAAAGAAATAGATCAAGACAAATATAAAACCTAAAATACAAAAATCTTTATAATTTTTTATGATCTCTTGACTCATTCAATAAAGAAAAGAAAATTGCGAATATTCTAAAAAAAATCTTGTACAGAATTTATCATGTTGAAAGGTGTGAAATTGATAGTATAACACTGTATTTTGTGTAGATTTGTCATATTAATAGTGTTTCTAATAGTAATATTAATGTTCAAATTTATCATATGAAGAAAACTATTGCTTGTTTAAAAATTTAACTATGGTAACTATTGCAGTTTAAACTAATCTTCGAACGTTTGAATGACTTGGTATAAAAATATCTACCCCCAGCGATGAAAGTGGCATTCACCAATCAAATATCTTACATAACGTAAATATACGTTTGAGAACATCTAGAATCAATATTATTATTTTCATTTTTAATAAAATGTTTATTGATCGACGTTTTTTCAAGTAGTAATAGGGTGAATAACACCTTTAAGTAGTTTATTTTATTTTATTACGGTCACTTGAAAAAAGCAGCACAGCTAAAAAGTTAAAGTATCAAACGAAGCATTTGCTTGGTGATTACTTTGTATCTTGTTTCTGATACTTAGAAAGTATTTGCAGCCAAAAGCAAGAAGAAATTTTCATCAGAACGAAGTTATAATGACTTTTTTAAAAAATATTTTTTGCATGAGCTGTACTTTAAATTTGTTTGCTGGGGGCTATATCGATCAGCTTGTTATTTATATCGCTTTGGCAAGGTTGCTTTTCTGTACGAATACTGGAGTATTATAGCGCAGTTTAAAATCGATGGCATTTTACTTTAGGAGTTAGTGAAAGTTGGCTTGTGAATTCAGTGGTGTTAAAAAGTGCAAGTGAGAATAGAATGGTACACATGAAATCTGCCGTAGAACTGTTTTTTTGATATCTAAGTTTTCGCGTGCTGCATCCGCTTTAACGTGTTACAAACACCAGATGATTTTATTTTAATATATATTTAATAATTTTTAAACAAAAAATGACTAACGTTTCGTCAAGTTGAAAACAACCTGATCATTAAGATGATTAAAAAAATTTAACAAAAAAAAATATATATTCAAGAACTATTCTGTTTAAGCTGTACTAAATTTTTTGTTGCCACTAAGAGTGTAAATACGTCTACAAAAATACGAAGTCTAACAAAAAAGAACAAGAGCTTTACAGAAAATATTCCTTTGTACTTATTATTAGCCATCGGAATATCAGTCACTAAGAAATGGCAAGTGAGATACTCGTTAATGCTACTCACGAATTTGTTTTTTCTTCTTAAAATTTCTCGTCTTATAAGGTGTTTGATTACGAAGAGTTCTTTGAACTACACGGTAATCGGATTTATACTTTCACACACATTCAGCTCCATCCAATGGTGGAGTCTCTATTTTAAAAGAAACGAAATTGCGAAATTTCGTAACTACCTGATTGCTATATCACATGAAAACCATGGTTGTTTTTTACAGTTTTGTGTCATCTTGATTAGTTTGTCTTGTGTGGCTCTATCTTTCGAAAAAATCCGCCTGAACTACATTTGGAACGATGCTAAATGCCCTTACTGGAAGAACAACGATAATGCTTTTATTCAGGCTATATTATTTATATGTAGCATATTTGAAAAATACATAAGCAACATAGTCATGAATATTGCTCCATTTTTGTACTTCTACTTTTGTTGGACAAGCCTTATAAATCAGCCTCATTTAAACAAAAACAGTGTCAATAATAAACCAATTGATGCACTAAGACAATGCGAAAAGTCGGTTAAAGTCATTGAAAAATTAGAAAACGCTATGTCGTTTCCGATAAGTCTAGCGATTCTAAAAATAAGCTTAACAATGTTTAACCCTTTAACCTCACAAGGTAGGAGAATTTCTCATCCCCGAAATACGAGTTTTTCTAGGCAGGAAAAAAGCGAAATGGAATCGTCCTGTATCAAAAAATACCCAAGTGATTATTTCGGCCGTTAGTCATCCTATGGAATCGGACCTTTTTGACTTTGTGAATAAATAACTTTCTAAGTTAATTGCATGAAACAAAATTTTCATAAGGAGCGGTCTTCATATTAAAAATGTTAACAACTTTGAAATTTCCAATAGTAACACCCATATTTGATTATTTAGAAATGTTAAGCATCCTCGAAAACCCCTAAATCTTAGTTTTTGTTACATTTGGACGAATATTTAACGAGTTATTCCATCGAATCACTTGATATCCTATGGGGGACCATCTCAAGGTTGTTGGTTTAATGATGTTTATCTTCCTTTCCAAAGCCGTATTTGTTTATCAAGTTCATATATAATCTTATACACAGTCCCCTGAAGCGCAATTAAAAAGTATTTTGTGATTTACTCAGCAAATTATGAATAAAAGAAATTAAAAATTGGGATTTCGCTTAAACTTCCTGTATTAAATATATTTCTGTAAAAATATTAAGAGGTTTCTATTCATAATTTTTTTAAAAATTAAAATAATAATTATTTTAAAATATAAAAATTGTTTTAAATACCCCAATATTGAATGCATTTTGTTTGGGTTGTTATAATTTCTTTTCAGTAAAAAATTCGTTTCATTATCTTAATTATTTATAGATTGGGATAGTTTTTTTATGTGCAACTCATTTAACATTATGGTACCTAAACTTTGCACGTCTCTAACTCCCCTAATAATGCTTAAAAACTAACAAAATTTGGCATTTCGTATTAACATAGGTCATAGATTTAAAATATGCACTCAAAAAGGGGTGTTGCTATTGGAAATTTTAAAGTTAGTAACATTTTTAATATGAAGATGACCCCTTATGCAAAATTTGTGTCATGCAATTAACTCAGAATGTTAATTGTTTACAGTTTCAAAAAGGTCCGATTATATAGGATGACTAACGACCGAAATGATCACTATAGCGGATACTTTTTTTTCCACAGCACGCTCAATTTTAAACATACCCATCAACCCTATTTGCGAAACGAAACGGCCGGAACCGGCCTTCCCGATGTTTGCTGGTAGAGCCGTCCTGGGCCGGTTTCGAGGTTAAAGGGTTAATTTTATATTTATACTGGCTGAAAACAAGAAAAGGAATGAGTTTGTCAAAAGCATAACTTATTATTTTGAGACTTTGATGCAGTTTGTATGGTTTTTGGCAATTTCACTTTCAGCTGACGCTCTTCAAAAAAGCATTCATATAAATATAAGCATTGTAATTTCACAAAGAGATGTCTTGCATGGAAAATGACTTGTGTTGGACATCCTAACTCAAAGTGAAATGATACGACAGAGTACTTTGACGGGTTGGAAGCTTTTTATCATTAATCGAGATTTGCTGATGAAGTACTTTGCTTCAATGGTTACATGGTTACGTAAGGTGTTATAATATAACAGATTAAGTAATGTCAGTAATTCTTAAAATATTGCAATGTTTTAGTATGAATTATGTATTGAAACAGTTAATAAAAATAGTTTTATTATGGAAGAAATAAATAAGATGTCATAATTCAAAAATTGAAGTGATGAAGTGACATCCGTATTTATGCAACATTTTCAACACACTCTGAAGATAAATTTGAGCGCAGATTTTGATGCTGATTGAAGAATTAAAAAGAGGAGTTCATTGTTTCATTTTTATTATTATTAATTTTTATTGCTTTTTTAGTGAAATTTAGGAGAATCTTTTAGAGATAGGGATCTTTTAGGGATAGAAATAGGGACGAATTTTAGAAATATGATATTCGGGCATAAGTTTCGATCACAGTATTAAATTGAATGATAATAAACTGAGTAATAATAAATTGAATATATCCATACTTTGTTTAAAGTGTAAACTGATTTAGGACTGTAATGAAAAAGTGCAACTGTAATGCACAAAAAATAATCGTAGAAAAACCTTTTTACTAAAATTTATTTTTTAGGTATTTTTAGTTATCTAATTGAAATAGTATAAACAAACTTAAGCTCTTATTTTATCAATTGTTATTCATGATGTCTAATTTTCTGCGCATGGGAAAGCAAGTACTGTAGTTTTAGATCAAATATAATGATATATTTAGATAAACGCATATATTTCATTATAGAGATTGTGAACCGATTTTTGTATTACAATAATCATAATTATTAAGTTTACAAATTCAAGATCCTTGTATTACATCAATTAGCAATATCAAATTTACAAATTTATGTTTTAATGGATACGAATAAAACTTATTATTTGAAATATTATTTTTATAATTTGCAATATGCGAAATTAATTAAAATAACAATAAAATTTTTAATATACGTAATGGAATGACATAACTTGGTTGTATTATAGTTGGAAAAAAAGAAAAAAAGAGAAAAGAACACATAATGCGAAACGACAGTGCGTGTGGGTAAATGGCGCGTAGTTGGAAAAATATTATACGTGAATCAGATCACAATGTCGTATTTTGCTACTTTTGTTGTATATTGTCATTTGCTGTTAAACTGCAGTAACTGTAACAGTACCATGTTTCCTATAAAATAATTAGTTTTTTTCCAATAAGTTTTTTTTGCGTTCTTTCAACAATGGTTATAGTCAAAAATAATTTAACCCTTTCAGTCCCAAAAATCTACTACACTACTGAATCATCTGATATTCACAAAATAAGCTTGTTTTAGGTCAAAAATAAGAGTTCCCCAAGAAAAAAAAATTCATTTTAATTTTTTTATATGGTTTTTGAAATAATGCCAAAATTTTTTTACTGTGGAGAAAAACAAAATTAGAAAAACATCTATTACCCAAAAACACTTCGAGTTATATATTTTAAGGTATCCGACCATATTATTGTAAAAAATTTAGTAATTATTTTAACCGAAAGAGTTTAAATTGTGTTTTAAATATGTGGAACTGAAGTGAACTTTCAAAAATCAGGTGAAATGCTTGTTAGCTCTTTTCTAAATAAAAAAAAATAGTAGTTCGGACTTCTATTCAGATTAATGTAAAATATTGTCTAATAGGAACAAAGTGTGAAGAATCGAATGATGTGTGTTTGGATGTCATAACGGGACATAAACATTTGAAAAAAAAAAATATTGAAAGTGATGATGCCAAATGGCAGCACTGTGTAAGTAAGATGATGAGGACACTTTAGGTTTGCCAATGCGCAGTCCATACTATTTAATGTATCTGGTTTTTTCACACGTAAATCAATTCAGTGTTGCTAATAATTTAAAAGGCAAGCCTATTTTTAAAGAATGTATTTAATAAGAAGGGGTTATTAGCTTAAAAAAATTGAGTCAAACGTACTCTCCAGGGCCAAAGTTAATCCACTCGACGGTAATTATAACTGTTGAAGAAATAAAAGAAGCAAAGTGACATGCTATAACATGCTAAATATTTATTGCCATTACAATTTTATAAGCATATTATAAGTGACCAAATGAAATAATGTGGTCTTACAGTTTATTTCAATGCTTAAGACTAAATATATATTCCAGAATGTATGTAAAGAATTTACAGAGTGTATTATTAATCAGGGAGGCCGCACTGAACCGGAGGAACTGGGTTTCAACTAATGCGGCCTTATGCATCTATGACTCGTGACGAGTCTCAAGGCAAGACAAGGCAATATAAAGCTTAAGGTAGGCGAATACCCAAAATTTCCCAAAATTCTAAAATTTTTACTATTGCTTTAATCTTTTCCAAATTTGGCATAGTGATTTCAAATATAATGAATAATACTATTTAGGCTTCTGTTTTTTATTTAAATATAATTTATTTATTTTAAACGGTGTTTTTCTACTAAAAAAAGAGGTTTGCGCCAACAAGTCTACCACATTGAATTTTCATCCTATGACCATTTATTATGTGTTAAATTCTTCTTTTTGAACTGATACATGCAATGACCCTCTAGAGTTACATACAAATTACAAGAAAAAAGTTATTAAGAAAAATGTTAAAAATTAACCACAAAACAAAGGATATTTTTCGATTAACTTACACTTGGACATTAAAAAAAAATGCATACTTACACCAGATGTTAGAGGTTCATGGCACAGATATATATTGAACTGGCATCTATGAAAAAATTTTAGGTAAATTAATGTAAAACTTTTTGTGCTAGAAGTGTTGGCGTAAACCCCTTTTTTTAGTTGAAAAACACCGTTTAAAATAAATCAATTATATTTAAATAAAAAAAAATTGCCCAAAAAGCTTTGTTCATTATATTTGAAATCACTATGCCAAATTTGGAAAAGATTTAAGTAATAGTAAAAATTTTAGAAATTTGGGTATTCGCCTACCTTAACAATTTTGTATAAGTGCATAAAAAACAGGTTAGTAGTAGTTATAATACACTGGTTGACAATTACGGTACGATTTTCAATATAACTTTGTACGAAAGCTTTCCAAATCAACACATTTAATACCCTAAGATTCCCAATACGTAAGGACATGAGTAATAGAAGCAACACTTACAAAAAGAGAAATCAGAGGGATAAAATAAGATTTATTGAAAGAGATATCGAATTCCATTCCATGCATCTCCGAGGGGGAGATGAATTTTGGATTTTCAATCACGACAATTTTACAAGTGCGCCATGAATATCGGTAATCCAGTAAAACATCAAATCTACGACATAGTTTTAACCTTAAAAGCCGGATCCATTGACAACTGATTATTAAATGTGAGAAATGTCTATGTCGATTTTATGTCGTACAAGGGTCGTCTGGTTAACCATTTAATGAATATTCCCCGATATGGGCTTCTGGAGCCGTATGTATAACGTATCCGCAATATATCATGTTTAATGATCTTCCTTTGTCGTCGATGATCCGTTTTTGCATGGTCTTTTTTAGGCCGCAGCTGCGTCGTAGGATTAATGTTTTACTTGGTTATCGATATTCAAGGCACACTCATGAAATTATTATAAGTAAAAGTCCAAAATTTATCCTCACTACGGAGAAGCATTTAATGGAATTCCATTTCTCTTTCAATAAAGCTTCTTTTTATCCCTCTGATTTCCCGTTTAGTAAGTGTTGCTTACATTACTCATGTCCTTACGTATTGGGAATCTTACGGTATTAAATGAGTTGATTTGGAAAGCAGTTGTACAAAGTTACATCGAAAAAATCGTCTCGTCCTTAGCGATTGTCCACCAGTGTATTAATATAAGAGATTTTTTTGACTACGTTATAGAGACATAGTGCTCTCTTCATGATTAAAAGTTTAAAATGGTATACTATGCTTGAAATGCCTTTTGTAAAGTGAATAAAGCCAAAAACCGGAAATTAAATACCAAAATGGCTTTGAAAACTTTTTGAATCCGTAAATTTACTACTAAATATTATTAAACAAAATTATAAACGTTTTTAATGATATATTTTATCATCTAGAAGGTGACTAAATAGTATCGTGAATGAAGACCATATTAAACGATTTTTTTTGTTTAAAACTAGAATTTAATCTTTTAAAATTCAAATGGTATTCAAATATTTACCTTATAACCAAATGCATATTGCGGAAAACATTCCACTTTCGAAGTTCAAAACGTTTTCATGAAGTCTGAATAACTTCATACAATAAATTATAGTATCGTACACTGTCAAAAAAATAATAATTAACATGAACAATTAACTAAAATAATGCTTAAACAGAAGAGATGTGTACATCCAATCACTGCCAGTTAACAATCATTTACTTCGATACCCCACAGTAAATTTTAAATCACATGTCATTCACAGCATAGGGTGATGGCGATCCAATTTTTCTTCCCCTAAATTTTAGTTCAAAAATTAATATTTCAACCCCTGTTTTTTACCATTTCATTCTGGATACATAATGAATTTATTTCACATATTTTAGAATTTTTGACAGAAAAACAAAAAGCTGAAACAGAAGGGGTTAACAAAAGTACTCAAAGTGCTCCCCTAATTGTTTTGAGAAGTGTACGATTAGTTACACAAACCTTTCTTGCTGTTATCGTACCCTGTCACCTCATTCTCCCACCAAAAAAAGCAGTCTAAAACATCTTCTTTGATATTTTCGACATATCTTTGTGCGAAAAGTAGTCCCAAATTTCTGCTTCAAGCTTTTTGAAGCGAATCATCTAAAAGTGATATAGAAAGAAACATAGAAACTCGATGTCAAAATTCTAATTTTTTCCACCAAAATTTTTTTGCATTTACCTTCTCAATATTCTTCGCAACCAGTAGATAAAAAGTAGTTTGCGTAATGGTAAATTGAGTTAACATTTACTAATCTAAGTAACAATGATTCGAACTAATTTATTTTAAGCTTATGGGAATTTTGCCCAAGGTACGCACATCACCGCTAAAGATTTCTAACGGTCATTTGCACAAGGTACTTCATAGTACAACCTAATTTTGATGCTCAACATCAGATTTTAATATTTTAAGGGGGTCCAGTACCCAAAAAATCAAGAAAAATGTATTTATTTTATTATTTTTTAAACATATTATTTGAACATTTCTTAACATTTTGCAAAAAAACGCTTCAAATTTTGTGCATTAGCTTTTGAGTTATTAATTTTGGAATGAGACTCACTCTCCAAGTATCCTAGCACGGATCTATACTTTAAATGCTCGTATCTCTGTTCGTGTTTTTAAAATTTTAGGATAGTGAAAAACACTATTCCTCTTTTAATATTATACAAATAAAGTTTCTGCAAATTTCTATAGCATCCTAAAAGTATAATGAACAAAACTATGCAGTAAAACTCTTCATTTTTGTAGTCAGTATTTTTTAAAAAATTTCAAAGTTTAAATTTTACGTTTTTAGTGAATTTTTTTGACAAAATTATTTCTTAAAAAAAAAGTTGAATCTTGATTAAAACTTGGATGCATAGTTTTGTTAAGATATTATTGGGGAACTCATATAAAAAATTTGGTAGTAAATAATCGAAAAATTAGGGAGGAGTAGGGATTTTAAAATTGTAAACAAATTAACAAAAAATTAATTTTTAAAAATATTGAGTCGTTTTCAATTTTTTTGCTAGTAGGTTTTATTAATGCATGATGCACCAGTGTATAAAATCTGAGTAGTATAACTTCATAAATAAAAAAAAAGTTGGGGAATGTACCTGAATGTACACATGTTCGTCTGTTGTAAGATAACTCCATAAGTAATAATTGAAGCAATAAATGTCACCAACAAATTACGATTAATAACAAAAAGCTGCCATCTGGTTATATAGCTTTGACGGATCAGTTCTCCATATAAAAAGCAATTCATAAAAACTTCTTTGTTATTCAATGTGTCTTGATGAGCGAAAACTTTACTCAAATTTCTGTGACAAGGTTTTTGAAGAGAGTCAGCTGAAAGTGATATTGCAGCTAGCCATAGAAACTGTACCAATGTACGTAAAATAACGAGTTTGAGACGATTTCTTCTTTGTGTGTGCCTCACATATCGATTAAAATAAATATTTTCAAGCTTATTTTCGCAACTGCTATAGCAATCGGAATCGACATTGAGTTTTCGAGATTTTCAATGGCATACGCCATTTTTCGACACATCTTTAATGCCCCTGAAGGTTCATACAGAATATTTTCTCTTGTTAAAACAATTTGACTTCGGTGGCTTATCTGACACAGGTAGACATATAAAAATGGCGCAAAGCGCATGATTACATTTGTTATGTAATATGCACACATATTATAGAACATAACTATCGCAGAAAGAAAATTAGTATCTTGAACCTTGATGTAAATACATCTTCTTTTATTTTTAAAAAAAGATAACATGAAGAATTTAGCAAAAGACATCGTCAGGCAAACAAAACTAATTATAAAAATACTACATTTGAATAAGCTGCTTGGTTTCTTGGTTGATATTGCACTTAGGTATTTCCGATATTCAACGATTTCTTTTCTTTTTATGTACAGACTCCACCACTGAAAAATATTTAAAATGTGCGCAATATAAAAACACTTTGCTTTATAGGCGAAATAAATTGAATATTTTATGTTACACCAAATTAAGTGTCCCATAATACTTAAAATCAGAAAATGAGTAATAAACATGAAAAGGTATCTCATTTGCCATTTGTCACTGACTGATATCCCCATCGCCATCAACAAGAAATTTGGAACGTTACGCATATATTTGTTGTATCTTTCACCGAATGTTCGTATTGTTGGCATGTTTAAAGTTTCAGTGGCCACATAAAACTTTTGATTTGTTATAACTGTTATAACTTAGAACGTTAAAAGTTTTGCTTGCTTCAATCAATTGCACTATTGCTTCACTCTCAGAAATAACACTTTCATTTTTGATGATTCATGAATCCTCAAGCCTCATTTCGTTAATTTTGAGGATTGTTTCGTCAAACTCTCACGTGACTTTTGAGTAAACGCGAATCCTCACTTTTACGATCTTGATTTGACGATTCTGTATCTTGATTTTGAGGAAATTGAATCTCGTTGTACTAGCATGCTCAAAAATGACGAAATATTTCGTTATATTAGACGACATTCAAATTCTCATAAAAATGACGCTTCACATTTCCTTTGAGGAAACGAAAACTCGGAGCATTTGCCAGTAACGGAATCGTCCAAATTAAGGAAAATTTCGTCATTTTTGAGAGTGTTCGTTGCTTCAAATCTACAAGATATAAGATTAACATTTATTAATTTCAAACATTATATTAATATAATTTTTATTCGTTAAATAACTTGATTACTGTTTCAAACTTACTGAAGGTTGACACTTTGAAAATGAAACATAAAATGAGCTGAGAATTCGACCAGATTCCTGGTAAAATGCCTAAACTAATATAAAAGTGTAAGTTTTTGTATATTTCATGATGCATGAAAGGTGATAATATTATTGCTGGTTTCCATAGTAACTGACAGGTCCATATACTAACTCTTAGACTTATGCAGGATCCATATGGAGCATAACCACTGCATGTACATATTTATTGCGTAAAAATTCATTTTTACTACAAGCAATTTCTCTGAAATCAATATGTTGGAGCTTGCATCTCATTTTACAAAACATTTCTTTTTGTATGAGCATATGTTTGGTTTCATTGTATGTCGTCATTTTCATAATAAGATTCGAAGTTCAATTAAAATATATTATTATTTTCAATACAATATTTTCTATACTTGTAATCAATAAACTATTTACGCTAAAAATCTATGTTGTTTACTCCATGAATCCTCCCATATACTCATAGTGACAAAAAATTGGGCAATAATTTATTATATTCCTGCAAAATAGTTATCAATATAATGAACTTATTATACAGCTTAATAATGAAACTAATGATCATAACATTTATTCGTTTGCTAACAGGAAATATACACAGAGAAGAAGAATTGTGAAATGAAATCAAATTCATTATTTTTAAAGGCAATAATAGAAAGGCAATTCATAAAGATACAAGTTATACCCTAAAATAGCATTATTTTTAATGAAACTCCTTATAACTTGCGTCTGCGTGTAATTACACGATCTAAATAGCTTAACCATATTATTTGTGCAAGAAATAATCATTGAATGCAGTATGTTAAACGCATTTCCATTTCAAAGACTTTTTTTTAAAAATTTTATTGTCCGACAACGATATTTTGCTATATTTTTATAAATCCTTGCTTTTTAATTCAATTTTTTTTTTAATCGTCTCATAAGTTTTTTTTTTCTAATGCCGGTTTTTAAAAACTTACTTCAAGAACAAGTGAGTAAACAAGTTTGTTATGCACTCCATATGAGACCAAAAATTTAAAATGCCTGTGACAAAAAAAATCTATAATTGATTATTGATTAGAATATGATGGATCTTTTGCACTTAATTAAAAAAAATATGTTATCGACTTTTTAGGTAGCAAAGTCAAAGTTGCTTAGCTGCTTTTTCTATTTCCGCAGGTATTTTGATATTCCCTTTGAAATTCCTATTACAACTAGCGAATTGCCTTTACAACAAAAATTACGGTCGTCCCGGTGGTACAATCGTTATAATGCTAGCCTTTGGAGCTGCTGGGGTCGGGTTTGAATCCCGGTCTGGCATGGATGTTTGTGACCGTCAAGAAATGTTGTTATTTGTCTATGTGTTTGTTTTGTCCTTTTTTCGTGTGTCTTTTGTGTTCGTAAACACTCTTTCTGTGTATGTCCCACGTAACGAAAGCTTATAAGCGGTTCTCTGAACAAGCACACAAGCTGGAATACATTTGTACCTACCCTACCCTACAAAAATTACGAGATTTTTCAGTCAAATTTTCAAAGCCAATATATGTTTAGATACAAATGATAGACTGTTTGATCTAATAAACAGATGATTTTAAAAATGCACGCCATAACAAATGAAGGTAATTTAAATTTAAGTTAGGCGAATACCCAAAATTCCCCAAAATTCTAAAATTATTACTATTACTTTAATCTTTTCCAAATTTGGCATAGTGATTTCAAATATAATGAGCAATGCTATTTAGGCATTTTTTTTAAAATTTAAACATAATTTATTTATTTTAAACGGTGTTTTTCTACTAAAAATAGATGTTTACGCTAACAAGTGTACCACATTGAATTTTCATCCTATAAACATTAACTATGTGTTAAATTTTTCGTCTTGAACTGATGCATGCAATGACCCTCTAGAGTTACATACAAATTACAGGAAAAGAAATTACTAAGAAAAATTTTATAAGTTAACCACAAACAAAAGAGATTTTTTTCGATTAACTTACACTTGGACATTTAAAAAAAAAAAAAAAACTTGTATATTTACACCAGAAATTAGAGGTTCATGGCACAGATATATATTGAAGTAGCATCTGTAAAAAATTTCAGGTAAATTAATGTAAAACATTTTATGGTAGAAGTGTTAGCGTAAACTACTTTTTTAGATGAAAAACACCGTTTAAAATAAATTAATTATATTTAAATAAAAAAAATTGCCCCAAAAGCATTGTTCATTATATTTGAAATCAATATGCCAAATTTGGAAAAGATTTAAGTAATAGTAAAAATTTTTGAATTTTGGGAACTCGCCTACCTTAACTAATATTTTCATTTATGTACAGAAATGACGCTTAAAAATCCCTCAAAGTAGTGGGTAGTTATTTTGTTTACACTAATTTATATTAACATTGTGGAAATTTTTTCTACTGAAACAAGTCTTCTACACACATTAAAATGTGGCATCCTTGATCCTGAAATCTATAAGTTGGAAAAACTAATTCTAATAAATTAACTCCTTCGATAGCGTCTTATTGTTAGTAAAAATTGTTAAAATACTATATAGAACTTATTTTCATAGAATTTTAACTAAAAAAACGTAGTGTTCTACTGCTAAAACATTGATAAAGAGTTCTGTTACGCGCTCCATCATGCGCAAATCATAAAGAAGGCGCCACCATTTGGGCATCAACTTTTTCTGAAATTGGTGGTTGCGTCACCAGAGAGGGCTTGGCTCTCACACTGTACCTCGGTTTAATCTTAGTCCGTCAACAGATTCAAGCGGTCGGACAAGTGCAGTGAGTGACGTCATACAAACTACTGACATTGATTACTCTAGAGTGGTTTCCTCGGGAGCGTTGCCGGACAACTCAACACGACCGCCAGATTGAGTTGCTGTTGAGTGTTTTGGGGAAATAATGATGCCAGCGTTTTTTGCTGTTGTCTGTAGCATGGTGTGCTTGCCCAAACTTAAAAATTTGAGGAAATGACGGAATAGAGTTGTTTTGCGCTTGCCGAGGAAGAAATACTAATTGATTTTGTGAGAAATCACGAAGAACCTTATTTTTCCATTTTTGACATGCAATGACGAAAACCAAAACAACAACAGAGTTAGTTGAGTGAGTTCGCTAGGTTTCCAGTTTCTTGTCCACGTAACGTTCCGATGAAGCGATGGCCGGTATGATGACGTCATCCACGTATAATAGCGGTCGTATTTTTCTGGCGACAGACTCCGAGGAAACCAAGGCTTTAGCATTGAACTTTTGTCCGTCAATTTGTTATTCTCATTTTGATTTAATTTAACTTTAAATGTTTTAGTTGTAATTATTGTAATCTAGAGTTGCGTACGTGCTGTGAGCTTAACTAAATTAAATATTTTCTAAAGTTTCCCCGATATTTTATTTTGGTACGTAACCTAGTCATTACAATATTGGACAAAAATTTACTGTACGGTAGCTGTTGGTGAATTTTCCAAAAATCGGTATTTCGGCGAGTTTTTGACAACTACGTTTTAAGGAAAAGGACATTTTGAAAAGGGTAAAATTAACTGACGAAAAATGGATAAAAAATCGCAGGAATCGTACATAATGCAAAAAATACTTTAATCCTAATTACGCTAACCCAGAGAATTTCTGAATATTATTTATCGCAAAATATTAAAAAAAAAAAAAAAATAGCGCCAAGGGTGACCGTACAGTAAATCTGACCCCATACTTTATTTTATTAGCCCAAACTTTATATTTATTTTGCATTTTTTCAAGGTGGTAGATATGCGTCAGTGTCGAGTAAGATTCCACAATACATTTCGAACGTAAAAAAAATACTTGTTAAAATTTTTGTTGCCTAAAAGAAACTGTAAATTGTTTCGTAAACAAATCAATAAGATCTGCGCTGGGTGTTCGTCAGAAAATTAATTTTACACCAGACAGTTTATAACTTATTTTTTCTGTTTCAAATTCCTTTTTGTAAGTATATCATTCATGTATAAGATTTATTTTCTGAATTATCAATAAAACATAGCCTGGAGAAGGTAAAAAGAAACTCATCTGATCAAAAAGGTAAAGTTTATTTTTATTCAGAACTTATAAAAGTTACATTGTATATGTATTATATTTATTGTATAATGATTCACTGTTTGCACTCCTTCTCTGAGCATTATCCAGCTTTATCTATCTGTAAGAAATAAAATAACTATGAAGTTTGTTTAATGTGACAACATTTTTGTATAGATTTATATATAAGCAGTATAATGTAAAATTGGATTAAAACTTAATATAGTAGTTTCATTTATACTTTTTAGTTTTAAAGTTAAGCCTTGCATTTCATAACAAAAAGGACTTTCCAACTCAAATTCTAAGCTAGCTAATTTAATTATGCTTGACGACCTTATAGTTTTCCCATTTGTATTGCTTTCCCATCTGACAAATTTGCATGAATCCAAGTTTCACTGGTTATTTCTTCGACGTTATAATATTTTCCAGGGCTTTAAGTCGGCAGTTATTTTGGCGATGCCCGGACCCGTACCTAGGACCTTCCGCATCCAAGGCGAACGCCAAACCGACTGGGCTCCCCCCCCCCCCCCCCCCGAATTAGGAATCCGGATTCCAAAACCGAATAAGCAGGTCTAACGTGCGCATCCATCTTTATACTAGTTTAATATGTATAATTACTTGTGCCTAACAAAATGCATCGCATTCCTGAGAAATTTAGTCTTAACATTGCTGGGGAAGAGCTTTTAAACTTATATATATTAAGATAGAACAAGTGCCCCTGCCTTACCACGTTTACCAGGCTTATCACCTCCAGTTTTGCCGGGCTGAACACCTCCAGTTTTACTGGGTTTATCAGGACCCGGTTTACCGGGCTGATCACCACCAGGTTTACCAGACTGAGTACCACCAGGTTTACCAGGCTGAGTACCACCAGGTTTACCAGGATGATCACCACCAGTTTTACCGGGCTGATCAAGACCAGTTTTACCAGGCTGATCACCACCAGGTTTACCAGACTGATCACCACCAGGTTTACCAGACAGAGTACCACCAGGTTTACCAGGCTGAGTACCACCAGGTTTACCAGGATGATCACCACCAGTTTTACCGGGCTGATCACCACCAGTTTTACCAGGCTGATCACCACCAGGTTGACCAGGCTGATCACTTCTAGGTTTACCGGGCTGATCACCTCCAGGTTTATTAGGCTGGTCACCACCGTGTTTATCAGGACCAGGTTTACCGGGCTGATCACCATCAGCATTAACACTCTGATCACCTCCAGGTTTACTAGGCCCATTAGGCTTTGTGTTTGATACAGGCTCCCCTAGTTTCCCTGTTAATAAATGAGAAATAACGACAAATGAAGCTAATAAACATAAATATTTCATGATATGTTGCAATAAACCATGTATTTGAGAAAAATGAGTTTAACGTTTTAGATATTTTGGAGTGAGACAACTTAATTCAAGTCATGTAAGGACCCCTATTACATTATATTAAATGGAATTATCTCATTCATAGAATTCATTAAAACTCAGAAGTAAAATAATTTCTGGTAATATTTCAAGATATGTTGCAATAAACCATGTATTTAAGAAGAACGTGAAAAGATAGATAGTTAACCCTAACTAAGATAAAAAATGAGTTAAAAGTTTTAGATATTTTGGAGTGAAACAACTTAATTCAAGTCATGTAAGGACCCCTATTACATTATATTAAATGGAATTATCTCATTCATAGAATTCATTAAAACTCAGAAGTAAAATAATTTCTGGTAATATTTCATGATATGTTGCAATAAACCATGTATTTGAGAAGAACGTGAAAAGATAGATAGTTAACCCTAACTAAGATAAAAATGAGTTTAACGTTTTAGATATTTTGGAGTGAGACAACTTAATTCAATTCATGTAAGGACCCCTATTACATTATATTAAATGGAATTATCTCATTCATAGAATTCATTAAAACTCAGAAGTAAAATAATTCCTGGTAATATTGCATGATATGTTGCAATAAACCATGTATTTGAGAAGAACGTGAAAAGATAGATAGTTAACCCTAACTAAGATAAAAATGAGTTTAACGTTTTAGATATTTTGGAGTGAGACAACTTAATTCAAGTCATTTAAGGACCCCTATTGCCGCCTCGGTGGCTGAATGGTTAGTGTACTGGCCTTTGGAGCTGCTGAGGTCGGGTTCGAATCCCGGTCAGGCATGGATATTTGTATTTGTCAATAAATGTTGTTATTTGTCTATGTGTTTGTGTCGTCCTTTCTTTGTGTGTCTCCTGTGACTGTCCCTTCTGGTGAGCGGGGTAATGGGCTACATAGCCTACGTCCTTCCCTTCTAGAGGGCGCATTTGCATTCCATTCCATTCCAAGGACCCCTATTACATTATATTAAATGGAATTATCTCATTCATAGAATTCATTAAAACTCAGAAGTAAAATAATTTATGGTAATATTTCATGATATGTTGCAATAAACCATGTATTTGAGAAGAACGTGAAAAGATAGATAGTTAACCCTAACTAAGATAAAAATGAGTTTAACGTTTTAGATATTTTGGAGTGAGACAACTTAATTCAATTCATGTAAGGACCCCTATTACATTATATTAAATGGAATTATCTCATTCATAGAATTCATTAAAACTCAGAAGTAAAATAATTCCTGGTAATATTGCATGATATGTTGCAATAAACCATGTATTTGAGAAGAACGTGAAAAGATAGATAGTTAACCCTAACTAAGATAAAAATGAGTTTAACGTTTTAGATATTTTGGAGTGAGACAACTTAATTCAATTCATGTAAGGACCCCTATTACATTATATTAAATGGAATTATCTCATTCATAGAATTCATTAAAACTCAGAAGTAAAATAATTTCTGGTAATATTTCATGATATGTTGCAATAAACCATGTATTTGAGAAGAACGTGAAAAGCTAGATAGTTAACCCTAACTAAGATAACAATGAGTTTAACGTTTTAAATATTTTGAAGTGAGACAACTTAATTCAAGTCATGTAAGGACCCCTATTACATTATATTAAATGGAATTATCTCATTCATAGAATTCATTAAAACTCAGAAGTAAAATAATTTCTGGTACTTTATACATGACAAATTTCTTGATTGTTAAGATGACGTTACATACATTATTACAGTCTATCAACAATTATTTTTTAATTTGTGAAATTCGAAATACCTTTTATGCTATGTCCACACTACGACAATAAAAATGACAAGAAATTGCGCACGCACAGAAATGCATATACAATTTGGTCATTCATGCGCGCGCACCTACCTCAAATGGTATCAATTGTGTATGCATTTCCATGCGGGCGCAGGTTCTTGTCATTTTTATTGTCGTAGTGTGGACATAGCAAATTTTATTCTCAGAAAATATCTTTATTTTCGTGCATGATACATGAGAGGATTCATCGAGTAAACAGCGTAGATTAACGCTGGCGCCATAGAGTTAGGAAGGAGGAGTAGAGGGGGCTATCAGTTCGAATGGTTTGAATCAGGGCTTTAGGTTTTTAGAGTTAGTGCTCATAACAAACCGGCAGTGAGGTATCCCAAGATGCACAGCTTTATCAGTTTTTTGAGCTACTGCGCATAATATAGTAGCCGAAACTATGGAAACTGGCACTGAGGTACCCCAAGATGTACCGCTGTAGCCTGCTTCTTTTGTACGTTACTGCGCATATACTCGGGCCGCTCTATACTCTTTCCTAACTGTATGGTCGTCGAAAATGATTTATTTGTTGTTACGAATTAACATGTTTCGATGGGACTCAAAATTTTACGGAAAATACTACCTTGATCAAAAAGTTCCCGGAATAACCACCGTGAAGCGCTTCCATCATTTCGATTAGAGTTTTACTTGTTTTGTTAAGTTGGTACATCTGTTGTTGATATTCCCTCCAAATCTTAGCATCATAGCTTGACATTTGCTAAAGTTACGTAGCCAAGAGTGCATCTATCTCTGTGTGTGTTCTCGATTTTTTAGAAATGGTTTTAAATTTGCAACAACGAACCTGTATCATATTTTGCAGACTGATCCATGGGAATTGTTATATCTTCAGCTATCACTCTGATGGTTAATTTGAGGTTGTTAACCAACCTTTTTTGCGGTTATAGACCTTTTATTTCATCAATGTTTTCATCGGTTTTCGATGACGATGGTCTTCCACTGCATTCATCATCTTCGATTGATTCCCGACTACTTTTGAACTGCTCGTGCCACTGGTAAACGCCCGGTTTATTCAGAGAATCGTTGCGGAAACATTTTTCTAACATTTTCAACTTTCTCGGCCCATTAAATCAATTTTTTACGAAAATTTTGATACAAGTTCGTGAGTCCATCGAAGATGGTGAACGCAGTGGCAGACAATAGACATTATAAACCGATGAAAACATTGATAAAATAAAATAATTAACCGCAAATTAACATTCAGGGGGATAGAGGAGGACTTGAAATTGCCTATGGATCCATCCGCAAAATTTGATACTAGTTCGTTGTTACAAATTTAAGTCAATTTCTAATATTGTTAAAAATCGAGAGCACACACAGACATAGAGGCATTCTTGGCTACGTAACTTTTGAAAGTTTCAAGTTATGACGCTAAGATTTGGAGGCAATATCAACAACAGATGTACTACCTTATAAAAAAACCAAAACTCAAATCGAAAAGATAGGAGCGGTTCACGGTGGTTATTCCGGGAACTTTTTGATCAAGGTAGTAGTCTTCGTCGAAAAAATACACAACTCTCTGATGAAGGCGAGCGTTTTGAGTCTCGTCGAACCATGTACATTTGCACCAACAAATAAACTATTAGTTTACTCTATGAATGCTTCCGTGTAACTTACTAGTTAGGCGTATTTACGTTAGGCTTATGACTTATGACTTTCTTGGTGGGGGGCAAGATCGCCAAGCACTGCGACTATAAGTCTATTGTACTAAGCCCCAGAAATGACACAAGCACAAGAGACACACAAAAAAAGAGACGACACAAACACATAGACAAATAACAACATTTATTGACAGTCACAAATATCCATGCCTGACCGGGATTCGAACCCGACCTCAGCAGCTCCAAAGGCTAGAATCCTAACGAGTGTGCCACCGAGGCGGCTACGTTAGGCTTAATAATTTACAAGTTTACTATTATTAGGGGAGAGTGTTGTACCTTGGTACGCTTGTACCTTGGGACACTGACAATTTCTTTGAATCTATTGGCAACATTCATACATTGTTTATTTCTAAAAGTAGCCTTTACCAACAGACATCATCAAAATAAAATTTAACACTAGCATCATTGAATTGATGAATTGGTGACAAAAAAATAATATTTTATTACCCCAAAGTAAATATTTTTTTTCATTCTTATATAATTTTTTACCTTTGTACTTTTACAGAAAGTCAACTGCATTTTATTTCCTTCATAAAAGAGAAGATTTTAAAATATTTTGGTTATGAGAAAATAATGATAATGCATTTAGATTGGCCACTATCTTGCTTTTTTTTAAACCATGTAGTGTGTTGTACCTTGGGACAGTAAAGCATATTATATCATCATATAATGTTAAATAATTTGGACTTGCAATTTTGCTGTATAATTTAAATTATTCTCGAATTATGAAGTTTTATTTGTGTATTTCCTTGAAAACACAATTAAGTTTGTTTCCTGACACAAATTAGTTCAATTGTAAGCTATTGACAGAATTATAAAGTATGTCCCAAGGTACAACATCATATTGTACCTTGGGACAGTTTATCTTCTCTACTTTAAATGAGTGGCAATTTTTTAGTTTCAAGCTGCCAGAATTTAAAAAAATATATTATAGAGGAATATATTGGTGTGTTGAAATGCTGCTTTTAAATTTTTATTTTGACTATAAATATCGAAGAAAAAAATTAAAATGTAAAAATTGTCCCAAGGTACAACACTCTCCCATACTTGTTTTGCCTGTTACCCATGGTGGAGCTTACCAGTTGCGCCTGGGGCGCGGTGAAGCGGTAGAGGGGAGCCAAGGGGACCGACTTTTTCCGCTGCTTTTTCAAGTATACCAGCAGGAGGACTAGGTTGTTGCTTAGGAATAGGGAGTTTTTCGAGTTTATCTGTGGCTTCTGATTGGCCGGTTGGTTCAGGTGGACCTGCATTGATGACGGTTTCAGTTAAATAAATGAAGAGTACACTGGGAATAACAGCTTGATTTCTTTAGAGTCTTTCCGTAATTGTGTCTGCTTGGCGGGCAATGGCGACCGGAAGCCGGTTTCTCTTTTGGTTCTTCATTAGCGGTATAAACGCTCGACTCGTATCCACTTACCTCTGGCGTGAATCAGGGTTGACGCAAAAGGTAAACAAAGCGAGTTTCTTTACACCAGTTTAGGCAATTTCTCGCTATCATCGCTAAAGAGATTATTAAGGAAAGCCTTCTACGAAATGAAGAAGTTCTTACCATGTACTCTTCAAATATGTACAGTAAAACCCAAAGAGTTCCATAGTGGGGTAGACGAACGACTCTTACTGAGCTGCCATTGGCAGCCATGGCTCACTACGGAGCCCATATAGAGGGGCAAAAGTGCTAGTATTCATAATTTTAATACTGAGAAAGAAAGTTACACCCAGGGCAAAGGAAGGAATCGAACCCGTTAGGCGTTACAGCGAGCGGACTGCTAGCGTTATGGTCTGCGATCCAAACCACTCAGCCATTGGGCCCCCAATGCCACATTGTCTCCGTGTTGGTCCATGGTGCGCTTTATAGGTTCAGTCTCTACACTCTTAAAACGAACGAGCGATTTTAACTCATTCTGATTGACTTTCACTCCTCCAGTCTGGAAAATGCACTTCTCCTTTTGGAGTGGATCCTTTGTGTGTAAAGATGGCCACTGACGATCGTTCCAACAAGCCAAATGGCGTGGTAGCGCCAATGAAACGACGTGAATGGCGAAACTCGTCGGGTTTGGAGTGGAGTGATGGGGCGTGACGGAAATCCAACCAGCCCAAAATCCATCGCGCCGCGCCAAAACGTCATCACTCCAACTGATCGTGAATGGGGAAACGCGACTCGGAATTACGGACAAATGGCGCGATGGAACGAACGTCAGTGGGATAACCGTGCAGTTTTCCGTCTCAGTTGGTGTTTGACAGTCGAACAGGTCACTACATACTTTTATTGCTCTGCGGTTCATTAAATTTCGTTTGAAATTTTATTTAACGAAATTTTTCAGGGTATTCTCCCTGCTATTATCTAACGATAAAAAATGCTGCCCACTAGTTAGCTCTACAAAAAAGCCAGTTCATTTTATTATGGAGTTCAGTTATTCAGTAAGATCAGTTTATTATGAGACACGCTCTGTACAGTTAATAAACAACAATAAAGATGCCTAAAAAGTACAATTTCAAAGATGGGGTTGTTTCGCGGAGGATCTGGCAATAGTTCCAAGGTCTTGTTTTCCTTTCCCTGGAATTACTTTTGTTTTGTATAAGTTGGTTGGTAGACCTATATTAAGGTTAGTGTGCATGGTCAGCACACAAATCCATATTATCTCTACCAAGCACCCTACCAAACAAAAGTAATTCAAGAGAAAGGAAAACAAGACCGTGGAGCTATTACCAGATCCTACGTGTAACAACTCTATTACTGAAACAAAAAATTATTTACGAAAGAATGAGGGGGAACGCTCATATTTAAATTTATTTAACGTATTCAAACATTTCTTGGCTTTTAAATGTTCACATTATTCTAAAAAAATAATGATAGTTCAAAAATGAAATTTCAAACTTGATGCAAAGTGTTGGCAATTAAAATTTTTTTTTGTTGGTTGGTTAGTTTGAATTACCGTCGCACTAGAGCTACACAAGGGCTATTGACGACGGGCGTAGTATTTCAGAACCACAGTAAAGTGACGAGCCGACACCTGAGCAGGCACCCAACGCAACCGTTATGGGCGACATCGTACGCAGAGTAAGGACTTTGTGGGATATTTAACGTGCACTCCCTTACACGGGGTATTATTCTTCAGACAATAAACAATTCAGTAAACAATTACACTGGTCAACAGTGAAAATGCGAATGAGATGAAAGTACTTGATTCTGAATGATTTCGACGTGCTAAACACGAATATCACCTTAAAAAATGAAAGTTAGCTCTTGTTTTTGAGTTACGGTCGTTTTTTGTTATTGCATATTATATGGCGAAATGCATGGGTGCACCAAACGCAAAATTAATTAAAGTCAATTTTGTTTACAGAAAACCTCCGAATTTGTTTTCATAAGATTTTATTTAGTATTAACAACCTGGGGGGTGGGAGGAAATGATAGGTTTCAAGGGTTTTGCAACCATATTAACAGCTTTATAACCCTTCTAAGCAATACAATTGTTCTCATCTCAAGAGGTGCAGAATAAAGAACAATAAATTCCTTGCATTTCGTACTTGGTTGTTGTAGAAGTTGTAGAATATCAAAAATTAGTGTTCGTAATAAATCTATATCTGTAATGCCTTTTAAATGCATTAATAGAGCTAATAACTTCTGCTATATTTGCGGAAAAGTGTAATTTTTTTGCACAAAGAGAGCATCGCTGCAAAAATAAAGAAAGCTTATCATTTGTATTTTGGTTACAAGATAGGATACCAGGATAAATTTCTGGGTTCCTCACGTATGTAGTTAAACTTGTGTAGCAAATTTGTCGCTTTGAATTTATCTGGAACAACAGATAATGCCGTATGCTTGGAAGAAAAACGTATGACATTTAATAGAACAAAACGGAATGTCATTTTATGATTAAGAGGGAACCAACAAAATAGATTAATGACTTATTTCTGCATCATCTAATCGGTTCCATGAGGTGTTATTTAGAAAAAGATAAAAGTTAAATAGCATAGAATTTTTTCAAGTCTGTGCCCAACACGACACTATTTACTAAAAAGTCTACAATATTTTTTTTAAAAGTTTTAATGAGGATAATAGCCATGCGTTTGCTAAATATGCTACAGCTCCTAAAAACAATCTGGAGAAATGTGAGGAATTTATTGCTCTTTTTTTTTTGCACCTCTTAAGTAAGAACAATTATGTTGCGTAGTGGGGTATTAAGCTGCTAATGTGGGTGAAAAGTCTTGTAAGTTATCATCTCTTACCACTCCCATCTTGAGAATATATATAACCTGTATGAGCACAAATTCAGAGGGCTTCTGTAAGCAAAATTGACTATAATTAATTAATTTTGTGTTTGGTGCGCCGATGCATTTCGCCGTATCCTATGCAATGAAAAAAAAACGTAACTCAAAAACAAGAGCTAACTTTCATTTTTTATGGTGATATTCGTGTTCAGCACGTCAAAATCATTCAGAAATGGGTACTTTCATCTGATTCGCAGAAATTTTTTGAAATTTTGTTGTCCAGTGTTACTTTTGAGGAAAAAAATCCGATACCTCTCTGTATATATACCTCACCACAGTTTAAGTATACAGTATACAAATGTTCTACGGGAAAAAGGTTAAATAGTTCTAATTTTCGAGTGCGAGAATCGAATAAAAAAAGGTTTTCCACACACATTCAATAAATCACTTTTTTTTGTTATTTCAAGACATGTTTTTGTTATTATTTTTTGTTGCTTCAGTTAGAGTGCAATATTAATTATTTTTTCCTTCGATTTTGACGTAACAGGGCGAACGAATATCAGGGCCTACGTATCGCGTAGGAGCCACCAATCAGAGAGACAAAATTCCACTTATTTACGCGCGTTTCCTCCACGTAGAACATTTTAATGCTGCAAACTTAAGGTGTGTTTTGCTATAATAAACCAGTTTTTAAAAATCCAATTTCATAAAAAATGCGTACCATCAGATGAGGGTGGATCCGACTTATCGCCTGCTATAACAAAAATCAAATCGTCTTAAATTAAAGTAGTGTTAATCATAAAATTATATCATATTGATGATGCAATTAAGATTTGAATGTTTTTTGTGATACTCAAAACTTTTAAGTATTTTTCATCCTTTATAATCAGTAATTTTTATATTAACTTCCATTTTTCAAAACTTTTTTAAGTTTATAAAACAAATTGTGTTTTTTCTTCCACCGTTCATTTATTTATTTAAAAATTTATATTAAGGGAAGTCGGACGGTTTTATCGGGTCCATGTTAATTTGACTTTAGAATATTTTTTTCTGGAACTATATGAGATATCATTACTATTCTTCCTTACATATATCTCTTTTATTAACTTAGGATATTTTACAGTGTAAAAAAGGCACCCGATGCAACCAAGGCGATATCGTAAGCAGCATTGGGAATTTGAGGTATATTTAACGTGCACCTTATTCGTCGGACATTTTTTGCTTAACTGGACGTTTATCGACCGGCAGCTATTTTGGCGATGCTCGAACCCGAACCTGGTATCAGTTTTTTTTATTAAGAAAGCATATACAGTGGTTATAAAATAACGCTCGTTATTCGGAGTTGTCTGTAGCTTGAATGAATAATCCAAATGCAACAAACTTTGAGACACTATTCAAGAAGAGGGGAAAAGAATGGAATCATGAAAAAAGAAATTCGTCACTTGACAGGGTTTCTAAATTACGAGGCGTAACCAATTATGGCCAATTTCGGCGAACACAGCCAATTACGCCTCGCAATTTAGAACCTTGGTCAAGAGACGAGTTTCTTTTTTTAGATTCCATTCCCCCCCTTCTTGATTAGTTAGTGTCTCGAAGTTTGTTGCATTCGGACGATTCATTCAAGCTACAGAGCTCACCGAATAGAGAACGTTATTTTATAACCACCAAGTATTCTAAAATTTTTATTAAGTGAGATTTTGATAAACTGTGAGATTATTTGTGAAATTTTGATGAAATTTAAGTATAATAGTAGGGTAAGGTGGGGTAAGTGGGCCATTGGAGCAAGTGGGCCACCCCTCCTGGCATTTCCCGAATTATGGACGTAAAAAAAATCTGTTACAATAGTTTTACGTATTTACCCCAATGGATGCAGGAAACATTATGGCATCATTTTCATTTAAGTATGTAACAAGGTACAAGCCTTTTTGTGATTTTTTTTTTAAATTGCATCTTTTCGTAATTCACGCCATCATACTATTTTCTTATTTATTTCCAAACGGTTCATGAAACAAAACAAAATGTTATATATTTTGAAAGTGTATAAAACATAGAATCTTTTTATAGTGTCATGTACTTGTGATGTTGATATGGTTAAAAGAAAATTGGGGTGGCCCAGTTGCCCCGCGTTTGGGGTAAGTCGGCCACCACAATGGCGGGGTAAGTGGGCCAGGGGTGGCCCACTTGCCCCAACTCTTTAATATACTTTAAAAAAAGTCATATTCACTGATTCATAGGGTTAGTCATATTCACTATTCATAGTCCTATTCATTGACATAGGCCAGTTTAAAATCTGAAGCCCTAACATTTTTTTTACACTACATGCAAAAATGACAAGATGAAAATTAACGTATTATTTCTTGTAGTAAGCTTGTATGCCAGAAAAGTTGATATGAGGGAACTATTGAAGATACATGATTACTTTTTTTTTCAAACACTCAAAAAATCATGTAGATTATTCCACTTGCCCCACCATCTCTCTAACAGTTATGTGTAAAAATATATTAGGGGGGTGGCCCACTTACCCCACCTTGCGGGGCAAGTGGGCCACTCGGATGACCAAAAAGAAAAACATATTTTTTAAATATATTTTTTGCCAATTTGTGTTTTGGTTGTCATGGGTACATTTATAACATATGAGAGAATGGACCACAAAAAAAAAAGTTGTTAGGCCGATTATATCCAGTGGTATGAGGGTCTAAAGTCGAATTATGCCAAAAAGGTGGCCCACTTACCCCACCTTACCCTATAATAAGCTTTAAATGGTCCCCTAGCACACACACACTACTCTAATAAATGTAAAACTAAGTAAAAAATATAATTTTATTAAAATTTATAACTCACCTCTCTTTTTAATCGAATCCAAAGCTAAAAGGAAAAAATAAGCATTTTAAATCTGAGGAGGAATTTTACAATTTTTTTAAAAAACAAAAATAATAAAAAAATTTCTGTAAAATAATATTAGACTTATTTAGGTATGATACGACTTCTACAAAGATCTTGGTCCCAACTAAAGTTTTAAAGATTTTTCTTTATTTATCTCGGTCACTAATTAACTACAATAAATAAAATCACTTTGGCATTATATAAAAAAAATTAGATGAGCATCACAATGTGCTTATTCCGTGCCATGAGTACCCCTAACTACTTTTTTGTTTTTAGAAAAAAAAAATTTAATTCTTGTCCCAACATTTTTATTTAATAATCACACATTATCTAGATATTATCAAATAAACAACAGATCTTAATCGATTGATTATCAAGTCAAAATAACAAAGAAGTAGTGTAGTGTAATCGTTTCCTGCTGCCTATTTCTAGCCTCCATTAGGGGCTTTAAAGCAGCCAACAACGCCTCGTAATTCAGAACCCTGGTCAAGTGACAAGGTCGACACCTGAGCGGGCCCCCCCTACGGAACTTCGAGCGACATCGTACGCTGACGCCGTCGGGACTTTGGACTCCACAGATTTAACGAGCACATTTGTCCCAGTGTACTCGGGCCCATCCCTCCCGAGTTGGATTTTCTACTCTTTCCCAGTACAGATGTCCGATTCATAGGATGACTGGCAGTAGGTGGGATTCGAACCCCCGCACTCCTAACTATTAAATTAGAAATAATGAAAGCATTTTTTTATCCATACAATTTTTGTAATTCCATTTTTCTTATTGTTAAACTTTTTGATTTTTTTTTCCCACCAAATAAATTTTATTAATTTCTATTATTTTTAAAATCCAAATATCCAAAAAAACACTTACTTCTGACACGTCTTGACAATGCTGAAAACAAGTACAGACATTTCAGAAACAATATTTACGTAAATATCCTAATAATTGACAGACAAATTCCTCTTTTCATTTTAAAGATGAAAGTCAAGAGAAATTGCTGTAACGGTTGAGTATTTTAAATGGGATGAATTGTAATATCTGAAAACTAGATTAACAATAAACCTCGGTTTTTGATTCAACATATACAAACAGCACGAAATGAAAATTAAAAAAAAATCTTGCTAAAGATAACGAGAAAAAATTTGGTTTTGCTTAATAAAAATTAAATATATATTTTTTTTTTCAAATTTAGGGCTTTTCAAAGATCCACAGTTACCAAAATTGAAAATATCACTGAAATTTGAAAATGCATATTTTGTCAATAATTTTAACTTTATTACACAATTTAAAAAATAAGCTCAATTATTTTCCTCATATTTTAATGTACGGCTCTAAGTTATTGAAAGAAAGAATTAATTAAAGCATTAAGAAATATTCAACTTTTAGAAAACTAAATACATTTTAAAATGTTTAGTTTTAATATGTAGTTGTTTATGAAAATCCCCAATAAAACAAAAATAAACCTACCTTGTTGTTCATTTAAACTGTCTTCGAAAATTTCATTATTATCCCCCACTAAAAATAAATTTTCCTCTGTCAACAAACAGAATGGCATGCAACAAAAAAATATACTTGCAACTTTTTTAAATGAAACACTATTAAATTAAGACTTAGTATCATAATAATTAATATTAACAGTATAATCTGGACCGATTCTATATTTCCAATGTAGTATGTAATGTAAGTGTTACTCAAATCCAAAGTTTCCAAAAATTTCAAAAGTATTTTTTTAGAGATTTTTCGCGTCAAATGGTTCTTTTGAGAGTATTCACCCATTTGT
Source organism: Hylyphantes graminicola (assembly GCA_023701765.1). Classification (NCBI taxonomy): domain Eukaryota; kingdom Metazoa; phylum Arthropoda; class Arachnida; order Araneae; family Linyphiidae; genus Hylyphantes; species Hylyphantes graminicola. The sequence continues at coordinate 36,738,892 of CM043120.1, read as the reverse complement.
GTAAGCTTTCAGCAAAGCAGAGTAGCTTTACCTCATAGAGCTAAGTACCAAATCAAAAGGTGGAATTAAAAAAAAATCGATTTTAAATGGACTCTGCGGAAAGTTACACTTCTTGTGAAACGTTCCTCACAGATTTGGAGCTCAGTATGTTTGACTCTAAAATTCGTAGAAAGATACAATTTTTTTGCAGATATCAGAAGTAAGAAGAAAAGGCTTTGCCTTTTAATATGGTAATGTATTATTCTTTTATAGGCATTTAAAATTGGTTAAATATCATGAAGCAGACACGTTTTTGGTAAAGAGACATATGAAAGTTTAAATATTTTTAAAGCAATTTATTGCGCCTTTTTTTATTAATTTTTCATTTTTATGTAGGCAAGAACTTTAAAATTTCTAAATTACTGAACAAAAAAAAACTTCAAATCAATTTTATTTAAAAAATGAAAGCTTTAAACGTAAAATAGATATTGGACCGTATACGCGGAAAAGTGACGTATCTGTAGATGTATGATTTTTTAATAGAAATAATTTGATACTTATGGTTTGCAATTTAAGACTTTGTAATGAAATTTACATTCTCCACAGCTTAACTAATATATAGAGTTCGGTCTGACCATTGGCGACTTCATCCAATTGTATTTACAACCGTCAAAAGTCGCCAATAGACGGGTCTGGCCTTTTGTTTTAGCTACACTTTGGGAAATGTAAGTTTTGTATTTAAACCTTTCAACTACACATGTTTTATATTTATGTAATGAAACACTAATCTGTTTGTTCATAGCTGCATCAGTCACTTACAGTATAATACTTACCAAACCACGGTCCTAAATTTCCACCTAAAAAAAAATTGCATTTTAATACCTTCTACATTTTCATTCATATAATCTTTTTTTAACGAAAAGATATAATAACAATAATAATTTATTGAAACAATGAAAAAGTTTTACAAAATATAAAAACACCTTGATGGGCAGCTAAGGCCCTTACAGAGGTATGAGATATACTAATACAAAAACAAAATTGTGGAAACGGAGAACAAAAGAAAAAAAATAAGTTATACAGTATATAATAAACACAAAGAGGAAAATCTGAACAGCCAGCCCTCGAAAAGAAAAAAAATGTACAATATTTCAGCAGTGACTAAAAGAATTTTTCTAAATCAGTGATATTAATATTCATTACAAAATTTTTTAAATTTTTTTTAAAGATTCTTAGACTGTTTGAATTCTGGATATGATGTGGTAATAAATTAAAGAGTTTAGGAGCTAAATATTGGAAGTTTTTTCTGAAAATTTCTTTATAGGGTCTTGGAATTTTAAATACATTGTTGGGTCTACGTGCTGAAATATTTGACAATTTGGTAAAAATATCCGGATGTTCATAAACAATAATGCATAATTTATAAAAAAAGATATGTCTCAAGGGTAAAATATTTAAAGACTTATAGGAGTCAGAAGTATTAAGAGTATTATTTCTGGAATTATATGATAAGAATCTGACAAATTTATTTTGGATTGTAATTAGAGGTTTGATATTTGAATGATAATCTCCTCCCCAAATAGAAATGCCGTAAAGAAATAAAGGATACACCCAGGAATAATATAAATTCGTAAAAAAACCTGAGTTAACTTTGTTTTTCAAATGATAAAAATTATATAAGATAAATCTCAATTTTTTAGAAATCTGTAAAACATGGCTTTTGAACTTGAGATTTTCATCTATTTGAACACCCAGATATTTTATAGTCGAAACACGTTCTAGACTTGCACAAGTACATGAAATATCAAAATTACAGTTTTTGCTATGATAGAACAAATTGAGAGTTTTCCTATTTTTATTTGGCATTAAACTAAAATACATGAACTTTGTTTTATTAATATTAATACTAAGCAAATTACTTAAAAACCATTCTCTTATTAAAATTAGGTCTGCATTGATAAGATTATTTAATGTGTCAAAGTCTGAATGGGAGTATAACAACACACTATCATCAGCATAGCTTAAAATTTACCATTTATATTAAGGTTAAACAAGTCGTTTACATAAATGAGAAAAAAATATGGACCCAAAATGGATCCCTGCGGGACTCCCTGTTAATATCTATCGAAGAAACGGTAAACTATTTGCTATTTGTAGTAAATTACTTTGGTTTCCTGCAGTCTACAATTTCTTTGATGCGGAAAATAAAATTTAAATAGTGAAAACATAATTAAAAAAATTAATTCATTTTTGCGTTAAAGCCAAGAAGAAAATTTAAAAAAAAAATGTCGTTTTAGGCAAGATATTAAAAAGTTAGGGTCGACGCAATTCAATTGACCGAATTATAAACGAGTTACCGTTGTAACCAAATATGACTCTACGAAAAAAAAACACTATTTCAATAATTCAATAATTTGAATTTGTCAGTTAGTTGAAATAACTGCAGATAAAAGAGAAAAAATACTATAAAAATCAATTGTTGGACGACGAACTCCATGGCAAGTTAACAGATAGCTATATAAGTATGTTTTAAAAATTCTAGAGCTAAGGCTTTAAATTTTTAAACATTAACGTACCGCCGAATCCATAAACGGATCCTTGTTCATAGCCTAAAACAGAATTTATATATTAAAGTATTTAATTTATTGTCCTAATGAAAACCATTATTAGTAACAATAATTAATCCATCAGAAAATAAGTATCATTTAAAAATTACTTATTTTATAATGGCATTAGTAATAAATAATTTAGAGTTCGTTATTTTAAGAAAATCTACTTATTTACATAAGCAATTTACAGCGTTTTGAAATTGGTTTTTAAATGCTAACTGGTTAAAAAAAAGTAAATATAGTATATAAAAAGTCCTATTTTTTTAAAAAAAAATGGCTTTATATTAAGTATTATAGTCAGTTAAATAGTAAGGACTATATTTGAAAATAAAAGGTACGTCAGTCTTATTAAACTAATGTATGTATATTTATTTTAAATATACTTGTCTTAATTTCATGTGAAAGATGAAATTGACTATTTCGTCTAAAAAAATTCGGACAAAATAATTTTATTTTGTAATAAAAGTATAAACATCTATATGATTATAGCTCTGTTTCTCTAGTTTTAAACATTTCATCAGATCATTTATCTTTCATTTTGCTTGAAACTTTGTGCACTAGATGGTAGCACTCCTTTACATTGAGGACATACAAAGAAAAAAACCTAAAAAAAATTGAGAATTTTATCTTAAAATTATTTAATTGCTATTTGTACTAAAAATCCTTGTATCACATTAATTTCTCACATTGCAGATTATTTTTGCATAAATATTTGTTCCAAACATTGGCTGGAAAATGTAGAATAGTAAGGATACTTGATTCTAAGTTGACAGTTACTAAGGATTTTTAAGTGATCATTTTGATAAGTACATTATATCTGGGAATTTTACATAACATCATAAGTTGAACTTTTAGTATAGTTATAATTACCGATATTGTTTTCCAAATTTCTTGCATCTAAAATATTTAAACAAAAATAAGGAACTACATTTCTTTTGATAGTAAAAAGCAAAACTACTTTTATGTTAATGATTCAAACTTATAATTACAATCCAATTATGTTACACGAAGAATAACAATATAAAAAAATACAATCATCTATAACAATAAAAGAAAGAGTCCGTCTGTCTGTGTATATGTCTGTGGATCGCAAAAGACCTACTTAGACTGCTCTAAAAAATTCGAAATTTTTAATATAGATTCCATTTAATACCTACGTGTGCACCTGAGGCTTATTATTTTCATATTTGATTGTTATTTTTAATTAATATAATTAATTTAAAAAAAAAACGTCATCCACGTGGGATTGCGGGACCATAACAGGGCTTGAAAATACATGGACCGGGCCGAAACGGGGGCTTGACGCCATCCTCTATTAGTTTGATTGATTGAGTTTGGTTGAAATATGCGCTCGCTCTAAGGCTGCTTCATCCTCTATTAGTGTTTGCTTTTTTAAGTGCGCATGCGATAACACGAATTTAATTTTTTTTGTTTTGAATTTGAGTGTATTTTCACAAGTAAGCATGCCTCTAAAAGGAAGCAATGCGAAGTTAACGGTTCCCAGTAAAGCGAGACCATACTGCTAGTAGTATATAAAAATGGTCACATAATCATTTATGAATATTAGTATCTACAAATACATCTTTCAATCCAAGAAATTTCTTTTTAACTTACCCTGCTACCTATATGGGGTAACACGTATTATTATTACATACACTGCTCACAACAATTAGGGGAGCGCATGGCAACTCTTTCAACCCCAATGTTTCCATTTGGAATCATGAGCTTGCGATTTTTTTTTCTCACTAAGTTGAGCTTGCACTAATTTATCGTTAGATGGAAGAATCATGTATTTTGAGGATGTAAATAATGTTTGTTTTAATCAAATGAAAATATGAGAACATGGTCAAATAAAATTCACTCCCAAAAACAATTTATGAAATAAATTGACCCTAAATTCTTCACGCTTGCATTCTCAGATGTTCAAAAATTGATTTTAACTCTTTTTGCGAATTAAAATTATTGTTATAACTTTTTCTTAATTTTTTATTCCAATTTTCCTCTCTTAAATATTAGTTAAAAAATTAATATTTTTCCACTTGTTTTTTTACCATTTCATTCTGGATGCATAATGAATCTATTTCACAAATTTCAGATTTTTAGAATAAAAACAAAACGCTGAAACTGAAAGGGTTAAGAAAAGTACGCAAAGTGCTCCCTTAATTGTTTTGAGCAGTGAATTTCATATGCACAATAATTAAAGAAGATAGCATATTCATCAAAAATAAAAAAGTGCAAAATATATATTTCTAAAGTAAGGAACTGTTACATATTTTTCATAATAGTTTCCTAATAAACATAAATAAAAGGTATCTTCATCAAAATGTTAAAATACAATAGTATGCTAAATTATAACAAATTGGCAATACTTTATCCTTAATCTTACTTATTGGCCTTAATTTAAGATATCTAATCATTTGCTAGTATCTTTTATTAAAGTAGGCATTTTTATAAAACTTATTATTTACTACTACCTATAACTAAAATTCGCTTCTTAACTTAATGCTAAAAAACGATGTATTAAATATTAAATTTAAATACTTTACAAAAAATTTCAAAGTCAACTGCACTACTTACCGTCCAAGAGAAATTAAACAATATCTTGTTGACAAGGAGCAAAGTCCAAAAGCTTTAATTGCGTTGGGTGCCTATTCAGGTGTTGGCTCGTCACCTGACTGTGGTTCTAAAATACGACGCCCGTCGCCAATGGCCCTCGTGAAGCTCTAGTGCGACGATAATTCAAACCTAACCAAAAGCTTTAAAACAAAATTTTGTGAAATGAAAAATAACCGAATTCTTTTTAATTATTTCATAAAAAATATTAAACTTCGTCGTTTGTTTTAAAATATTAAGTTTTTATTGTCGTTCTATTTTTAATTTTTTAAAAGTAAGTATGATTGTTTTATAACAAGTATGTAAATGGAAAAATAAATATTTAAAGTCCATGGTAGTTTTGAAAAAAGGTATATAAAAGCAAACAAAATTGGACTACCTAGTGACACAACTCCTTGAAAAGTATTCAACATCATCAAATGTCGGTAAAATCAACAAAAGTATCACAAAATAAAAATTAGATAATAAATTCTTTTACAATTAAAAGCCCAATTTTGACACAGATTTTTTTAACAAACAACTACTGTTTATAGAAAGAGATTTTTTTTATAAAAAAATTGTTATTTAAAAATTAAGTTCAACAAGCCAAGAACATTATTTTTGATTGTTTTCAAAAATTATGTTATCAGTTTCGCCAAATTAATAGATAGGTTTGGCTTGGTTAAATCTTGAACCAGAGCACCATCAGCTCGTAGTTTTGAAATTCGGTTAGACGACGAAATTAATTAATCGGATTCGTGCATTTACCCTTCTTACTATCCAATATCAGTCTTGTTTATCCGAACATCCATATCTCGTTTCAACATAACAACCGTCCGCAGCGAAACATACTGGCAAATGGTTTGTGCGGTTTATTTCCACAAGTATTTATGGACAATGTTCCCGGATACTGGAAACGCAATTTCCAAGGAAAAGATATGTGTCAATAGAATTAGTGGGTGAATTCATTCCAAATGTAACGAACTTAATCGTGCTGATTGGTCGAGTGTATTGAAAAAAAAATTATTTAGATGATTTTTAACGCGCGCGAATTATGTAGTTTCTTTGTACACTAAAGTTTAAAAAGTCGAGTTGATTTATCGTCGTACTAGAGCTCGACGAGGCTACTTAACATAAAGTTTGGAGAAATGCTTGTTTGAATCTGTTAATAAAAAGTACGGAACAAAATACTTTGAATTTTGTAAAAATGTAAAGTGTTCCCTGGTTAGAATAACTTCACCATATGACTGTAGCTGCCCGCTCCAATAACATACTTAGCTGCAAATATTATTGTGTTACTGCGCATCAAAATAAAAAATAAATAAAAAAGAATTCCTTTGAGTCATCATCATTTAGTTTTTTAGGTAATTTGAATCAGTAAGTACATCTATCAAGATAAAAAAGAAAAAGTATTCCTATTTTTTTTCTCTTCCTGGTTTATGAGACTTGTCTATCAACATAACAAAAAAAAAAAAAATGACGGTTTAAAATATCGAATGCTCATTTTTAACTTTCAGAATATAGGTAGACGTTTTACAGCTTTTGAAATAACATGCTCGGCATGTTTGTTCTAGGTAGCTTCTGGGGCTGGAGAGCCCAGTCGCTTAGGCACTGGCCTAGCATGCGAAAGGTCCCAGGTTCAGGTCCGGGCATCGCCAAAATAAATGCCGACCTATAAACGGCCCGTGCAGCCAAAAATTTCCGACGAATAATACCCCGAGTAGGGGAGTGCCCGTTAAATATGCTCCAAAGTGCTGACGCTGCGTACGATGTCGCCCTTAACGGTTGCGTTGGGTGCCTATTCAGGTGTTGGCTCGTCACTTGACTGTGGTTCTAAAATACGACGCCCGTCGCCAATAGCCCTCGTGTAGCTCTAGTGCGACGATAATTCAAACTTATCTACCTAGGTAGCTTCTTATCGGAGATGCATTCGAAATAGGAAGAGGTTCGGTTCGGTTGAAATATCGCCTCACTAGAGCTACAAAAGAGCTTTCGGCGTGGCAGGCGTCATAATTTAGAATCACAGTCAAGTGACAAGCCGATACCTGAGTAGAACCCAACGCATTTTTTAATGACGACATCGCACGAGGAGTCAGGACTTTGAAGCATATTTAATTTGCACTCCCTCTGCATGAGGTATCATTAGTCGGACTTTTTTTGTGTCCTTTTGTCGGAAATTATAATTGGCGATGGATGGTTATTTTGACCCAGATCCGAGTCTGTGATCTTTCTCATGATGAAAAATTTTTGTTTGGTGCTGCCATCTATGCTATAAAGATGCAAACAATTTGTTTTTAGATATAACTGTAGTATTAAGGTTTAGTTATTTAACCCTTTCAGTCCCAAAAATTTACTACACTACAGAAACATCTGATATTCACAAAATAAGCTTGTTTTAGGTCAAATTTACGAATTCCATGGAAAAAAAATCATTTAAATTTTTTATATGCTTTTTGAAACAATGCCAAAATTTTTTAACTGTGGAAAACAACAAAATAAAAATATATATTACCTAAAAACACTTCGAGTTATATATTTTAAGGTATCTGACCATATTATTAAAAAAATTAAGTAATTATTTTAACCGAAATAGTTTAAATTGTGTTTTAAATATGTGGAACTGAAGTGAACTTATCAAAAATCAGGAGAAACGCTTGTTGACTATTTTCTAAATAAAAAAATAGTGGTTGTGACTTCTATTGAGATTAATGTAAAATATTGTCGGATAGAACAAAGTGTGAAGAATCGAATGATGTGTGTTTGGATGTCATAACGGGACATAAACATTTTGAAAAAAATATTGAAAGTGATGATGCCAAATGGCATCGCTGGGACTGAAAGGGTTAAAATGAAATGGGTATATAGGTATTTATGGGAAAATGCGCTTTTCTATTTAACAAGCAATACTCTTAAAATCATTTTTTCGATTTTGCAATTTAAGACTCTTACACGTTTTTCGACGGTTTTTAAAGATAATCATTAAGAATGGTGCCAGTTGTAAATTTAAAATGTACGCTTTCTGAAATTCAGTTTGCATGGTTCAAAAATCCATGTACCTCAATCCAACGTCTTTCCTCACCGTTTTAGTAATGGAGAAACGAAACCCAGGATCAGAGTTAAGAAATTCACAATATAAATACGGTTCGGTTAGTTTGAATTATCGTCTCACTAGAGCTACACGAGGGCTATTGTCAAAGGGCGTCATAATTTTATGTAGATGTTTGCAATGTCAATAATAAAAGCTAAAATTCTGTAATGGCGTTTGTTAAGGTTAGGTTTGAATTATCGTAGCACTAGAGCTACACGAGGGCTCATTTGTTAAGAAAAAGTATTAACTCGGTTTAAAATTCAATTCGATCTTATTTTTTGTAAATAATTTTATAAGTGGTTATAAGGAAACCAAACAAAAAATGCTACGTTCGGGACAGGGCTACGGTAAAGATTTTCCGGCAATATTTTGTGTTCAATTTGTTGTTGCATATTCACCGATAAATGTTCTGAAAAAGCGAACGTTTTTAAGCAGGTTGAAAACGGGTTAAAAAAAATCCTAAGTTAAGGAGAAATTTAAAGAGAAAAACACTTTTGAAGCAAAACTTTTTAAAAATGTAAATAACTAATCAAGTAACGTACAGCATTTTTTATGTGGTAGTTTTATTAAAAACAGTTTATCAGTACATATAGCTGCTACAGATATACATTACACGATAAAAAAATGACACAGTGAATGCGATGGTTTGTAAAATATACAGAGCAGAAAATATGTCACAAGCATCAACAACATTAGCGATTTCTTAAAGGGGAAATGGGTACTGTAGCTGGTACCCAAACCGAAGCTTTCTCTCCGTGCTAACCCAATGGGGGAAAAAATCAACGGCTGTATTGAATATTTAAAAAAAGTTTTTTTATTAAGATAAATGTTCATGGCTTACAGGGCTCTATGATTCCAATTTTGAAATTGGTTCGAATATTTTGCTGTAAAATTATTAATTAATTAAAAAAAATCGAACCTATTTCAAAAAGTGATATTACTGAGAACTGTCAGCCAGCTACATTAATCATTTAAAAAGTGTTTACAAAAAAAAAATTAAATACAGCCGGATTAATTTGGATTACGAGTTTTTTCTTTTACGCATTGATAAAACATACAAGGAAGACTTCGGTTTTTGAAACCCCTCTACCGCCCCCATTCCCTCTTAACCCTTTCAGTCCCAGTGACGCCATTTGGCATCATCATGTTTCTGATCATAATTAAGAAAAAATAATTGGGTTGACATCCATTGGCATTAATAAAAAATATTGTTTTTGAAAAAAGTTAGAGTCGATTGATGTGCTTTGTGGAATCTCGAATGGCAATAGACGATCAGAAAAAAATGTCTAAAGAGATGATGTCAAATTGTCATTGGGACTGAAATTGTTAAGACTCTCTTCCACAGTTCCTGTCTAGTGTGCAGGCTTTGACTCGACAGCTTTTTAAAACGACTTATTGGTTGACAAATTAATACATCAACCAATCAATCACCTAAATGATGTATGTGATTTCATGAATAGGGACCATAGAAACGAGGGGCTTGAGATGTTATTAACATGGTCGTTGATTATTGTTTTATGGCACGTAATTTGGCGTAATTAATAATGCAAATTTTAAAAACATAGACAGATAACAATAGGACAGAGAATCATATATGGCACGGAGTCAGCATATTTACAGTTCTTTTTTTAGCTGCGCAGACCAAATTAAACTAAGACAACATCCATACCTATCAGCTTATTTTAGATCGATGGCTATATTTGTATCTTGTAAGGAATCTGGCAGGTAAGTGCCAGAAAATCTCAAACTTGCTCAAACGTTCTTTGAAAAATGACAGAAAGCATAAAGTTTTCTTTTTTCTTCATCAGTGAAATAAAATCTGAAATGCTTTTTACAGCTTTGTAGCTTTGTGTAGAAGTGTACTAATATTACAAAGACTCAAAAATATGGCTCAATGACACAGTGCGGGCAAGTTTACAATTCTTTCATGAACACTTTCGTGATATATACATAGACGTCTTTTTTTTTATTTAACGCATGGCAACAGAACAAGTGATAATGGCATTTTGTTCTTCTTTGGCAACCAAATATATTCGGTGCATTAATACAAGCAATTATCCGACCATTACAGATAGCATTATGGACGGATGGATGGATATTTTTGCCAGGCAAGTGTTCCCAGATAGTTGAGTCGTGTATAAGAGACCAACATTTAACAGATGCCGAACTTAGAACAAACGTCTATAATTCTTTCGTAGACAAAAACCATTTCAGTGAAACCATCAATTCATAACTACCCAACAATACATAAAAATAGTAAATACAGCTTCAAAAATAAAAAGTTATGGTTACATGAATCATAGTATTGGCATTGAATAATTTAAATTTTTGCAATATTTATACATGACTGCGAAAGGTTACTTTGATTTTGACAAGTCAGGATTTTTAAATGGGCATATTAAATTTGTTAAGAAGTTAAAGTGATTAAAACGTTGAATAATATTCCAAAATATTGCATAATTGTTCCATAAAAATTGGCAATCAGATTAAAAAAAATATTTAGAAGAAATTAAATTATTATCCTTTCAAGTGTACAAATGTGAAACTTATAAGCATATTATTAGTGCACAGCTGCTTAAAATATGGCACACACAAGGTAAAATTAAGTTCAGTCAGTGAGTATCAGCAAGATCTCTATTTCGACTTCTTGCATTTCCCATTCACCATCTTGAATCCAGGCAGGGCGCAAACAAGCTCACGGCATTTCTTGAAAAAGGGATCCCACTTGTGACTCCTCGGGCACCGGTTAGATTCGCCAACAATGTCGCCGTCACTCCTGTTGACATCCAGCAACAGGGCGAACGAGAACGGCTTGCTGCCCCTGTTAGACAACCAGCCCTGAATGCAGTAGAGGCCGTTGGTGCGCTGGCCGTTGCAGATGGCGCAGTGGACGTTCTTGTAGGACGCACCGTTGTCGCCGTACATAACGGCCGTGTACGACTGACAGGCCTGGACGATGGAGCGACGCGTGTACGACTCGGGGCAACTGGACGTCAGGTTGGTTCTGCAGAATCGCACCCCTGATCGCAGGCGGGCAGGTTTGTCGAATACCAGCTCGCAGAAGTGGAATTCGTCTTCGTAATCGACGCCCCAAGATTTGTCGCTGGCTCTGTATTCGAGGTGCTCCATGATGTAGCTGTCTTCGATATCGTAGGTCGAGAGGGTTTCGCAGTTGAGGAAGATCTTCCAAGGTGTCAGAGCTGCAGGAGACGCGCTGTTGCACTCGGCACAGTATCTGTAAAGAATATTACAAATTAAAACCTTAAAAAGCAAATTTATAAAATTTTTTGAAAAGCGAGGCTCAGGTTCAAAGCAACACAGGAGGAAAATGCTCCTATTTACATGACACTCAACTTTAATGTAAAATCTTTTAAATTTGTTTTAAACAGTGTTCACATTCTATCTCCATTCGCTTGAAAAGTTATTTTAAGTTTAATCAGTTATGCATTTCAGATAAAAAAGGATGTGTTACTTTAGAATAGATTATAGAATAACCGTTAGAGTTCTTCAAAACTAATCTACACTAATTAAAAAAAAAAAAAACTTCGAGGAAACAGTTTTAGAACTGTAAAAAATGGGGCATACAAAATGGCACCGGGTTCTCAGAACCTTTTTACGGTGGAGGATTCTTTAGTTTGTAACCTCAAAATTGCGGAATAATAAGTAAGAAAAAGGGAGTTTTATTAAAGGTAAATAAGGGTTGCACGTTGGATGAATGTGGAGCACAAATACATAACATTAGAAACCTACCTATTCTTAAATGTCACTCCCATCAAAGTTTCCGTCACTGGCACCGACACCATCGGGTCACTGAAATCATCTTCAGTCTCGCACTTGCTTCTCAGGACATTGGATCCCGCGTAGTTCCTCGGACACCGATCCACAACGTAAACGCCAACGTCGGCGTCATCCCCGTACGTCATGCAGTGCATCCTGGCGTTCCTGTAGCGTCTCGGCGTTAGAGGAACATCAGCGTCGATGCAGCAGTCTCCAAAGACGCTGCAGAGGCGGTCGCATTCGCAGCTGCGGTGGGTGAAGTTGGAGCTGCTTGGAATTTGGCGGCAGCTGTCGCGAAGAGGGCAGGAAGCTCCTAAGGTCTCGAGATCTGAGTACTCGAGACATGACGCGAGGGTGGCGAGGGTCAGCAACACGATGGTAATGGTCTGCATGTTTGAGATTAGCAAAAAGCTATTGGAGATCCAAAGTAAGAAGTTCTTCGAAATGTATGCTCGTCAGCAACTAATGTTCTTGTCACGGTTTCAGAATCAACAAAAATCCAACAGCACTTTAAAAGAATTCCAAAAAATTACAATAAATATCTGGCTTCAAGAAATAATTGACGCACGACAATCACCTCTTCCACTTAGAGGAGCACTTCTAGACCCAGTCTAACTTTGCTTGTCTTTTAACATCTATTTTCACCACTTATGTGCTATTTTTATTCAAGAAACGTTTTCAATTCGAAACTTGTTGTGTGGGATGTGCTGAGCTTCTGCTTAATTCATAATAGTAAGGCACCTGAAAAAGAAAAGCCGAGTTAAATTATTACAGAGGAAGTTTTGTAAAAACAAATATTGTCAGCCCTTGATCAACATTAGCATAAATGAAAGGCATAGTGGCAAAACTCGCATCCTCCAAAGTAGATAAAGAATCCTGAAGATTATTGGCAGTTTTTCACATTTTTTTTTATTTGTAAATTCAATTGGAAGAAGTTGTCATTGAACGGGCTGAATCCAATATCTTAGTTGCTCTTTGGTGAATGTAAGTTTGGCAATAGACCTTTCATATACAGAGACCCCTCGCTCTATCGCACCTCGTTACATCGCACATTCGGATATATCGCGCCTTATATCATGTCTCCCAATTTTTCCACGTATTTTTTTCAGTACTTTTTCTTAAAAATCGACATGAGACACGTGGTCAAGATATGCGACAGGTCAAGATATAGGAGGGAAAAATCAAAGCAGCTAACTAAAGATAGATATTTTACGAGAAAATGAGTGAAATATGCATATATTACCTGTGCAATAATGTGTTATGTTTATTGCAAATAATAATAAGTCCTTTCTAAATTTTTGGTTCTTTTTTAGAGTAGTTATATATCGTTTAAAATGATTTTTGTAAAAATTTAAAATACACACTGTGCTATAGTTTAAAAACTTTGTTGAGAGCATAAATACATCAAAAGTATAATATTTATCAAGTCGCTCGTTACATCGCGCATTCGGTTGTATCGCGTTTTTTTGCTTGTTTCTTTGGAAGCGCGATATAACGAGGGGTTGCTGTACTTCACAACAAAGAACCATGCAGCATAGTTTGTTAAACGGAAGAAGATAAAATTACAAGTGAACCTTGACTTAAAAATATCCTACGATTCCCTAAATCCTTTGACACACTTTTTTTTTTGATATTTCAGTATAAACTTGCTTTTAAGAATGCTCTCATTAAACGGTTTACGGTTTTAAACTGGCAATTGAGTTGCTAGAAAATAACCGTTAAAAACAGAAATACTTTTAGTATTAAATACGGCAGATTTCCATTAGTTAAGGCTTTCCCCCAAAAGGTATGTTTTTAATTGAGGAGTTTTTTTTTCCTTCAGAAGCAAGTCGAACCTGGATAAAAAAAAAATGAAAGTGAAGCATCATACCAACACGACTAAAAATCGTTTCTGGTGAGTACTGCATGGTGCGCCTATGTTTTTAAAGCTTTGTTAACAGATGGCCTTAGATATGAACCCAAGTTAATTCAGACAATAACTCAATATTCTACACTCTCAGAAATAACACTTTCATTTTTGAAGATCCATGAATCCTCAGCATCATTTCGTTAATTTTGAGGATTTTTTCGTCATACTATCACGTGACCTTTGAGTAAACGCGAATCCTCACTTTTACGATCGTGATTTGACGATTCTGCATTTTGATTTTGAGGAAACTGAATCTCATTGTTGTACTCACACGCTCAAAAATGACGAAATATTTCTTTAGATTAGACGTCATTCAAATCCTCATAAAATGACGATTCAAATTTAATCAGTTTGAGGAAACGAAAACTCGGAGCATTTGCCAGTAAACGAATCGTCAAAATTAAGGAAAATTTCGTCGTTTTTGAGCATTCATTTTTAAGAGTGTAACAACAACAACAACAAAAAAAACACGATACAAATATTTTTTTACAAATAACCCTTTCTATAAAAATTTGTGCATTTTAACTCCAAAAGAGAAGTTCATTGGAATTATGTTGGGATATCCTAGGGGAGCCCACAACTTTAGCAACAAACCAAAAGAGTGCTAATTCAGAACATGATGGAGCCGAACGACACTCAGATTTTTAAACCCATGATTGAATTTTATATACATAGATAATAGCATATTGGAACATCATGTGATTATTTCAAATAAGTTATTTTCACACGAACAAAATAAAATTTGGCTACATACCAGGTAAAGGAAATCAAATTCAATCAATTAACTTGAAAAAAATCAAAGTACAAATGGCGAATTGAACTTTTATTATAGCTCAAATGATGATATGAACTTTTGTTCAATGGATAAAAGGAATTTTTTAATGCTAATTACACTGACATTAAGTGAATGGTTTTATTTTGACCTTTGCAATAGTTGAAAATATGTAATTAAATTTAATTTTCTCCTGTACTGTATATTTATAAAGAACTTACCTTCAATAAAAAATAACATAAACAATAAATAACATTCTCTTCTAAAAAATTTTAAAATACGTGAATGGACGAGAATAACGATTTAAAAAATTCACATCCTTCTATTATTTTTCAACGTAATTAACGTTCTCTTCCTCTTTTTAAAAAAATTAACGTTTTCAGTTACCTAATTAAATTCCTAGCCTTAAAAAACGTCGTTGAAGCAGATTGAAATACATCTAAAGTCTTGTAACTAATTAGGATATTTCCATTTAATTGTAGTGCAATTCACAATTTTAAAAAAGCTTTTTAAATATGAAAAATAAATAAAATTAAATAAAGTACGGTAATTTTTTTAGTTGCAATAAGTGTATATCGGCTATTCCGCTATTTTTTGTGCATTTATTACAGTGGTGGAAATTGATTTATGAACTAACATTCTTTTCACCAGATATCGCTTTGTATTAAGTGCTAACAATTCAAATTTTGTGTGTTGGATATTTAGAGCACAATAAAGGAATTTCACACATAATTTTTTTCAAAAAATGATATTAAGTAAAAATATATCTAATTTTAGTTTTTAAGCATGTCAAATGGTGGAAATTGATTTATGAACTCAAATTTATTTTGAACCCAGGTACCAAATATTTTTACTAGTTCTTCATTTGAACTTCAGGGGAGCTTACTATAAGTGTTTATAAATAAGATTAAGGCCAAATTTGTTGAAATTTATCTGTTTTATTCCCATTTTGCTAAATAGGAAAGCTTGCGGGACTGCCTGAAGCCAAAAATTAAAAAAAATGTTCTTTATATAATATTTTAACAAATCGTTAAGTGAAATTAGCATATTAATTAAACGATCAATAAATATAATTCATAAATATTTGAAGAATCATTCTGACTTTGGCAAAAACCATCATTAAAAAAGGTGTAACCCTCGTGAGATGAGGGACAAAAGCATAAATATTGGACTTGTACCCCAAAAAGTTACCATTTATGTCAGCATTTGTGAATTACAGGGCGAATTTCTTATGAACAATCACTTCCTGTAACTCCCAGAAGATTAGGACAAAATTGATAACGTCGTCGAACTTGAAATATTCCAAAATGAAGGCTGGTCCAAAGCTTACTCTTCACCATAAGAACAGGCTATTAAAATATAGTCGTAACTACATGAAAATGGATTGGGTGGGGGTGGAGGGAGAGAAATTTGAAAAAAGTGATATTTGCTGATGAAAAAAAGTTCAATTTGGATGGACGTGATGGTTTAAAATGTTATTGAAAGGATCTTCGGAAATGACCAAGATCTGTCTTCAGCAGAAATGTTAGTGGTGGAAGTTTGATGGTTTGGGCATCGATATCTTATGATTGAATAAACAAGGTTATGTTTCTAAAGGACTGACAAACATCACATTATTGCAGGTAGTTTCGTTAATTCCTTTTTGGATGGCAAAACTATGCTTTTGATTAGATTTTTATGCATGATAATGCAAGTATCCGCATTTCAAATGAAATTGAAGACTGGTTAAATGAACTAAGTGTTGTTCATTTAGATCATCCTGCCAATAGCCAAGACTTAAACCCCAAGAATAATGTCTGAGATCAATTGGTTTGAATAATTTACTCAAATGGAGTATGATTCAAAGAAGTGTGCATCAGTTATGGAATAGAAGGACTTAATCATTAAAAAACTGCAAATTTCTTGCCCAAAACTCGACCCAAAGTTTTGTGTTGTCTATGAAAAACAAAATCAAGGAAGCATTAGCGACAAAAAATAGTTTTAGCAATTATTAAATGAGATTGAATGTAAAAGTTCATAAATCAATTTCCCTATGCTAAAACTAAAATATCAACAAAATAAATTGTTTACGAATTTATATAAAATTTTATTTACGCGTATTATTTATAATGCAAAGCCTGTATAGTATATAAAATTTAAATCGATAAAAATGCATTTAATAAAGAAATACTGTTAAAAAACTGTCAGTTCATAAATCAATTTCCACCACTGTATTAGAAGTGGTAGTGATAATCTCCATTTACACGCGTGACTTACACAACAGAAAGGATAATTTGCCATGGAATTAGTCATTACTAAGAAGATAACAATATTACGTCCGATGTATTTGTTTAATGTAGTTAAAAACTCTAAATGAAAACTTAAAACTTGAGCATAAGTTTTTTTTATTGTCACTTAAAACGGTTCATGCATCTAAATCAGAGTTAATTGTTTGTCACCGATACCCAAAGTGCGCAGCAAAAAAATTTACGAACATTGTTTACAATGACATATTAAAAAAAAACATGCTTTTAAAAGTATGTTTTGAAAGACGCTCTTAAAAGCTATGTTAAAAATGTGCTAAGTTGTCTTTTTTTTTCAATTTGAAGCAAGATTAAACTTTTAAATTTTCTTGTGTTATGAATTCTCAAGTACGTCTTGGCAATTTTCTGTAATCAATATACATTCTGAAAATTTATTTGCAAATTTTCTCTGCATTTTGCGGCTGAAAAAGTTTTTTAAAAAACCATCTGAAATTGTGCTTTGTCGCTACGTCATTTTAATAAAAAAAAAATTCTATACTTCATTTTTACACAAACTAGGGTCATATGGGGGAATTATGGATCAAAAAATCACAACATCCAATTTTTTTTCTAAAGTATGAAAGATAGAAAGATTTAATTTTGCATGGAGTAAGCTTAAATAATTTAGAATTTATTTAAATAATCCCTTTACCTAAAACTTAATTATTATTAGTTTTATTTTAATTATTGAGTGATCAGGAATTACCCCGGGTTTGGGCAATTATGGATCACACATGGGGTAATTATGGATCACCCTTTTTTTATAGTAGGGGAGAGTGTTGTACCTTGGGACACTGACAATTTCTAAGAATCTATTGGCAATATTCATGCATTGTTTATTTCTAATAGTAGCCTTAACCAACAGACATCATCAAAATAAAATTTAACACTACCATCATTGAATTGATGAATTGGTGGCAAAAAATAATATTTCATTACCCCAAAGTAAATATTTTTCTCATTCTAATATAATTTTTTACCTTTGTATTTTTACAAAAAGTCAACTGCATTTTATTTTCTTCACAAAAGAGAAGATTTTAAAATATTTTGGTTATGAGAAAATAATGATAATGCATTTAGATTGGCCACTATCTTGCTTTTGTTTAAACCATGTAGTGTGTTGTACCTTGGGACAGTAAAGCATATTGTATCATTATATAATGTTAAATAATTTGGACTTGCAATTTTGCTGTATAATTTAAATTATTCTTAAATTATGAAGTTTTATTTGTGTATCTCCTTGAAAAAACAATAAAGTTTTATTTCCTGACACAAATTAGTTCAAGTGTATGACTATTGACTGAATTATAAGGTATGTCCTAAGGTACAACACCATGTTGTACCTTGGAACAGTTTATCCTCTCTTCTTTAAATGAGTGGCAATTTTTTAATTTCAAGTTTCCAGACTTCAAAAAAATATATTATAGAGGAATATATTGGTGTGTTGAAATGCTGCTTTTAAATTTTTATTTTGACTAAAATTACCGAAGAAAAAAATTAAAATGTAAAAATTGTCCCAAGGTACAACACTCTCCCCTAATGCATATTAAAAGTAAATTAATTTTTGGTTGCAGTTAAAATATAATTCAAAGCAAACTTTTAAACGCCTAAATTAACTTTTTATTAATCTTCTTTCTCAGAAAAAAATTAGACTTTATCGTTTGCTAATTTTTTTCAAACTCGAAGAATAATGATGATCTTTTTTAATAAATTACGCCGCAATTTCCCATTTACATTCTTTCGAAAATTCGGTTATTTATCGTTTGTTAAATTAATTTACAGTTCGAAGTATCTCGAAAGTTTCTCGTAAGTTTAACGAAATGAAAACAGTCAAAATATTGAATAAAAATGGAATTTGCATGTTATTTCAATGTAGATTAAATTTTTTGTTATTTAAATTTTAAATAAACTTTTAATTCGAATTTTTAATGAAATTTGGAATGCAGCCTAATCTGATTTTTTGCTTCAAAATGACGTATACCGCTTAGCTAAAAACACATGAAAAATTAAAAAATATCACTGATCCAGAATTACCCCAGTGATCCAGAATTACCCCAGTAAACTGGGGGATAAATCGATATACCTTCAAAATCATAAAAAAAAAATAATTATGAAAAAACTTAAATCGGAATGAAAAGCTTAGACCTTTTCCTATTGAAAAATAGCCCCAACAAAATAGTTAGTTCAAATATGTTTCTCCAGTATGGATCTTAAAAAAAATCATGTTTTTTAAAGACAATCTTTTTTGAAGATGTTTTTATAGCAGTGTAAAAAGTATTTTTTTTCTATTATTTGCTGCAGAGTTACATTGTTTTTGAACTTGATATAAGAAAATAGAATGTATAAGGATGACTTGGCATAATTTTTTTTTCTAAAAACCATTTTTAATCCTTAAAACTTAGTGATCATTATTTACCCCGGAAAGCGAGTGATCCATAATTCCCCCATGTGACCCTACTGTTATCTCCAATCAAAGGCAAGAAAGTAATTCTCATATTAATCTCCTAGCAAAATATTTTAGTTCTTAACGTTTAAAATAAAATATGTGGTAACAATTAAATGTAAAACAAAACTTCTTTTCAAATGCCAGGTCTCTGGGTAATACGTAACCGTTTCAGAAAAATTGATTTTTTTTATTTACGCCATAGTACCATAGTGTTATTTGTTTAGTGTACAAGAAAAAAACATTTCAAATAGTTTGATATTTTATTAAGCCCTTTTAACCATACAATCAATCAATTTTAATCAATCCTTATATGCACATTTATGTCAATAATAAAGTACTCATAAAATATATAAAATTATTCAAAAACCAAATACCTGAAAAAAAAAAGTATTTTTTTTTCACTCAGATTACTTATAAGATTGATTGGTTAATAAATTAATAAATAATTGTAACAAGTTTCCAGACAAACCATCTTTTTTTTTTAAATAAATGACTAGCACTTTAAGTGTCTTGAGTATTAGAAAAAACACAACTAAATGGAGATCTTTCACCAGTAGTTGTGTAGTGAAGCCTCCTAACAAAATTACAATTTCTCTCCTGTATATATTATTATTGTACGTAAGAGTTTTATAGGTACATATCTATTTTAACAACTTTATAAAAGACACAAAAATATATTTAAACGATCGTAATGCTTGAAACTACAATATACGTACGTAATGCTACGTAATGCTAGTATTAAGAACTAATAAGCATTTTAGTTTCACTTTAAAAATGCAAAAACCTTAAAATTGACATTTTTAAATATACTCCACTAGATTTGGTATAGTATTAATATTTTTCTCTGAATAGCTTAGTGTTTTTACTTAGAAGAATCTTGAAGACATACAAAAACTCCACCACGAAAAAGAACAGCAGTTTTTTGAATTGCGAAAGAAAAGGCATTCATAAGTTAAATAGAGCAATAGTTGGGCAGTCATTATGCAAGCATAAAAAATCGTTCCAATTTAAACCTCTTATGCATACTGTTGCTGCTTGGCAACAAGTAACATAATCCACTTTATTCCTTGAAATTAGAGCTCCCTCTAAAAAAATTTGTTTTTTCATCTATTCCAATTTGAAGTTTTCGTTTAATAATCCTCATAGATGACAGTAGTAAAAGTGTATTCAAAATTAAAGAGTAAGGTAAGAAGTAACTGTTGTGAAATTACGTTTTTGGCCGTATTCAAAGTAGAAAATTATTATCAAAAATGGAATTTTGTAGGGTTTTTTTTGGTAAATTTTGGAAGATTTTATGAAATTTTTTTTAAAAATTGAAATTATTTAAATTCTAATGGAGTTAAATTTTTTTCAGTATATTTTCCCAAAATGCACAAGAGTATTAAAGATTATATATATGTATATATATAAGGATGAAAATAAAAATTCATGCACCAGAGGGTTATTATATACTAAGTTTGTTTAAAATCGACTACAATTATGTTTTATATTCATCAGTTTTTCTTTTGTTTTACACACTTGCCATTCTGCATCTTGAATCCAGGAATAGCACAAACAAGGGTACGACATTTCTTATAGAAGGGGTCGTATTTCTGATCACTCGAACAAGCGTTGGGGACATGGGTTTGGTTGACATACAACAACATGGCAAACGGGAACGGCAAGGCAAATGAGAACGGCCTTTTGGATTTCCTGGACTTCATGACTGCGCTGAAGCAAGATACCTCATCTATGGGGACACCGTTGCAAACAGCACAGTGTGGATTTCTGTACATGACATCCCTTCCAACAACGACGGACATATAAGCCTCGCAGTAACGAATATAGTTTTGATGCTTGTATCCAGCGGGGCAAGTGGATACCAGATTTGCTCGGCATTGCCTGATGTTGATGTATGCAGGCTTGTCGTATTTGATAGTGCAGTTGTCGAAGCGGCTTTGTCTATTGAGAAACCATCGGAGGAGATCAGATCTGGAAGTGAGGTTTTGAAAAGCAAAGTCTCCTGAAACAGAATTCTCACAAGACACGGCGATATTCCAAGATTGAAGATTAGCAAAATTGGCATCATTGCACAGCGCGCAGTAACGATTCTTGAAAGTCTTGCCCGTCCTGGAATCGGTCACTGGAGAATTCAAAAAGGGATCTGTGATGTTTCGGGACATACACTGGACCCGGATTTCAGATGGCCCTGTGTAGTTGGCCGGACAGTTGGCGACGGCATATGCGCCCTCGTACACCAGGTTCGAATACTGGAGGCATATCTCTTTTGTGGGTTGTCGAAACCTAACACGTCTGGCGTTGAGACAGCAGTCATCGTATGTACTGCATGCCTGGTAGCATTCGCAGATTCTCTCTACAAATGGCGTGTTGGCGATCTGTGCACAGTGGTTCTTCTGGGGACAGTTCTGGAAGCCCATCATTTCTAACTCGTTGTAGTGGACAGCCAGAGCTCCACAGATACATGCTAAGAAGCTTACGGTTAGATGAAAAGCGCTCATCTTGCAAAGTGCTTGTGTTTTTAAGATATTCAGTCCAAGGAAATTAGGATTAGGCAGACGCAATGGTTTCCAGTTAGGCGTTTCTGGAAGAAAAAATAGGCACCTTACGATGTGTTCATTTTATCAGAGACACAGAGCGCAATCACAAGCTACGCAACGCACACGTTTCATTATTTTAAAGTTGATACAAATTGACTCGCAACTTTTATTTAACTTAGTCCACATAGACTTATGATTTTGCAGTATATAGTTTTCTAATTGGTAAATTGATAAAGCTACTTGAATAATGAATATTATGACGATGTTTGACGGAGCCGACATGCTGTCCAACTTGATAACATCTTATAACTTTAATGCGTTTGAAACATACAGTATCTTAATCGCATATTTTATTTTAAATTTAAAAATGTAATTTTTAAATTCAAAAAGTTAGATATTGCAACCTATTAAATATGATTTTCAAGTATATCAAATTAGCTTTAGAAATTAGCTTTTCCAGCGTTTTTACTGGTGTGCCATAACAAAGCAGAGAGGCAATATAACTTCAATTTGCGAATTTAAAATAAGTTAAAAAATACTTATCCCCAAAGCGCCTCAGCAAAAAATTTTTACACAAATATTCTTTACATCAACATAAATTTAAAAGTACGCTTTGAAAGAAGTTTTTAAAAGCTATGTTAAAAATGTGCTAAGTTGTCCATAATTTCTTTTATTTGATGTCCGATTAAACTTTTAATTTTTTTATGTAATGAATGCACAGGCACGTGTTGGCATTTTTTTTTTTTGAAATTAATATAAATTCTAAAAAAATTATTTGCAAATGTCTCCAAAATTTACGCTCAAAAAAGTTTTTGAGAAACCCTCTGAAATCGTGCTTCGCCCTTGTGCTACGTCATTTTCATACAAAAAAGTAAAAAACTTAACCATTTCAGTACTTCATTTTTAACACATTCGCTGCCACTATATCATCGATAGACGCTTCATCGATAGAGGCTGATGAAGTAGAAGAACATCCTGTTTTTTAAAACATGTTCGTTACAATGAAATGAATTAACTGTTCTTCATTTTCGAACAAGTACAAATCCTAGTTCGATGTCATGAAATTGCAAGGTTAGGTTGAATTAAGTTGCTAACTAAAGCTACACGACAGCTAGTCCTAAAAATACGAGGAAGTGTTCCTGGCGAAAGATTACCCTTCGCAATAACACAAAAACTGCATGGACATTAAAATATATGTATGGAAATTCATCAGTCACATCTGGGATTACTAGGCGGTTGGTTGGTAGGACATAAATATGTTCAGGCTTGTGTGCTTGGTCAGAGGCCCGCATTACTAGGTGTCAATTAAATATCACACAAAAGGGTCGATGACAGAGCTAGATCACGTAGTTTGTGCAACCACTAGACCATCATGCTTATCAAGTTTTCAGACTAACTTGGACTCATAAGAACTGTTGGCAAAATTGCACTATGAATTTCATTAGAATGTGCTGTTATCGATGAATCGGAACCACGCGACTCCCTAAGGAGTCAGTGGCACGCAACGTGTTAAACAAATTACTGATATCTGCAATCAAAGGCAAGAAAGTAATTTTCATATTAATCTCCTAGCAAAATACTTTAGTTCTTAACGTTTAAAATATGTAGTAACAATTAAATGTAAAATTTTGATTTTTTTTATTTACGCCATAGTACCATAGTGTTATTTGTTTAGTGTCAATAAGAAAAAAAAATCTTTCAAATAGTTTGATATTTTATTAAGCCATTTTAACCATACAATCAATCAATTTTAATCAATCCTTATATGCACATTTATGTCAATAATAAAGTACTCATAAAATATATAGAATAATTCAAGAACCAAATACCAGAAAAAATATGTTCCACTCAGATTAATTACAAGATTGATTGGTTAATAAATTAATAATTTTAACAAGTTTCCAGACAAACCATTTTATTTTAAACAAATGACTAGCACTTTAAGTGTCTTGAGCATTAGGAAAAAACACAACTAAAAGGAGATCTTTCACAATATAATAGTTATTTAATAGTTGTGTAATAAGGCCACCTAACAAAAGTACTATTCCTCTCCTGTATGTATTATTATTGTACGTAAGAGTTTTATAGGTACATATCTATTTTAACAATTTTATAAAAGACGCAAAAAATATGTAAACGATAGCAATGTCTGAAAATACAAATTTAAATAATTTAATACATTTATTATTTAAAATTTTAATGATACTGTGTAGTGTAAGGTATTGAGAGCTAATAAGCATTTTAGTTTCACTTTATTTTTCTTATAATAGCTTTACGTTTTTACTTACAAGAAACTTGAAGAGATTCTTACACTCCACCACGAAAAAGAATAACAGCATTTTGTTGACTTGCGAAAAAAGGCATTCATAAGTTAAATAGAGCCATGGTTGGGCAGTCATTATGCAAGCATAAAATAAATTGTTCGTCAATTTATAATAGAGTAATGTTGTTTAAAATCGACTACAATTATGTTTTATATTCATTAGTTTTTCCTTTGTTTTACACACTTGCCATTCTGCATCTTGAATCCAGGAATAGCACAAACGAGGGTACGGCATTTCTTGAAGAAAGGGTCGTATTTCTGACCACTCGGACAAGCGTTGGGGTTGGACTCTCCAACAATATCGCCATCGCTGCGGTTGACGTCCAACAACAAGGCAAACGAGAACGGCTTGTTGGATTTCCTGGACATCAGCACTGCGCTGAAGCAAGAGACCTCATCTATGGGTACGCCGTTGCAAATAGCACAGTGTGGATTTCTGTACATGACATCCCTACCAACTACAACGGTCATATATGCCTCGCAGCCACGAATGTAGTTTTGACGCTTGTATCCAGCGGGACATGTGGATACCAGATTAGCTCGGCATTGCCTGAAGATGTTGATGTACGCAGGCTTGTCGTATTTGATAGTGCATTTGTCGAAGCGGCCTTGTCTATTGAGACCCCATCGGAGGAGATCAGATCTGTAAGTGAGGTCTTGAAATGCAAAGTCTCCTGACACTGAATTCTCACAAGACACGGCGATATTCCAAGATTGAAGATTAGCGGAATTGGCGTCATTGCACAGCGCGCAGTAACGATTCTTGAAAGTCTTGCCCGTTCTGGAATCGGTCACTGGAGAATTCAAAAAAGGATCTGTGATGTTTCCGGACATACACTGGACCCGGATTTCGGATGGCCCTGTGTAGTTGGCCGGACAGGTGGCGACGGCATAGGCGCCCTCGTACACCAGGTTCGAATACTGGAGGCATATCTCTTTTGGGGGTTGTCGAAACCTAACACGTCTGGCGTTGAGACAGCAGTCATCGTATGTACTGCATGCCTGGTCGCATTCGCAGATTCTGTCCTGAAATGGCGTGTTGGCGATCTGTGCACAGTGGTTTTTCTGGGGACAGTTCTGGAAGCCCATCATTTCTAACTCGTTGTAGTGGACAGCCAGAGCTCCACAGATACATGCTAAGAGGCTTACGGTTAGATGCAAAGCGCTCATCTTGCAAAGTGCTTGTGTTTTAAAGATATTCAGTCCAAGGAAATTAGGATTAGGCAGACGCAATGGTTTCCAGTTAGGCGTTTCTGGAAGAAAAAATAGGCACCTTACGATGTGTTCATTTTATCAGAGACACACACAGCGCAATCACAAGCTACGCAACGCACACGTTTCATTATTTTAAAGTAGATACAACTTGACTCGCAACTTTTATCTAACCTAGTCCACATAGACTTAAGATTTTGCAGATTATAGTTTTCTTATTGGTAAATTGATACAGCTACTTTAATACTATGGCGATGTTTGACTCAGCTGACATGCTGTCCAACTTGATAACATCTTATAACTTTAATGCGTTTGAAATATATAACATCTTAATCGCGTATTTTTTTTTAATGTGAAAATGTAATTTTTAAATTCAAAAAGTTAGATTTGCAACCTATTAAATATGATTTTCAAGTATGTATATATAAACTTATAAGTTTTACAGAATTTTTAACAGTATTTGCGAAGATTTAGATGTTTTTAACATGTCTTTTAAATGTTTTAAAACCAAATGCTCAGTGCTTTTACATTGTTAGTGTTTTTTCCCTTGATTTTCTTCCTACACCTGTTATTGGATTTTTAATCAGCTGTGTGTTGTGTAATTAAATAAACAAAATAAATATATCCAATTAGCTTTACCAATGAGCTTTTCCAGCATTTTTGTCTACAAGCAGAAAGGAAAGGTAATTTCAATTTGTTCATTAAATACAAGTTAAAAAATACTTATGCATACCAATATGTAAACTTAACAAAATTTATTTTTAAAATGTACCCATACCTATAAATAAATTCTTTGAAAGTATTTATTATTTTTCACTAAAACAGATTTTTTTTGCTCCAAACCTAAATTAAACTTATTAACTTAACACCAATTTAAACACAACCATTCAAAAAAATTACTATACCAAAGTAATTTTGATGGTTTTCGTTTAGAATGCTACTTCTAATAAAATTAACAGTAATGTGTTGAATCTTCGTACCCGATTTCTATAGACCTCAAGACTTTCTATGGGCTTGCAATCGAAGACAAAATTCAACAAATCACGGTACAACTTTATAAAAAAAGTAAGTTATTATTAAAAATTTATTAAATTCAAAATAACCCAAACCATAAACACTCAGGCAATTCACAACAAATCTTTGATGAATGAAGGGAAAAAGTACGTTAGGACACCCAGCAAGAGTGATTAAGTAAAAACTGTCAACCGTACGAAAACCGTAACTAATTGAAAAATACATTTGTCATAATTTTTACCTCCCATCTAGACACCTGAAAGCTTCTTCCCCTTTTGGTTTTTGTAGGTGGTCTCTGGTCTATTCATAAAGAAACTTTTTCCAGAACAACCTAACGGGGGGCTTCAGGGACATCTTTGTGGTTTTTGTGGAGAACCACGCGTCAAAAGTTGCCATAACTATCATTTTCACAAAGGTGGTGTGACGACCAATTCCGGGAGGACAACAATTGATAAGAATGAAGCTCGAAAGTCAAGGGGTTATTTGTGGTTTGATGGGAGAAGAACCTTTGACTATTTGACAATGTTACAATGACAACCTTTGACCATTGACGATTCAATTTTACAATGTATTTCCAACTTGTCATCTGAACAATGCACTTGGTTGATGGATGAGAGAGTAAATATATTCCGATTGTGGGGTTTTCACAGGTGGTGTATATGGACGTTGAAGACTTTGGCATGAGAAATTGAAGCTATAATTATCTACCAGAAATATGGAGGCTAAGTCCCTGTTTTCATACGTTATGTTTGTTGAAGATACGGATAAGTAAACAGCCAAATTACAAGCTATTTTAGAAATTTCGAAGTGCTAGAACTGGAATTGCCTCAGTTGGCTCTTATGTGAAACAAGTTAAATTCTTTACCAGAAGTTAAAAGACTTGGTTTAAAGTATTTAGCGAATAAAAATTATCAAAAATTAATTAACCATCGTTCGCATTAAGAATTTTAATGTTTTTTTTAAAAGCCCAATCAGGCATATGGAATTAATGCAACATCTTAATTGAAACTGACTGGTTAAAAAAATATGTTGTTTTAAAAATAGAAAAATAGCGTTTGAGAAGTTTGAAATAAACAAGGAATTATGATCGCAATATGCTTTCAATACACAAAATAAAACGAATAACATATAAGATCGCCATCAATGTTTAACTCACCTTTCACATAAAGTAAAACAGCACGATGTTTAGTTTAAAATCCATAATACGAGTATCAAACATAAATGTGATATTACCAGTAAACTGGCAATTCAGTAAATAGCGAAACTTTTTTCGACCTACGATCAGATTTTAAAGATACAGCACTAAGTTGTTTATGTTTGACGTCTTTAACACTGATTTTGAAATATTTTTTTATGGTTAAGATAAGTCAACGCAAACAAATTAAACTGACCTTGAATGAAGTTCATCCAGAGTGAGCGAAATTTATTCTAGACCTAAATTTTGACATTCTGATAAACATCTTGAGATAAGGATAATGTACTTAAGATGTCCCCATCTTTAGACCATTGATGACGACTTAGTGAATCAGATTCCTTTCTGAATTAAAAAGTTAATTTCAAGTTTATTTTAATTCATTTTTCGAGTAACCTATTTGGTCCCACATAAATTGTTCATGACCAAGGTCTTAATTTGTTTTTCATTATTTTGTTTATTGAAATAAACATAAGCAGAAATCTTATTTTCGCTTGTCAAATTTGCTTGCTAATCTTAATTAATGGGTTAAGAATTAAGAGTTTAAACTAAATCATTAAAGCCATATAACCAAAATTATAAATTATGTTTTGTAGAATGCAATTAAGCTGCTGAATTATTGTTAATACTTAATTTTTTTTAGTATTTATATGGTCAATTAAAAAAATGTAGATTGCGGTGTTAACTATTCTGATGTTAACTAGAAAAAAAAACCGATTCGATAGTTTACATAGACGAATGTCTAAGAGAAAATGCGAAATTTGAATCATTTCTATTGGCACTTGCTGTATTCTGAGCAATTTTGAATGGCTTCAAATATCCGTTCCAAAAGCAGGATTCGCTCAAACATATTTTATTGCCATGGGCAGATAAACTGCAGTAACCATAATAATAAATTGGACTATTTGGGTTAGGTTAGGTTAGAATTATCGTCGCACTAGAGCTACACGAGGGCTATTGGCGATGGGCGTCGTATTTTAGAACCACAGTCAATTGACGAGCCGACACCTGAATAGGCACCCAACGCAACCGTTAAGGGCGACATCGTACGCAGCGTTAGGACTTTGAAGGATATTTAATGTGCACTCCCTTACACGGGGTATTATTCGTCGGACATTTTTTGTCTGCGCGGGCCGTTTATAGGTCGGCAGTTATTTTTGGCAATGCCCGGGCCCGAACTTGGGACCTTTCGCATGCTAGGCGAGTACCTAACCGACTGTGCTCCCCAGCCCCTTTGGAACATTTTGGCTCTAAAATAATCAATTTTTAAGTAGTCTTCCTTTTTACGTTAGAGTTATTGAGCGCCCACAACAATTGTCCAAGATACTGCAGCTTGCAGTGTTAAGGTAGGCGAATACCCAAAATTTCCCAAAATTCTAAAAACTTTACTATTGCTTTAATCTTTTATAAATTTGGCATAGTGATTTCAAATATTATGAATAATACTATTCAGGCTTTTGTTTCTATTTAAATATAATTTATTTTAAACGGTGTTTTTCTACTAAAAAAAGAGGTTTACGCCAGCAAGTCTACCAAATTGAATTTTCATCCTATGAACATTTATTATGCGTTAAATTCTTCGTTTTGAACTGATACATGCAATGACCCTCTAGAGTTACATACAAATTACAAGAAAAAAAGTTATTAAGAAAAATGTTATAAATTAACCACAAAAAAAGGATTTTTTTCGATTAACTTACACTTGGACATTTAAAAAAAAAAAAAAACTTGTATACTTACACTAGATGTTAGAGGTTCATGGCACAGATATATATTGAAATAGCATCTGTGAAAAATTTCAGGTAAATTAATGTAAAACTTTTTATGCTAGAAGTATTGGCGTAAACCCCTTTTTTTAGTTGAAAAACACCGTTTAAAATAAATCAAGTATATTTAAATAAAAAAAATTGCCCAACAAGCATTGCTCATTATATTTAAAATCACTATGCCAAATTTGGAAAAGATTAGGGTAATAGTAAAAATTTTAGAATTTTGTGTATTCGCCTACCTTAAAACAATTTGGCGCGAGCGGTGAATCTGTGCTCCAAACAGTGGTGGCAGCTAAAACGTTCAAGGATTCTGGGGCAATCTTACGCGAAAATATTTAACAGTGTTCCTGCCACCTCAATTTTGTATCGAGGACAATGCCTCTTATTAAAATACTTAATAACTATTCATCAAAAAAAAAAACTGACATCATTAAAAATTTTTTGCAATTCTATGTTTGCAGAGTATAATAAAAACCATATTCGTTACTTTGTCCCTTATTCCAAGTGATATCTTATCAATTATCAGCTATTAATTGGAACTGCGGTTTTCCAGATCCCACAGACATGCGGCCATCGACCCTAAGAGGCAACCTTCAACTGTTAAACAAAGCTCAATAAACTATTTAATAGCAACTCTGAAAAAAAAATATAATCAGGGGTTTCCCTAAAGCATACACGTTTCCGAAATTGACAACAGATATCATCAGTCAAATCGAGGTCGATTCGGATTTTCTGAGTTGTAGATTGGATAAAAGCATAAAGTGGTGGCCAAAAGTGTGGACATTTTTTGAAAGTTTCATGTGTCTCAACTGTTACCTTGGTGCTTGCATTTTTTAAATTTCGCTTAAATACAAACATTTAAATATTAAGTTGAAGGAAATTTAATGTAGAATTTCATTAAAAAAACAGAATTAAAGTATCTGTATTACAAATAAAGTTATGCTCATTTTAGTTGAACTAACAAGCTCAATTAATGGATTCTCTTATGCTGAAATTGCAATACAAGTTGGTGGTTCAATGACTTGCAAAATTTAGACAGATCATACTATTAGTTGCATAACTTTTTTTTAATACAGATACTGTATTTATTTTTAATTCTTTATTAAACTACTTTGATGATGATTATGTTGTGTCCATGGATATAGATTATATGGGACCAAAGGTCTCATACACTCTTAAAACAAACACTCCCAATTTAACTCAGTCTGAGTGGATTTCACTCCTCCAGACTGGAAAATGCACTTCTCCTTTTGGAGTGGATACTTTGTGTGTTAAACCTCCGACAGGATCACTCCAAACGAGTGATTTTAACTCAGTCTGAGAAAATATGCATGCATTTAGGGTGTCGAAAATGCACTTCTCCAACTGGAGTGGATTTCACTCTTTTGTTTTAAGAGTGTAGACTGCTTCAGCGATCTGCAGACAGTGGTCCTCACAAAGATTAAATTACTTTTAATTTGATACACAAATATTATATTCCGTAATTACACAAAGTTGAACAATATGAAACTTCTCAAAACCACGAATTTTTAATGAGATCTATATAAAGTTCCAATATTGCAAATGGGCATGTAAAAACAAGGTATAAAAGATAGGTATCTGATATCGTATCCTTTTAACAATTTTTTTAAAAAAAAACTGAACTGAAAGAACTATGTAAAACCAGACAGTGTAATGTCTTTGATGTTATACCTTGGGGAATTTTTTTAAAGTTGAACGGATAGTACCAAATTTAGGAATGGGTTACAGGCAGACATTTCCACAGTGCCGACCGATATCTACTTTCGGGTTTCTTTTTTTAAAATTCATACGAATTATAAAAAAGGACATTTTCCATTAAAAAAAAAAAGAAAAGTATGCAAATTCTAATTTCTTAATATTTTAAGCAATATTATTAAATTTAATTTGAGGAAAAGGAAATAAAATTTGGGCATTTTTAAACTTTGGCTCCAAAAAATTTAGTTTTGAAGTTTTAGATTGCATTTTTTATAACACGACTTGAGAGTTACATTTCTTATGGGATATTCTTTCCCTTGTCTATAATCTTTTTACCAAATGAATTACAATCCCAACTATATAAGTTTGACCAAAAAAAAAAGCCCCGAGTACCGTCAGTTAATTCTGATTAACTTGTATTTTAAGTATAAATTTTAGAACAAAGCTACGATAGATGAAAATGCAGTATGCTAAAGATAAAGACACAAGTAGCAAATGACGGTGAGTTTAAATCACTCGTTTGGAGTGATCCTGTCGGAGGTTTAGCACACAAAGGATGAACTCCTTTCGAGGAAGTGCATTTTCAAGACTGGAGGAGTGAAATAAACTCAGACTGAGTTAAAATCGCTCATTTGTTTTAAGAGTATATGCAAAGAACTGCAGTCAGTAAAAGCATTGATTCTTTTTCCTTCAGAAATCGGTTTTAAACACTGGTAGAAATACACGATTGAATTCTAGTAATAGCTTCGATCAAAATTGAAATAATTGTTCTCCTTTACAAAATATTGTGATTCGTTTTTATGCAAAATGTCCATTAATTAATAAAAACCGGTTTCCAACTAGTATTCAATCGTGAAGAATAAAATACAACACCAGCAGACACACACAGCCTTGAAAATTAATATTCTGACCTAAAGTTCCTCCAAATTAATCATGATTTTTGTTTTTGGATAGCATTAACATAATTCCATAAAACAGACAATTGAAGAGCTTAGTGGAAGAAAGTGCTAAGTGACAAAGTTGTGAAAACTTGAAAATGAGCTTTGAAGTTTTCAGTTTTCACTCAGATATGTTAAAAACGGTATTTGCAAACAAAAAATATATACTAAACTTAAAGTTCATGAATAATGGGACACTTGTTTTTGTTAGGTACAGTAATTTGTTCATTGACACACATTTTCAATTTTTCCAAAAATGTCACTTAGCACGTTCTTCCACTAAGCTCTTCAATTGTTATGCAAAAAGGGAGCTCTGTAACACACTGAAATAACAATCGAGAAAATGTACGAAGCAGGAATTTATTATAAAAATAATTCACGTGCTAATTGTTTTAGCTAAAGGAGATCGGAATCGATAAATCTCTGGAATTATAAAAGGCAAACTTAGTTTTTAGATTAAACATTCGAACACGGATACTGATACTAATTTTGAGCTTCCATAAAAGATAGAAATAGCAGCTAGTGAAGTTACTTCAAATATGTTCATGGAAAAATAAAAAAAAATTGCGAAAAGGCGTATGAAAAGTTCCCTCCTGGAAACTCAAAATTCGTATCAGTATCAATGTTCAAATATTTGATTTTAAACTTTAAAAATAAGTTTCCTTTTGTAGTTCCAGATATTTATCGACACCGATCTTCTTTACGAAAAAAATAACACGTGAATTATTTTTGAACCAATAGAGATTTGATTTTTTTCACGCAATTATAAAAAATAGTGTATGAAACACGTGCGAAAAGTAAACTTTTTAAAACACGTGTCATTATTTTACGAAATCGTGGGATTTTCGTGAAATAAAATCCACTAGTTTTAAAAAGCGTTACTTGCTGCACTAGTTGCATAAATAACTATTTTGCGTTTATTAAAAATTCAAAACTGGTTTTTAATACTAGAAAAACTGAATGGAAAGATCTTAGTAAATTCTTTTAGTCGACCCGTGACGGTCCAGTGGCGAGGAAAGGATTTGTAAATAACGGGGCAGGAGAGGGGTTCGCAAAAAGGACAATGATACGAGATTACGATTGAAAGGGTATATTTAACATACAATCCGTACGTCCGATTACTTTTCGGCATACTTTCTGATCGTGCATGCGAACTTACTTCTAAGTTTTTAAAGTTAATTTATCATGTTTTCAAATTTTAGAACCTTGTTCCATGACAGTGTTTAGAGCCGTTCATCGTGCCAGCGTTGTGCATTAATCAATTAATTTGTCAAGGGGGGGGGGGGGCACCATTCTGCTACCCGGAACAATATATATACCCGATTACATGTATACAGGCTTTATATAATACATCAGTGTATTTATAATTGTTATTTTTAATTAAAATTAACAAAACAATTAAAAATAAATTAATTGTTACTACTACAGTTGACAAATAAATAATTGTTAATTGTAATTTTCCACAGTTACAATTGATAATTTGTTAGTTGTGGTATCATTTACCAATTAATTGTTAATCGTTAATTGTTCCTGCAATTCCCAACTCTGCTAGCAACAAAAATGTACACATATTCAGTTCTATTTTTTTTTATAGTTTTTTCAAGCAAAAGCAAGTTAAATAAAATATGAATTCTGATAATTCAAAGATGATTTCATAGTGGAATAGTTAAGGGGTCATAGGAGTCTTAAAAATGTGCAAAGAAGGAACTACAAAGTATAGTTTGATCTTTCATGTAATTTTTTAACTACTCAATAAAAAGTAAAAATTTTTATATGTAGTTCTATAAGATTTATTTAATATAAAACAAATTTTTAAATTTATGAAACTTTAGCCAAAACTAAAATAAATTATATTAAACATAAAGCTATCTGAGCACATGTGATTAGGCTTGCGCGGCAAATTGTGAGGTCAAAATTGAAAAATTGGCCAAGAAAATGACTGTATATTGTACAAATATGTACAAACTAGGACTTATACCTAAATTCTCAGCTCAATTTTAAATAGAAATTATTTTTAGAACTTTTTCTAAAAAAATTAATAAAAATTTTAAAATTTTGATTTTAAATTTTAAAAAATAATTTCTAATTAAAAATTGAGCTGAGAATTTAGGTATAAGTCCTAGTTTGTACATATTTGTACAATATAAAGTGATTTTCTTGGCCATTTTTTTAATTTTGACCTCACAGTTTGCCGCGCAAGCCTATTCTCAATGTGTTCAAATAGCTTTATGTTTAATATCATTTATTTTAGTTTTTGCTAAAGTTTCATAAATTTTAAAATTTGTTTTATAATAAATAAATCTTATAGAATAACATATAAAAAATTATACTTATATATTGAGTAGTTAAAAAATTAAATAAAAGATCAAACTATACTTATGACTTATGACTTCTTTGGTGGGGGGCAAGTTCGCCGAACACTGCGACCTTAGGTCTATTGTATTCAACCCCAAGAAATGATACAGTCACAAGAGACACACAAAGAAAGAGACGACACAAACACATAGACAAATAACAACATTTATTGACGGTCACAAACATCCATGCCTGACCGGGATTCGAACCCGACCTCAGCAGCTCCAAAGGCTAGAATCCTAACGAGTGTGCCACCGAGGCGGCTACTATACTTAGTATTTCCTTCTTTGCACATTTTTAAGACTCCTATGACCCCTTCACCGAAACAAATCTGGTCAGGCTTATTATATTAACCAAGACCAGAATCAATCATTCAAAAATGGTTTTATTTTGGTGGATTTAAAAATTAATGTGTTTAAATTGAGAGGGTGAATTCAAGTATCAATGTAAAGCCTTTGTTTAAAACATCATATAAAATTTCAATAGGGTTACATTTATAAATAAAACATGCCTATTTGCAGGATTCATAAAAAAATAATTAAAATATTAAACTTATTTTCTTTGACAATATAAATGCCACCAATATACAAATAAGTTAAACAAGGATTTAAAAAATATATATCACCTGTCGAAGTTTGAAAGTTTTTCCACATCAAGGTTTGTGTAATGAAGATTGACAATAAATCCGATGTTATATAGCAAAAAAGTCGCAGTTTAGGTAATAAATAAAATGCATATGTATAAACCATTAGTAACAGTTCCCAGAAGTTAGTCTGACTCGTGGTAAAACCAATTGTATCTTACTATTTGTCTAACAGCATTGTAAGCACCACACCAGACGCAACACAAATACCCAATTTTTTAATCATCATTATAGTCTCATATAACAATAGCTAACCTTGAATTTCATCCGTTAGAGGTGGACTTTGTCAAACAATGCACGCAACTAATTATGAACATACGCTGAATTTATACGGTAATAGAACATTCAATAAAACGTTTAACTTCTAGAAGATGAGCAAATCTTCACTGATCGTGAATAAGCGTGGGAGCAAAAGGAAAAAAATTCTGAAAGGAAGCATTTTGGGAGATTTCCGAATTAGATCACTGCAAATTTGGGGATTTTGCTATTGCCGGAGTTCTGAAATTTAAAGATTGTAGTACAACCAGAATTTATAGATCGACCGAGTTTTAAAATTTATAGATCGCCATCGCCGGTATAGCGTAATTTTAGGACTGTCGAATTTTTTGCGGTTTTATGAGCACAACCAAAAGGGCTTGTTTAACAAGTTTAAGATCGTTTAAAATTTACTATTTAAAGATGAAATTTATTGGAGAGGTAATTAAAAACCGCAATAGAAAAGGTTGGTGTGGACGATTTCGAAAAAAAAAAAAAAAAATCGTAATTACCGCGATTAAACTTTTTTTTGCTGTTGTAGGAAATTTTTTTTTTTTTTTAGCATTTTGAGACTTGAGACCAAAATTTCGAACCCTGGCAAAGATATTGGATGTGTTTTGAAGGGCAAAAAAAAAAAAAAAAAGATTGTTTATCGCTTGAATTGAGCTAAAGACATCGAAATATCCAGTACAGCCAAGAATATCCAGTACAACTGAAATATTTAGTACCCAAAACATCACCCAATTAATGAATGGTGCTTTAAAAATTGACAAAAATTTAAACAATTTTAAATTTTTAATATATTAGCTGTATATTTCAAATTCTTTACTTTAGCCAATCAATCTCAATACAAATTATTGAAAAAAAAAACCAAATAAATTTATATATTTTTACATAATCTAATTTTTGTTTATTTACTAGCTTGTTTTCAAACTGCAGGTATTGAAAAAGGGCTTTCAACAAAAATATACCAATAGCTTTGAACAAACTCTTACAAGAAATACAAAACACAACCAAAGCAACAACAGGTATAAAATATGAATTTAACTTCATCAATACCTTTCACCAATCTTCATCAATATCGTCACCGAATTCTCATTCTCAACAAAATTTATATTGAGACAGTAAAACTGAACAGCTCAACTAAAAGCAACTAATCAACTCATATTTCTACGCTATTAAAAATATAAATTTTTATAATAATAAACAAATGCAAAAACAAACAAATCACTAACCTTCACTCAGCAGCGACGTCTGTAAACAAGATGACGACTTCGGTAATTGAAAAGCTGCTGCGATAACTTTCTTCGGAAAAACAAACAAAAATAACAGTCTTCGAAAAGGAAGAAACAAGTTCCGTCACTTTCTTCGCCCACTTTACGCCGAAATTAAAAATGAAATCCGCTGATAATCTTCATGCGTATAAGCACGTGCTCAATTTCAAGTTCGACTACTGAAGAGGAAAAAAAAACACCGACTGCTCAATCCGATTTCCAAAATTGTCCAGTTTGGTTCCTCGGAAATTGGCCAATTGGAAAGTCGCCAGGGTTGCTGTCAATTGACGTACTGACCAGTCCGGTTGTCGTTGGCGAAGTGGTTTTCATGTTTGGCAGCTGTTCGTACGTTGGGCAATTTTTCTCTATCCGTGATTTATATTTGATTTGTTATTTTACAATGGGAATTTTTTTAAAAAGAACTTTTTACCAGTTTCATTTACGGGGGTTCAGGGTATTCCGAGACCATTATTACGATGTATTTTTATTGTTAAAACACACAAAAGTTAAAATTGGAAAATTAGTAATATAATTTGTTTTGATAGTATAAAAAGTTATTTTAATTAAATTAATATTTTTCATGACAACCGATATTTTTGAAAATTGTTAGCCAAACCTTCGTGAGAGAATTTGACGTTGCGCAACTGCCTCCCCCGGAAAAAAGCTACATGACAGGAGTTGATTTAGAGGATTTTTGAAAAAAAAAAAATATATCAATAATGAAAATTGGTTATAGTTTTACTCATTACCAATTAAATTAACTCTCTAATTATGTTAGCTCTGCTTTTTATATCTATATATACGATCTCTGAATTGTTAGATATATTTTCTATTTCTTTTGTATTTCAATAACATCGATGCTTGTTCCTATTGTTTTTGGGTGCAATATCAATGTATAACAACATAAAACGTAATTTTAGTAGCTGTAAATCCCGGAAAATTTGCAATTGTTGTTTGAAATATTTTAACAAGTCAATAAATTTATAGCTTATATTTATATTTAACTTGTAATATATTTATAATTATATTTATAATTATATTTATATTTAACATGTAATGCAAGTACTACTATAAAACCCTATGCCAGGGGTTCCCAACCTTTTTGCACCTGCGTACCACTTGCTTTTTTGAGAAATTTTGGCGTACCACTAGACCTAAATGTTTTAATAAACGTATAATATTTACTCTTTTTAAAAGTGTTCAAAGGTTTTTTGAGTAAAATTCCTGAAAAACTTCGTATTTAAAGGTTAGCTATTTGTTTATTTATGGCATGCTTATCATAAAGGAGAAATAAAAAGATTAAAATGGTATAAACCAAAACCGAGCTTAAGTTTGCAGCAGAGAAATGTACTAGGCGGAGGAATCTGCGTAAACAAAGCTGTTGGCGCCGAAGCTTCGCCTGCTCCGATTGGTTGATAATTTGACCCTGATATTCGTGCGCCCTGTTACGTCAAAATCAAAGGGAAAAAATAATTAAAATAACACTCTAACTGAAGCTAAACTAATAAAAATAATAAATTTATGTCTTGAAATAACAAATCAATTTGTTTATTGAATGTGAAATACCTTTTTGTATTCGATTCTAGCACTCAAAAATGAGAACTATTTACCCTTTTTCTCGTAGAACATTTGTATACTGCAAACTTAAGGTCGGTTTTGGAATAGCGGATTGCTGAATAGCGGTTAACGATTACACGTGTATTTCTTTGATATTTTGAATCATGAAATAACTAAATCTATGATTATTTTACAGAAATTTAATTAACCATTGCTAAAAAAAAGTTCAAAATTAATAAACAAACTCGTAGTTAAGTTATAAGTACCTCTGAGTATATTTTCCAGTATACTTCTATGATTTTTTTTCATTTTGATGGAGGGTTTTAAAACTAAAAAATATGACTGCAACTAGGAATTACACCGAGAGACGCAAAAACTTAAATATTAATGGGAAATATAAGAGTAATCCGGATGCAAGTTCGATCTACCCTTCAATTTTTCTGTTTCTAAACCTTAAAGAAACATGCGCCCAAAAGCAATGAATCGAAAAACATAGTAACTCTTGCCCAAAACCAAAACCTTCCTTACCTTTTTTCGAAGTGGACTGGTCCACAATCAAAATATTAAGGTTGGCAAGATATCGTGGTCGAACTATATTGCGTACAGAAGCCATTTATAGCATCATGTTAATCACAACACTCACGCGTACCATCTGAAATGTTTCCGCGTACCACCAGTGGTACGCGTACCACCGGTTGGGAACCCCTGCCCTATGCTATAGAAAATTAACCGAAGAGTTTAGTTGCAAAACTAACATTCTCCAAAGTGTATAACTAAGATATAAGGCCGGCGAGATTACTGGCGACATTTGATATTACGGAAATTCATTCGGCGAAGTCGCTAATGAACGAGCCGGACCCTATGTAAATGTATACGATTTTTTTTATTGTTAATCAGAGCACTGAAAAGATCTGGTAAAAAAAATAGGGACTTGTAGCACTACACGTTTTAAATCCGTAGCTTTAGACCAGGGTTATTCCGTATTTTGGGCATTAGTCTTCCTTACAATACATTAAATCTTAAAATTTTATAATTTATAAATTTTAATGCATAAAGTGCTAGTACTTTTGGGAATGTGTTTAATATGACCTCTTTAAAAATAGTTTTTTAAAGTATGTTTTAAGAAATAAGTTTAATTTAATATTTATGCAGTGAAAACAACTATATACATACCCGAATTGAGACAATCTGTTTAAGGTGTTAATTTGCCTTCATTACTGAATAATCATTAGGCCATATTATTTTAGCAGAACTGCAGACATCTCTATCAAAATCTATCAAACTTCCGGAATTTATAGTTTCCTTTTCGAACAGAAAAGGAAATGACTTCCAATAAATGGATTGCGAAAGTCTCGCTAAAGTAGAACCTGAAATTAGCAATACATCACAATAATGGAATATTTAATTGTGTTCAATCTACGAGTTCCATCAAGGATTGTGGAATTTAAAATAGATTTCACACAAAATTATTTAATTTTTTTCGATAAAAATGTTGGATTTCATTGTTCCTCAAACGATAAAAAGTCTGAACTAAAAACCTTTTTATGTAAGAATAGGATTTAAGTCCTTTGGATAATCGTTAGCACGCTGGCCTTTGGAACTGCTGGGATCGGGTTCGAATCCCGGTCAGGCATGGATGTTTGTGACCGTCAATAAATGTTGTTATTTGTCTATGTGTTTGTGGCGTCCTTCTTTGTGTGTCTCTTGTGACTGTCTCTTCTGGCGAGCGGGGTAATGGGCTATATAGCCTACGCCCTTCCTTTCTAGAGGGCGCAATCACTGTCATTTGTCATAAGTCCTTTGGATAATTCCCCACACCGCTACTTCCTTGTAATATTTTAGTGCAGGGGTTTCCAAACTTTTTGCACCTGCGTACCACTTAACTTTTTGAGAAATTTGGCGTACCATCAGACCTAAATATTTTAATAAACGTATAATATTTACTCTTCTAAAGGTGTTCAAAGGTTTTTTGAGAAAAATTCCTGAAAAAAAAAATCGTATTTAATGGTTAGATATTTTTTTTTATTTATGACATGCTTATAATAAAGGAGAAATAAAATGATTGAAATGGTATCAATTTACAGTTTTGTTTATAACCTATAGGGATAAAAACATGCAAATAGAAAATAGTACAAACTCGGCATCATGTTGCTCACATCAACCAGCGTACCACCTGAAATGTTCCCGCGTACCACCGGTTGGAAGCCCCTGTTTTAGTGAAAGCCTAAACTGCACGGAAATGTTATCTGCAATTTTATCCCTTTTAAATGTAGAGATTCGTGAACTATTTTTTTTCTAAACACATTTTTTGCAAAGAAAATGGCTATTAGCTAGTTTTGGCAAGTGCATGAAGAAATGGATAGTCCATGTCCATGATTGTACCGTTATTTACAAACATATTATCCCATCTATAGCTAAAAAAGAATAAACGTTGGTGATTTATAACACTTATACTAGTTTATTATCATGATTATATTATTGAAGTCTGAGTTCAACTGTGATACACTGTAAAAAATAACACTTTCATATTTGACGATTCATGAATCCTCAAGCCA
The DNA here is from genome assembly GCA_023701765.1 of Hylyphantes graminicola. Classification (NCBI taxonomy): domain Eukaryota; kingdom Metazoa; phylum Arthropoda; class Arachnida; order Araneae; family Linyphiidae; genus Hylyphantes; species Hylyphantes graminicola. The sequence continues at coordinate 36,698,098 of CM043120.1, read as the reverse complement.
CACTCTTAAAACAAACACTCCCAATTTACCTCAGTCTGAGTGGATTTCACTCCTCCAGACTGGAAAATGCACTTCTCCTTTTGGAGTGGATCCTTTGTGTGTTAAACCTCCGACAGGATCACTCCAAACGAGTGATTTTAACTCAGTCTGAGAAAATATGCATGCCTTTAGGGTGTCAAAAATGCACTTCTCCAACTGGAGTGGATTTCACTCTTTTGTTTTAAGAGTGCACATTTCGTTAATTTTGAGGATTGTTTCGTCAAACTACCACTTGACTTTTGAGTAAACGCGAATTCTCACTTTTCCGATCTTGATTTGACGATTCTGTATCTTGATTTTGAGAAAACTGAATCTCATTAGTTGTATTCACATGCTCAAAAATGACGAAATATTGCTCTAGATTTGACGACATTCAAATCCTCATAAAAATTTCCTCACTTTGAGGAAACGAAAACTCGGAGCATTTGCCAGTAAACACATCTTCAAAATTAAGGAAAATTTCGTCGTTTTTGAGCATTCATTTTTTAGAGTGTAGGAAAAGCAAAAACACATAATATTTCCTGCAGATCAGACAGTAATTAAAATCTGTAGTAACCACGTTTTATGCTAATTTATGAAATTGAGTTTAAAAAGACCAGATATGTCAATGTATTGCTGACAAAACCTATGTAATTTGTTTATGCTGACAAAACCTATATTTAATCATATTGAAACTATCAACATTTTAATTTATTCCTAAGTGAATAAGTTACATAAATAAGACATGAACCATTTTCTAATGAATTTACTAAACTAAACTTTCCTTTCAAGTTTATACATAAAAAAATTAACTAAATAGAAAATACTTAAACTATTTATGATAAACTAGTAAGTAAATACCCGTTCTTCGCACAGACTAAAAAAAATTCAAATCTATCCTAGTATATGCACTATTTAATAAAAAAAAGAAATCTTTTTTATTTTCTTAAAAACACATAATTTTCTTAAAAACAAAACTTTTAAAAAATAATTATGATTTCTGGTATTTATATGTCTTATTTAAAGAATATAGATGGCAGCATTAGTATAAAAATACTTGTATCATTCTTTGTGTCTCTGCCTCTTATCTTGCAAATTGTATAATTGTGCTCTTCAGTTTAGTGATGGGAACAATCGAATGATTTGAATAATCGAATGGTGTTCGATTATTTTCCATAATAATCGAATTATTGCTATTCGATTATTTATTCGATTAATTTACGGTTACAGTTAGTATAAGGCTTAAAAGCAAGCTACTTTTAGATTAAAACCACGGTACAGTGACGAAAAAATATCTTTCAAAACATAAAAAATCTTCAAACTTTTTGCTGTTGCAGAAAATGGAGCGATTGTTTGTGTTTAAAATTAGAAAACTTTTGCTATACCAATATCGATTGTGTGTCGGGAAAATAGTTCGAATATGGTCAATTGTGTCGAGAAAATAATTCGAATAGGGTCGATGGTGTCGAGAAAATAATTCGGAATAATTCGAATAGGATCGATTGTGTCGAGAAAATGATTCGAATAGGGTCGATGGTGTCGAGAAAATAATTCGAAAATAATTCGAATAGGGTCGATTGTGTCGAGAAAATACTTTGATTGAGTGATAGAGGTAGCGACATTGAACTGAACTGTTATTGCTTTAAGAGGTTCTTAAAAAACGAAATTTCGAAAATATGTACTTTTAAAAAAGTAGAATTGCAAGAACAGTCCTTAACACATATTCTCCCCAAAGCTAATTAGAATAGCCGTTAGTGGTTTCCAAATATGTATTACAGTGCCCAGTTACTTGAAAAGCATTTCTCTGCAATTATGCAAGCAAACTCTTATATGTTTCAAATGTAATTGTTTCACAATCAATTTCGTACACCCCTTGCTGAGAGGTATCCAAAAATCTATTACAGTGCCCATCTTACTCAGATACTTGAAAAGCATTTCTATGTGTCGACATTTGGACGACACAGAATTGAATGTTATCTTGAAGATTAAAAATTTACTGGTCATTTTTACTACTATTTTGTGATTGTCATCTGGTTGTAGAGACAAATACCTTTCTTTTGATACCACACACTCCCATTTTGAGAGAGTATTTATAAGCTTGCAGCTGAAATTTGGGTTTTTACTCATGGCCTGCGTTGAATCTCACAAGGGGACCCAAACCTCACTGGGGACATATTTTGCCAAAAATGTTGTGGTGTTCCTGTTCTTCAGGCAGAGATAAATCTTTTGATGTGTCACATTGTCAACTTCTGTGAGTATTTAGGCACACAGATCAAAATGTGGCTTTCATTGCACGACAAAACCTCGGTTCATGAAAAAACGCAACTTCAACCCCTGATAAAGTATTTGTTGTTTTAAAGTCTTGTTTTTTTAGCTGTACACCATCACCTAGACCAGAGCTAACTTTTAACACAAGATTTGGCACATGTACATGCCTATTTCAAAACCCAAGCCTGTTTCTCTGCGAAAAGCCCTGTCCGTTGACCGAGGCCATGTCAAATGACACATTTGGACCCTGAGCTTTCTGAGGACATGTGGTACCAAAACTTTTGATGTTTTCTATTTGTGGAGGCTAAACCCTTTCTTTTGATACCAAACACACTCAATTTGAATGAGTATTTGAGCTTCCAGCTGAAATTTTGGTTTTTATTCATGGCCTGTATTGAAACAAACATTGAAAGCTATTATGAGATACTATAACCTCAAAAATGCAATTGAAGGGCCGTGATTTTTCATTATTTCTGCAATATTATGTCAACTGAAGAGGGTTTTTTAGCTTTTCAAAATATCAGTTAATTTCCGTTTTTTTATTCAGAACTAGCAAATTTATACCCGCACTTCGCACGGATTAAATAAATATCAAATCGATCCAAGTATGTGTACCATATAACCTGTTATAAAATCATAAACTTAAGTTATTCTCTTTCCACTCGTTATCAAGTAAAAAATCTCAATTCATTGCCCTAATATTCTAAAATCAAAAATACGCTGTAAAATGTACTCATAAATGTCATCACAATTCCCTCATAAATACATAAAACCTTTTTTAACTCTTTTGGCTCGTTTTGGTAAATAATTTGGCGAGAAAATAGATATAGCTACAAACACACACATTATACAGCTCTAACACAACGACCTTAGCATATCCAGCCAGCTTATAAATTATTTAAAAAAACATTTTGCCCATTTGGCGAGTTTTAATAAATAATTTGGCGAGATTGGCAACATATTTGGCGAAACAATAAAGACATAATACCCTTATATGCAGCTCTAGTGCGATGGCTTTATTAACCATCATAGTTCAGTAATAGCTTAACAAACATTTTGCTCATTTGGCGAGTTTTAATCAATGAATTGGCGAGATTGGCAATGTATTTGGCGAAAAAGTAAAGACATAAAACCCTAATATGCAGCTCGTGCGATGACCTTTATTAACCATCATTGTTCAGTAATAGCTTAACAAACCATTTGCCCATTTGGTGAGTTTTTATTATAATTTGGCGGGATTGGCAACGAATTTGGCGAGAAAATAAGGACCTAACGGCAGCTCTAGAACTTATAGGTAAACTACACATTTATTGTTTGAACATGCATATTTGTAATCAACAGAACCATCATTGACGAAATCATCAACTAAACCCATAAGAAATCCAGGAATCAAGACTTGTTGGAAATACGTCACTTGAAACATATCAATTATTTTCAAATAATGAATTTAGTTTCTGAAAGTTATGGCAACACAATAAAATAAACATTTTCAATTTTATTTATTTTCGTTGAAAGTTTTATTTAATTGTTTCTTCAGATGGCATCAGGAAAGAAAAGAAATCGTCGGATTTGAGCCAAAGTGGTGTAGTTTTCCCAGAAAATTCGAATTTTCTCTAAAAATAGAACACTTTGAGCTCTGAAAGTTCTTATTCTGTAACTCAAGTATGAACTACGTATTTGTACCAAGTTACGAGTCAAACAAATGTCTAGTTTGTGAGTTTCGGAGAGACATATATGCACACATACACACATACACACAAAACTTCATTTTTATTATTATAGATAATCAGAATTAATAAATTTTAACTAAGAGAGTTTGCTTTTTGTATTTGTAAAGTATTCTCAAACCAGCCAGGCATATTGATGTTTTAAAATACGTTTTATAGCAATAATAAAGTCATAATTCTGATCTAAAATTCTTAGTTTAACTTAATAGTCCAGGCAACGAAGGCTGAAAAAAGGGTCTAGAGGGAAAGTTTTGGAACACAATTTTTGACTTCATAACTTTGTTTAGACTAGTTAGGAGGTAAACATATCAAAAGTCCCCGCCCCTAGCCCCTGTGCTAAAGGGGGGAGGGGGGGTTGAATGTCCCGTTTTTCGGTTTTTCGCTTATATCTCGAAAACTATGAGTTCTAGCTATATAATTGTAATAAACAAAATGAAAGCTGATTAAATTTGCTACAAGCTGAACCCCTCAAGTGTTTTAATATCTTGTATAGTTTTCGAGATATCCGCTCTTGAAAGTCAGTAATTTTGGAGAAAACACTTCTCCCCCCACATTTTCCCTCTTTTTTGACCGGATAACTCTTCAATAATGCACCGAAACACTAAATTTTGGCCCTAGATTGGTAGAGAATTTGATTCTTTTCAATAATATATCTTATTTTACTATTTTATCTATTTTCCTTCAAATTTTAAAGCGGTTTCAGTGTTGAGCGAAGATTGTACTGAAAGTCCCATAGAGCTAATGCATAAGTTTTGAAATCGCAACTTTTGGAAAACAATTTATTTGCCATGTTATTCCATTTTCACAAGGTATTAGAATCATCATAACATCAATTTAACACAAAATTGAAAAGAAAATAACATCTGGTTATTTAATTATTAATTAATAAAGTTTTAAAATAGTGGCGCCATCTGCTGTATAAGTTTGAAATTTTAAAACTTCAAAAATATATAATTAAATAACTAGATAATATTTTTGTTTCAAATTTGTTTCATTTTGATGTTATGTTGATTCCCGTACCTGGACAAAAAGGGCTAACATGGCAAAGCAATACATCTGTGGAAGTTGTTATTCCAAAACTAATGCATTAGCTCTATCTGACTGACAACCCCTCTTATGTACACTTATTCTATACTGAACGACTAAATAACACTAATACTCATTTTGTAGGCACGTTGTTACTTTAGTATTTTATCTATTTTATTTCATTTCATTCGTCAAACACCAGTGGGAAAACTGTCAGATGCTATTCATGTTCTTCATCTTCAGAGTCAATTTAAGGGACCCCATTGATGCTGTTCCAGTGGTAAGTTTGGCATGCTCTAGGACCTTTGAGGCTTGCTATTTTTGCTGCTACACTTGAACTGGCACAGTCTTTCTTTCGTCATCCGAACATAATTTTCAGAACATCGTCAGGTGCTGCTGCTAACTCACTGTGCACTGGGACCAGCAGAAGAGCCATCGACTCAAGAAGTCGCAGTCGGTTGATATCCTTTTCACTGAAGACACCAAGATAAACGTCAAACAAGATGATTTTCTGTCGAACAATTTAAATAAAATGGTCTCATCAACATACTTAAGGTGTAGCTTGAGGACAATTGAATGTAGGACCCTTCGAGCAGAAAGGGATGTGGACGTTCTGATAGTGGATACGGCATACGGCTGTGATAATGTCGGAAATGACACAGATACTTATTTTGCTGGCACGTTGTTATACTTTAATATTTTGTGTCGACCTTACAGTCCTCTTGATGGCTACAGCTGATGTGCATAAGGACATCGGTTTCATAAAGCCTGGACGTGGGAAGACAAAGGATTTTTTATTATCATCCCAAGAGTTACAGCAACTGGGTTTAGGACGTGCTATTTTAGCAAACACAATAGCTGGATGCGACACTACATCTTTCACATTTCGAAAAAGCGGGATCGCATTTGTGAAGTTGTGTACGAAGTCGTCAGAAGTCCAGAAAGCAGCAGCGGTCTTTTCATACCCTTCCTTAACCATATATCAGATACAAAAGGCAGGCAATACCTGCATCTTGAGGTGTTATGGGGCTCCAACGAAAGAGGCCTTCCCCAATGTCACAGGTATAATTCCCTCTTGAAATCCGGAGCCGCCATCAAGCTTGATATATCGTCTTCTTCCCACCGAGGAAGCAGTAAAACAGTATTTCCTCTGACTATTATACCAAGATGAGCTGTGGCTGGGAAATGACCTGCCTCCTCTTGTGTATGATTGGAAGATTGAGAATAACTGCCTGATGGTCAAAGTGCACAGTGAGTTAGCAGCAGCACCTGACAATATTATGAAAATAATTTTCTGCAGATACATGAAAGTCTGTGCCAGCTCAAACTGTAGCTGTAAGAAATCAAGTCTCAAATGTTCCTCAGAATGCCAAAATTCCCAGGGGACTAGCCTCAAAAGGGTCTCTCAAGTTGACTCCGAAGATAAAGAAGAACAGGGGGATCATCTGACCGTTTTTCCTCTGGGGTTCGAGGAAAGAAATGAAATAGATAAAATATTAAAATAACAACGTGCCTACAAAATGAGTATCAGTGTTATTTAGACGTTCAGTATAGAATAAGTGTACATAAGAGGGATTGTCAGCCCATAGAGCTAATGCAATAGTTTTGGAATAACAACTTCCGCAGATGTAATGCTTTGCCATGTTAGCCCTTTTTGCCCAGGTAAGGGAATCAACGTAACATTGAAATGACATAAATTCGAAACGAAAATGTTGTTTAGTTATTTAATTATATAGTTTTGAAATTTAAAAATGTCAAAAATATACAGCAGATGGCGCCACTAATTTAAAACTTTATTAATTAATAATTAAATAACCGGATTGTATTTTCTTTTCAATTTTGTGTTAAATTGATGTTATGATGATTCTGATGGAATAACATGGCAAATCAATACTTTTGCATCAGTTGCGATTTCAAAAGTTATGCATTAGCTCTATGGGACTGCATGTACAATCTTCCCTCAACACTGAAACCGCTATAAAATTTGAAGGAAAATAGATAAAATAGTAAAATAAGATATAATATTGAAAAGAATTAAATTCTCTACCAATCTAGGGCCAAAATTTAGTGTTTCGGTGCATTATTGAAGAGTTATCCGGTCAAAAAAGAGGGAAAATGTGGGGGGAGAAGTGTTTTCTCCAAAATTACTGACTTTCAAGAGCGGATATCTCGAAAACTATACAAGATATTAAAACACTTGAGGGGTGCAGCTTGTAGCAAATTTAATCAGCTTTCATTTTGTGTATTACAATTATATAGCTAGAACTCATAGTTTTCGAGATATAAGCGAAAAACCGAAAAATGGGACATTCAACCCCCCCTCCCCCCTTTAGCACAGGGGCTAGGGGCGGTGACTTTTGATATGTTTACCTCCTAACTAGTCTAAACAAAGTTATGAAGTCAAAAATTGTGTTCCAAAACTTTCCCTCTAGAACTCTTCGTTGCCTGGACTATAAGTATATGTTGTTCATTCTAATAATTTCAACTTTTTAAAAACAGGTTCACTACAATTAAGTGTACAATTTAGTCGTTTAAAAAAACTTTCCAAATCCTTAGTTACATTCATAGAGTAATTTATTACCAATTTTACCTAAATAGTTATTTTCGATTGTTTACGAACGAGAAGCAGACACAATCGAATAGAAACAAACTTATTGATTCGATTGTCCTCATTCGAAATGATTCGAACAGTGTCGTAACTCGAAATGATTCGAAATAATCGAAATGTTTCGAACTTCTCGATAGTGCTCATTCGGACAAATAATTCGAATTATACCATCATTCGAACATCTCTTGATTCGTAGACAACAAAATGATTCGAATTATTTCGAATTATTTTCGAATAATCGAATAACTCGAATGATTTCAACAATCGAATGATCGAATAGTCGTCATTCATAATCGCCCATCACTACTTCAGTTACTGCTTGCTGTTTTTACAAGGTGCTCTTGCCAATTCGAATGAAGTGGTAAAACTCAAAACGTTTCGCTTTGGATGTAATGTGTAGGAAAGGCTGACGTAGAGATTTTTCAACTTGTTATAGTTTATCAGAGTGATTGGGGAAGGTAAACCTTAGAGGGTATTACTATTACCTACTGACGTTAAATAGTTTATCAATTTTAAATGTTACTGCTATTTGTTTATCATAAGAATAATTTTATTTCAATTAAAATTTTTTTTATTGATTAGTAGCGAAATGACATCAATCATTAATTTTATTTTTATTATTACTTTCGAGATATGTTATCTATTAGACAGTTTTTTTTAAATTTTGCTGTTCACGCTCTATAGATGTTATTACAGCAAGACCGAAATTCAATAGAAGTGCATACAATACCGGAAAGGTTCAAAGTTTTACTTACACTGTTTAACGGGAGCATGCGTTATGTGTTTGATGGTGAAAAGTGGCTATTTAATTCTTTTATAAAAAATCTTGTTTAATATTTAATTTTATATTCAAATTCTTAATTTATAAATATAAATTTCGACTTTTTAAGTTTCTATAACTCTTTATGTTCTTAAAAAAATCTTTTTAAAACGAATTATGATTCGTAATCATAAGTTTTATTTGAAGAATATAGATGGCAGCATTAATTTCAAAAATATTTGTATTATCTCTGCTTTTATTCTACTTTTGGTCTTGCGAATTCTATGATCTACAGTTACTGCTTGCTGTTTTTACAAGGTGCGCTTGCCGATTCGAATAAGGGGGTAGGTAAAACACCAAACGTTTCATTTCAGATGTAGTGTGTAGGAAAGGCTGATGTAGAGATTTTCGATGTATTAGTTTATCGTAGTGATTGGAGACTTGAGAAAGCTTGCTAATAGCCTGAACGTCGAAATGTGAATAAAAATAAAGCAAACGAGATGAAGTATATGTGTTTATTTTTTTAAAGTTTCAAGTTAAAAGTATCGGGATTTGGAATTTTTAATATTAGCAAGGAATCGTATATGAACAAAATGTAATTGTAAACCTTAGCGGGTTTTACCTACTGACTCTTTAACGATTATCAATTTTAAATGTTACTGCTATGTTTATCAATCGAATATTTTTTTTGCAATTTAGATATTTTTATTGATAAGTAGCGAAATGGCACCTATCATTAAAATTATTGCTAAATTCAATAAAATTGCATTAAATACCGGATGCATATGCCCATTCTTCCAGGACAAATGACGTCAGTGAGTGACGTAGCCTGAATGACGCGCGCCACCGAGCGGCGTATGCAGCTGTCTGAAGAACTTTTTTTTTAGTAAATCAAAACAAAAATATCGATGCCCTTATTATTATTTTTTTTCGCTCTTTCAGTTCGAAGAAACAGTCAACATTGGATTTGCCAGACTATAGCTGATACAATGTTAATAAAAACGTATAGTTCTTTAATGTAATTTTTTTAAAATTACAAACTAAAAATATACCACGAAACCAGAAAAATATTTACTTTACCCAAAGAATCTCACCTTCATAATTTTCGAATATTATCCTAAGAGTTGTTAACAAGATATATACGTTTAAAATTAATTATCAATAAGTATCAAAATTAAATCTTTATATTTGTTAAAATAAAAGTTTATTTACAGGATTATTCACAATGACTTGGTTATAGGAATAGTTTTCGAACATTACGTTGTATTATTAGATTTCTAATAAGCTATAAAACATATGTTAAAACACAAATTCAGTTGAAATGTGTGTATGACACTATCTGCAAAACAGTAAAAATAAATACTATGCGCGATTTAAAAACATACTTAAAGAAAGAAAAAAAATGCAATATTGCGCATTATGCTTTGACAGCAATAAAATATGAATTAAAAGTGACAATAAAGCGACACTACAGTAGATGCAGTTTATTTTGAATCATAATAGTATAATGGCTAGTAGTTAGTATTAATATTCAAAGAATATGCCTTTAAATTTCGGAACTTTTTTTAAAACTTTTAACTGCGTTAAATGCATATCAGCTGATCATTAAATTTAGAAACATTTAATATGGTTATTCATTAAAAAAAATGTCTTGCGAAATTTTATTAGAAGATAGGGTACTTAGTTGTTAATTTTCAAAGAGTACAAAAGTTAAGTCAGTGTTTTAACTTATTTTATTTAACAGAATAAATGGAAAGAGTACGAAAGTTAAGTCAGCGTTTGAATTATTTTTTATTCAACAGAATATATGGAAATAGAAACAACACAAATAAAAATATATAGTTCCTTGTAATTGTTTTTTTTAAATTACAAAATAAAGATATGACTACTTATCACAAATTCAGAACAATATGTAATTTACACAAATAATTTTTTGATATTAATTTTATCCCAAGAACTGTTAATACACGGGCATATTCATTTATAATGAATCCTTTCCAAAATGTAGGCTTTATATTTATATATTCATTAAAATCCTTGCACAACAATTTTAAATTTAGGTTAAATAACTAATGGCTCAACATTTTTTGAACAAATTCATGTCACTGCTTATGAAAAGCCAATATATACCAATGAAGTAGTACTAGGGAGTAAGCCAGCCAGCCAGCTTTATCTGGAAATTGGTTGGTGGAATGTGGAATGGTTTTTATGTTTAGATAGAAAATAAGTTTATTCTTCATAGGACCTGCAGTAGCAGTAAATTCTTACGCTTAAAATAGTAAATAAAATGCACCATATTTCCTCCATATTTGATTTAGAGGATCTTTGTTTTAGCATTATAAAAATATTTAGTGTTTTGCAATGCTTCTTTAGTAATTAAGAGGCTGCTGTAGCATACAAAATAACGCTACAACTGTTCTTATGCCAAACCCTTAATTAGTATACAAAAAATACACGTAAAATCTTTTGCCGCTTTACTTAGTTGTAACACATTTGTAATGTGCTGTTCTACGATTCTAATTAAACCCACCTTCTCTTTAGAAAAATAAAGCAAGAATTGGAAGGGATGGGAAGGTTTATTTACAAGATAATTAACAATGACTTGTAAAAGGGCATGGTTCTCGTGAATTTTGTTGTATTTTTAGAACTCTAATAAGCTATGAAATATGTTAAATAAACACAAATTCAGTTTAAATGTGCGCTTAACAGTATCAGCACAATGGTAAAAAAAATGTGCACCATTTATAGCATACAAAAAGCCCAATGCAAATTATGTATTATGCTTCGACAGTAATAAAATATGAATTGACACAGTAACAATAAAAAAGTATTTTCAAATTTTGTTACTAGCTGAAAAAATGCTTCAAAAGCAAGATTAAATTACAAAGTAGGGCACATTCAGATAACAGTAATTCCTACTTGGGACAAACAGTCAAAGTTAATGCTCAACTTAAATTGCTTTGCACAGAATGGAATGGAATGGAATGTAAATGCGCCCTCTAGAAGGGAGAGTGTAGGCTTTATAGCCCATTACTCAGCTCGCCAGAAGGGACAGTCACAGGAGACACACAAAGAAAGGACGACACAAACACATAGACAAATAACAACATTTATTGACAAATACAAATATCCATGCCTGACCGGGATTCGAGCCCGACCTCAGCAGCTCCAAAGGCCAGCACGCTAACCGTTCAGCCACCGAGGCGGCGCTTTGCACAGAAAGTACAATGAGTTTATAATACAAATGGATGACGATTTGAAGCATATCTTCAAAGCACAAGATTTTAATTATGACAGTGATATTACAATGAAAATATGTATATACTAATATAAAAAAAAATAACTTTCAGAAGACAGGTTTAGAGTAATAAAATAAAGCCAGATTTCATAAACCAAAGCGATTCCTGTTTCTACAAAATAAATCAAAATAATCAATCAATTCCTGTTAAATCAAAATCTTGTAATCAATAAAGTTATTGGCAGAAAACAAACTATGATACAAAATTGGCAAGTTAAACATCTATTTTAAAATCTTTAACTTCAAAAGAATTTTATTGTAAACTTGTCAACAAAAATTTTTACAAATAAAAAAGCATTTTATAAGTTTTTAGACTAATAAAAATAGTTAAGGTAGCTAGTTTTCAGCATTAAAAATATTTTTTTTCAAATTATATGGCATACTAAAGTTTATTTTATTATGTTTTGATTGGTTCTATTTATTCACAAAGCATTTCTTTTTGTTCAATAAAACAGTTTCGTTCTCAAAATCTATCTGCCTACAAGCTTTGAAATACAGTACAGTCCCGATTATCCGAGCCCCGATTATCCGATTTTCCGCTTTAACCGAGCTTTGAAATATTTCTAGGATTTTTCCGACAACTACCGAAAAAATTCTGAACAGAATATGATCTCACGAACCTTCAGGAAAAGAAATCCAACAATAATTCCCCCTTTACTTTTCATAAACTGCTGCCGAGAAACGCCAAAATAACATAAAGCAAAAAAACAATTAAAGACCTTTTTAAGTGAAGGAACTATTTCAATGTCCTGCATATGGATTGTATATGGATGCACACGTAGTCTGTATAACATTTGTACTTGTTAAAAGATACACTTAGACATACAGAATTGTTTTATTTGCATTTTTCTCTTTAACCGAGTTTTTCGGTTATCCGAGTTAGTCTCGGTCCACATTAACTCGGATAATCGGGGTTCTACTGTACACTCTTGTCATTACATTTACGCTTCTTCGACCACAAAAGCAAACAAAGCAAAAGTTTCGTTTTCAAGTCAGAAATCACGTGACTGAATGGCGTGACGCACTGTCTACGTCTTTCAGGCTCTCTTGCTCTTCAGTTACTGTTTGCTGTTTTTACAAGGTGCTCTTGCCGATTCGAATGAAGTGATAAAACACCAAACGTTCCGTTTCGTATGTAATGTGTAGGAAAGGCTGATGTAGAGATTTTCAACTTGGTTATAGTTTATCGGAATGATTGGAGAAAGCTTGCAAATAACCTGCACTTCGAAATGTCAATAAAAATAAAGAATCCGAGAAAAAGTATGTGTGTTTATTTTTTTGAGTTTCAAGTTAAAGTATCGCTTATGGAATTTTTAATATTAGCAATTAATTGCATAGAAACAGAATGTAATAGGTAACCTTAGCGGGTATTACCTACTGACGCTTTAATGATTATCAATTTTCAATGTTACTGCTATTTGTTTATCATAAGAATAATTTTATTTCAATTAAGATAATTTCTTTGGTAGCGAAATGACATCAATTAGTAAAATTATTGTTAATATGACTTTCGTGCTATGTTATCTCTTAGACAGGACTCTTTTTTAACGTTGCATCTCACGCTCTATAGATGTGATTACAGCAAGACCGAAATTCAATAAAAGTGCATAAAATATCGGAATGCTGCAATGGTTTTACGTACACTGTTTAACGGGAGCATGTTTTATGTGTTTGATGGTGAAAAGTATTCTATTTAATTCTTTTATAAAAAAATCTTGTTTAATATTTAATTTATATCTATATGCTTAATGGATAAATATAAATTTTAACTTTTTAGTTTCCGTATAACTCTTTATATTCTTAAAAAAAAAAAAATCTTTTTAAAACGAATTATGATTCAAGGTATTCATAAGTTATATTTCAAGAATATATGTAAATGGCAGCATGAATATGAAAAATACTTGTATTATCTCTGCTTTTATTCTACCTTTGGTCTTGCGAATTGTATGCTCTTCAGTTACTGTTGCAGTTTTTACAAAGTGCGCTTGCGATTCGAATAAAGTGATAAAACACCAAACGTTTCGTTTCGGATGTCATGTGTAGGAAAGGCTGATGTAGAGATTTTTCAACTTGTCGTATATAGTTTATCAGAGTGATTGGAGAAAGCTTGCTAATAGCCTGCACGTCGAAATGTGAATATAAATTTAGCAACCAAGATGAAGTATTTTAGAAAGTATTGAGAAGAAGATGAAGTATTTGGATGAAGTATTTAGAAGAAGTGAAGTTTCAAGTTAAAAGCATCGCATATGGAATTTTTAATATTAGCAAGGAATCGCATATAAACAGAATGTAATGGTAAACCATAGCGGGTATTACCTACTGACGCTTTAAAGATTATCAATTTGAAATGTTACTGCTATTTGTTCATCATAAGAATAATTTAATTTCAATTTGATAATTTTATTGATTCGTAGCGAAATGACTTCATTTATTAAAATTATTGTCATTATTACTTTCGTGCTGTTATCTCTTAGACATGAACTTTTTTAATGCTGCTGTTCCCGCTCTATAAATGTGATTACAGCAAGACCGAAATTCAATAAAAATGCATAAAATACCGGAATGGTTCAAAGTTTTATGTACACTGTTTAACGGGAGCATGTTTTATGTGTATGATGTTGAAAAGTAGGATATTTAATTCTTTTATAAAATTCTTGTTTAATATTTAGTTATATATTTATATGCTTAAAGGATAATCATAAATTTCAACTTTTTTAGTTTCCATATAACGATATAACTCTTTATATTCTTAAAAAAAAAAATATTTTTAAAACGAATTATGATTCAAGGTATTCATAAGTTTTTTTCAAGAATATAGATGGCAGCACGAATATGAAAAATACTTGTTTCATCTCTGCTTTTACTCTACCTTTTGTTTTGCTCTTCAGTTACTGCTTGCTGTTTTTACAAGGTGCTCTTGCCGATTCGAATAAAGTGATAAAACACCAAACGTTTCGTTTCGGATGTAATGTGTAGAAAAGGCTGATGTAGAGATTTTCAACTTGTTTATAGTTTATCGGAATGATTGGAGAAAGCTTGCTAATAGCCTGCACGTCGAAATGTGAATGAAAATAAAGAATCCGAGATAAAGTATATGTGTTTATTTTTTAAAGTTAAAAGTATCGGGTATAGAATTTTTAATATTAGCAAGAAATCGTATATAACAGAATGTAATGGTAAACCTTAGCGGGTATTGTCATAAATTTCAACTTTTTTAGTTTCCATATAACTCTTTATATTCTTAAAAAAATATGTCCTCCTTTGAAACTAACGTCAATTATATATAAATAGCTTCTAAATTAATCAAAAGATCATTTTTTTTCTTATTTATTTCAAAATTTATATACATTGAACAATTAATTATACACTGCGATCCAAAAGTTTAGACAATGACGTATTTTAGCTGTAAAATTTAGATTTGTGAAATTAGAATATCAAAACATCCCTATATATATTAAATACGTATTTTGAAATGCTGTAATTGAAACATAATTGCTTGATTTGCTATAACAATTTTTAGTTTCATAAAATAAAATTTTGTATGGTCCCAAAAGTTAAGACACAAATACGAGATTATGCTAATTTAAAGTACAAAATTGCCTTATTTCGCATTTTTATTGTTGAATTATATATTTTTTATGTGATAAATTCAAAAAAAAAAAAAAAAAACGATATCCGGTGAACTAAGCAGATTTTATAACGATATTGGTTCAGTTTTACACCGAACAGACAATTAAGCCATATTAAATCTTTATTCAAATCCCATTTGCTTCAAATTTGCAATTTAACATATTTAAATACGAACTGAATGAATACCAGTCCATCATCTTAAAGTTTTGAAACTAATTCGTGGATTTAGGGACATGCATTGACCAATTTTCTTGATGAAAAGTACTAAAATACTTCTTTAATATATATAGGGATGTTATGAAATTCTACTATCCCAATTCTAAATTTTACAGCTAAAAAACGTCATTGTCTAAACTTTTGGATCGCAGTGTATATTATATTATACAGTATTAAAATAAATAATTGAGTAAATATTTCTTTTCAGAAATAATTTAAAATGCATCAATCATGGTGGAGTTATAGGACAACTATTGTTTTCATTTTTATAATTATTTAATTTCTTCTACTGTCTAACACATGTTAAAATAAAAATTATCGAAGTTCAGGGAAAGTGATGTAGCCTTTCAAATAATACCATTTTCTCACAAAATTGAACATTTTATACTCTAAAGATCAAAATTCGAAGCGTATGTATGAAGTTTGGCAAAAGGATGTCTACATAGACATAGTTCAAGAGTCTAAGATAAACACAAACACTTAAGGTTGTAGTGGCTGTAATGTATTGGTATTACCTTTGTGGGTTTAACCAACTGACGTTATAAAAGACAGAGATAGATAAAAATTTCAGACGTTAGTATATACTTGTTAATGATAAAAACAATTTTTATTCGAAAACTGGATAATTTTATTGATTGATGTTTAGTTATTTATTGAATGATTTAGCTTTGATGCATTTATAAATTTCCTTCGTGTTTTTTTGTTGTTGAAAATATGTAATGATTATCACAATTAATATCAGAGTCAATACTTTTGTGTTTAAATACATAAGTGGTTTTATAATAATATAAATTAACCCTCTAATGCATACTGTTGCCGTTTGGCAACAAGTAACACAATCCACTTTATTCTATTAAATTAGAGCTCCCTCTCGACAAATTTGTGTTTTTTTCATCTATTACATTCCATTTTGAAGTTTTAGTTACTAATAATCCTCATAGATGACAGTGGTAAAAGTGTATTCAAAATTACAGAGTGAAATTATTAACTGCTGTGAAATTATGTTTTCGGCAGTATTCAAAGTATAATAATATTAGTTCTACATACAAATAAATTGTTTTGAAAAATTAATTGTAGTTAAAAAGGGTTATTTTGAAATATATTTAGTAGTTTTCTAGTCATTATTATGAAAATCGGGATTTTGTCGCATTGAATTTTTTTTAAAAATTGAAATGTTTTAAATTCTAATGCAGTTTATTTTTTTGCAGTATTTCCCCCACAATATATGAGCATTCAAGATACATATATATTTTTTGGGATGAAAATAAAAATTCATCTATTATTAGAGGGTTAATCACATGTACTTTATTTGCTGTTTAGTTATTATAAATATGATAATGGAGGGTGAAGTAGAGTGAGTAATACTAAGTGATAACCCCACTTGTTTGTTTAAATCAATCATACAAAAGTTAAAGGTGTGTCAGAAGCAAAAATGGATTGGATTGTCTCCACCCCATTAGGCTTATCTCGCGTTGAAATTATCGTACATAACTCATCGTCTCGTATTGGCGTCAAAATTGGCGCCGGAATCAACGACGTCAAGGAATAAAACTAACTGGTCTTCAGCACTTGTTGTTTAATAAGAATAGTAGCTTGAGTCAAAAAGCCCTCGTGTAGTTCTAGTATGAAGTAAATTCAAAAAAGTATAGTCAAAATCCAAATAGTCAACACCTCATGTGAAGAAGATCTATGCATTTAAAAAGTTTTATTATAATTATATGTATCATCATATGCCGAAAGCCAAACCAAGAGACGAGTAAGAACACTAATTTGAAGTCCGTAGTTACTAGGGACTTGCGTATTAAGTTTGAATAAGTCTGTAGCTATATTAGTTCGAGCTGTAGAGTGGTTTCAGGCATACAGAAAGAATGACAGATGGAGAAATGCTCAAAAATCCATTTTTCAAAATCAGCATTCTCCAAAACGGGTACGATCGCATCACAGTACTTGCATTACCTTACATTATTACGTGCTAAGTATATATTATTATTATTAATACTGCTATTAATAATATTAATCATAGTAATTATAAAAATTTTATTGTGACACGCAGCCTAAGTGCAAGTAAAAAGAATTATTTATTTTAATATACGGTTGAATGACATTTTGTCGGGTTTACGATGTAATAGAAAAAAGGTAGGGAAAAAAACAATTTTGTTTGATGATATTTAAAATTAATGAATTGAGATTTTTTTTTTACGTGAAGCACGTAATTTAAGCAGGTGCTACCAACAACAAAAATGGCTACTGATTTATAAATTATTCAAACTTTTACTATCTTCACTAAAAAATTTAATACAAATTAAATGTGTTAACAGGTTTCAAAGGAAACATTCAATTAATTATTACACGCTAGTATAGTTCTCTAAGAAACAAAATTCAATTCAGAGAAAAGTGTTAAAATTTTATATAATACTACTAATTCACAAAAATTAAGAAATTGTGTATTTTGTAAAAGAGGTATTTACAAGGCATATACTACGCCATTATATCGCTGGCCGCGCCTATTATTTTTCTAATTAATAACACTGCCAGATCTGTCCCACGTTGACCAATTGACTTTTATAGTTAGATACCTAAAAACCATAGCAAAGCAATCAGCGGATTTAAATATCTCAACCTTCATAACCTAATAAAATCAGATAAATTGGAAGAAACTTTTCAAACGTGGAAATTGCTACAAGAATATTGCCTAATTGTAGTGGAGAGCGGTCATTTTCGCAGCTTAAGAAAATGAAAAAGGAATTGCGAACAACAATGTTACAAGAAAGGCTGAGTAATTTGTCAATTATGTGCATAGAAAGTGATATCCTCCAAAAAAGTTTACTTTGAGGATATAATAAAAGATTTTGCTCAACAGAAAAACCGAAAAAAAAAACTGTTACCGTAATCGCAAAACCAGCAGTATTCTAATATCATTAATGACATATTATATCATACTGTATTTGATTACCTATTATGAATGGTCATACTCAGTAAAAAAATTATTATAATTCGCTTTTTTACGTTCCAAAAGGGCCTCAAATTCTTGTGTGCCCAAGGGCCCCAGCATAGTTTAAGACGGCCCTGGACAGCAGCGTTTGTGAAATTACTGGCTGTTCTGCCTCAGCCCCTTTCTTGGCTAATTCATCCGCTTTCTCATTACAATCAATACCGACGTGGCTGGGAACCCATTGCACTTTAAGGCCATTCATTTATTCCCCAGTACAAGGACGGAGACTAACACACATGTCCTACTGGGACTCGAACCCGCAACGTAGTGGCTCAAAAGAGGGCGCACCAACCTTTGGGCGACTCAAACGGCTTTAGTAAAAAGAAAGATAATGCATATTATTCATATAAAAATAAAACATATAAAACATTGTACGCGGGAAAGAGACCTATCGCAAAAATACTAGTTTTTCAGAAAAATCGTCCGAAGGTTTTTTTTCCATTGCATTATATTATAAAAAAAATGACCGATTCACTTACTGCATTTTCCAACTGTTCTACCAATTGATTTAGCTTTTGTTTTAATGCTAGATATTTAAATTTTGAATACTATGGCATTTACAACTAAAAAAAATCCTATTTGTGAGATAGGTCATTATTCAGCGTACAGTGCGATATAAGCAACCAAGGAAAAACTGTCGAATATAGGCAGAACCATCAGATACAGACTACATATTTTTTTTCGCTATTTTCCTAAAATCAGCATCCAAAACTATATACGAACTAGTTTTCTAAGTTCAGCTCACATAACCACCGAAGTCTAGTGTTATTTATCATTCCTCTAAAAGGGACGCGATCGTTTCTGTAAGTGTCGTTTTTCCTTTAGGATGGATTTTGCTGATGTAAAAACATAGCGACAGAATCTTTATGAGCTTACTACTGTCCAACTCTCTTAAAACCAAACGGAGCTAATCCGAAGTCTCTCTCGGTACACGGAAGGCATTGGGTCTTTATTTAACCATGTACTAGAGCGCTTGATGATCCGAGAATAACTACGAGCAACCAGCCACGAGTCAAAATACACTGGAGAGTTAGGGTTAAAAGTAAAACTTTTTATTTGCACTACTTTTCGTATTGATTATGCTATCGAAGAAGAGTAGTAACATTATCGTGAAACATGGATGCTGTAACGTGACGCATTCACAACTATCCAGTAATCCCTCGACAATCTGAAGCCTTCGACGCGTCTGAAGGGATAGTACTTCAGAATAGTAGGGGGCAGGGGAGCCCAGTCGGTTAAGCACTCGCTTAGCATGCGGAAGGTAGAAGGCCAGGTTCGGGTCCAGGCATCGCCAAAATAGCTGCCGACCTATATACGGCCCGTGCAGCCAAAAATGTCCGACGAATAATACCCCGTGTAACGGAGTGCACGTTAAATATCTTTCAAAATCCTAACGATGCGTTCGATGTCACCGTTAACGGTTGTATTGAGTGCCTATTCAGGTGTTAGGCTCGTCACTTGACTGTGGTAAATACGACGCCCGTCGCCAATAGCCCTCGTGTAGCTCTGGTGCAACGATAATTCAAAACCTAACCTAACTAATCAGAATAGTAGGCTAAATTATATTTTAGTCGCTTTTATTCAAAGGCATTATTAAAACCATTTTTGTTTAAATGTACCACTCAAAACTTGAAACGCCAATTTGTTACCTTCTGTACCAATAAAATCCCTCCATATGCTTACCAGAATAATGACCTTTCCTTGAGTGCTTGAGACTCGATATCGATGACATCTTCTAGAGCGACCATTATTGGTTATTGATTTCTTGAGAGTGTGCAATATCATGGACATGGTCTAGCTCTACTGGGCAACAGGGATCAGCAACAACATGACCTTGATGAACGTGGTTTGCTATATCGTCAAGGCTGTCACGACTTGTTTTCGTTAGTAGTTCCAAAATCCTTTAACCCTAGACCAGGGGTTACCAAAGGGTGGCTAGCGTACCACTGGTGGTACGCTGGGAAATTTCAGTTGGTACGCGTGAGTGATGTGGCTACATGATATACTATTACCAGCCTCTATACGCATGAGCAGAGAGCATGCAAACATAGTATTAATTATTTTAAAGAGAGATCTTTAATTAAATTCTAGATCAGATGTAAAACCGAGTACCCTTTGAACTCCTTCAAGATCCGTAATTTTTGATGCCATTTGTTAGGAGTTACTTTTATGAGAGTGGACTTTCTAAACTCTTGTAAATAAACATAGAAGCAGAATAGGGTTGAACAGAACTTATAAGAGTAAAAATAACTTCCACATTACTCCTAATGTTGATATTTTAATCACAGGCAAACAACAACTTTCGCCCTAAAGACCATAAAAGTATATTTTGTATGATGATTATTTTTTTGCTGAGTTTGAACTAACATTTTATTTGTCTGGATGTTGAAATATAGGTAATGAATAAAACTAAAAATTAATACCATTTAATCTTTTTACTTATCTTTTATTAAAAGCATGCTATAAATAAACAAGTATCTAACCATTAAATATGAATTTTTCTCGGGAATTTAATTAAAAAAAAAGAGTAAATATTATACGTTTATTAAAATATTTAGGTCAGGTGGTACGCCAAAATTTCTCAAAAATTCAAGTTTTGCACTTGTGCAAAAAGGTTGGGAACCCCTGCCTTAGACTATTATTATGAGACAAAATAGCAAGAACATAAAGTAACGATACCATTATAAATACCCCTAATGTCATATCTACCGCCGGAACTCCATTAGCGATCGGGCATCCAAATCTGATGTCCCAACTTCCATAACGGTATTGATGGATAAGGAGTGGAACTTCTTCTAAGTATCTATTCTGGGACTGTATTCTATTGCAAGTGCTTGATGCAATGCAACGTATCGGGTTTGTATATCAAAGTGAACTAGTTAAGCAATGTGTAAGAAATAGTTACTGGCTATTGAATTCATTGATGATCCCTAATGATATAAATAATTAAAGAAGTCTTTTGGAAACTGTTTACAAATGTGAAGCAAACATTTAAAGTCAATTTTTAATTCTAATTTGACCTAATAAGTATTCTATTCCCGCTGTGTATAATTTTGATGTGATTTATTAATTGCGACATTGAGAAGGAGGAGGAACTTTCATTATAAAATTTCCTTTCAAACTAATAGCAATAACAGTTGAAACGGATGTAGTTATTATTATTATTATTATTATTATTATTATTATTATTATTATTATTATTATTATTATTATTATTATCATCATCATCATCATCATCATCATCATTATTATTATTGTTTTAATTTCATTCATCAAGAAAAGTTTAGTTTTAAACTTTAAAATCTTAAATATGAGGAATTCCATTAAAGTAAAATGAAGAAAGTACTAATTTTTTTTTCCTGGTAGAAGTAAAGATTATAAAATGTAAAACA
This sequence comes from Hylyphantes graminicola, assembly GCA_023701765.1. Classification (NCBI taxonomy): domain Eukaryota; kingdom Metazoa; phylum Arthropoda; class Arachnida; order Araneae; family Linyphiidae; genus Hylyphantes; species Hylyphantes graminicola. The sequence goes on along the minus strand of CM043120.1, from coordinate 36,676,163 downwards.
CAAAAAGTTTTAAAAAGAAAGTAAGAGAATCCGCTTGTAGAAATAATGCCCTGTAGCTAGTTCCAAATCAAACTTTCTGTTAGCCAAAATTGAAATCTTAATTTTTTATTTGCAGCGCAAAAACCACAATCTAAAAATCGCAATAGTTTGAGCAAAAAAAAGAAGGTTCGCAAAACCCTGCAAAAGCATTGTCTGTGAAGCCCAAACGTGACCAAAGTTTTGCTTGTTAAACTCAATTTTAAGCAATGTAAGAAGAAAAAAAAATGTCTTGAATCGAACTCGAATTTTTATAATACTTTTTTCTCTGTTTGATGAACGAGAAATAACGTTTTGATATTTATCTATTAAGGTTTCTTATAACTCATAATTAGGCGAATTAGTAAATAATATTATAAGGCTTTAGCTTTTTCAATTGTTCGGACAATACGACTAAATTGTCTTTCCTTAGTTCAAAGGTATAACTCAAAAATACATAAGTAGCATGCAATTAAACTAAAAGATAATCCCGATTGAAAAAAAAAGAAGATCGAGACAAATCTATAAAAATTCTCATTTTAGATTTAATTAAAAGTAGATTTTAGATTTTTGAAGATTTTGTCGATTTTATAAAAAATATACAAAACGTATTTGAGCGCTTTTATACCTCTTCGTGATTCTAGTATGCAATATTTTTTTGTAGGGGGCATAGTGGCTTTGATCGCAGCCTCTTATGCTAGCAGTTTGGTCACTGTACCATGTGCGGGTACGATTCCCATCTCCGTCATATGAAGAGTACACGGGAAAAACCGATTGATTTTGCAGAGAAGTTTCCTTAGCTGGCCACTTTGGCGATGATAGCAAGTGATCGCCTAAACTTGTGTAAGGAAACCAGTTCCTACTATAGATATCATAGTTAAAGTAATATAGTGGCAGATCACGTGACCTCCAATGCTAACGACGGGACACGCAAGGAGCTCCCAGAAGAGCCCCAATGAAGTCAGTGTTGTAGATCACGTGATATGCCACGCTAATACTTTAACTACTATCGCTGTGGTTCCTAGCTACCAAGATTCAGGCGATTGGCGATCCCAACGCTCGGACCAGGCAAAGAAGAAAGGGATAAGCCGGTTTTCTGCCGCCAAGCAGACAATTGCGAGCGTCCGCCTAATAAATCAATCGGTTATTCCCGCGTACTCTTCATATGTGTACTTTGCCTCTATCTCTCTGCCAAAATTTTGTCTGTGTCTGTCTTACCTGACGAAGGTGTGGTAGACATATATATTCAGGTTTGTGTGTGGTCAGAGACCCGCTTATAAACCTTCGTCAAGTAAGACAGACCCAACACACATAAGTGGATCCATCTAATTTTTAGAGACAGAGGACTTTGTGATAATGGCGGATTTAACGTGCACGGGATCTTCAGAAGGCAGCATGACTCGAACTTGCAACCTTAGGGATACTCGTCCAATACCTTACCGACCAGGCTATCCAGGCCCCAACGAAGGTTTATAAGCGGGTTTCTGATCAAGCACACAAACCGGAAAATGCATGTACCAACTTAACTACTGACTTAACACTTTTTGTACAATCCACAATTTTGACAACGTTTAAATTAATTTCCTGATCCACCTTGAACCTGAACACTCAGTCAGCTTTTACAGCACTATATCCCTTTCCGACCGGGCTCGCACGATCGTGCGGGTAGTTAAGAGAATGTTCAAGCTCTTCAAAAATATCGATACAGAAGCAGCTAACTTGTACCATTCGTTATATGTATAAAAATGACTTTGTTTTTAAGGAATTGCAGGCATTAATGCTGTTTAACGCATTTTTTTCGATAAAAATCCGAATTTGGTCTCATAATTTTAAATCAGCGCCACCTGACCGCCGGACGAAAAGGGTTATGAGGGAGAAGGTAATTAAGCTCAATTATATCGCAACTAAAGGGTTAGTACTTGTTTATCAAAAGGAACACGGTGTCCCCTGGTTTCTAGTTTTTCTTTACGTTTAGAACAGCGTAGCAAAAACTCCCCAAATTTTGTTTAAGCAATTTTTTTAAAACTTTTTTTGTTCATTTTTTTTGTTTCTAGGGAAAAGAAAGTAAACAGTTTTTATTGAAGTTTAACAGGAGGAATTTGTATTTCGAATTGGTTTGAAAAAATGTATAATTTACTTTTAATAAGCAATGGTAAAAATTTTATTCTTTATTTGAACTACAGTAAACTCCCGATTATCCGCGGAATTGGGTGGCGCGGCATCCGCGGATAAGCGAATTCGCGGATAATCCGCAAAACTGAAGAAAATACATATCCGCAAAATTCTTTCTGGGTTTTTAAAAAAAGTAAATTACAGCAATCGTATAGTATGTACAAATTTACTTAATTCAAAATGTCTCATATTGTCGTTTCTCTTATTCTACGCTGCAAACACAATTGATTTGAAAAGGATCCGTTTTTTTTCATCTTTTTAATGAGTACTAGTTCGTCTAGAATTGTCAAGACAACTTTTTTTCGTTTCTCGCGCATTTTACTGTTATCAAAATCATGTTAAGAGTTCAATTAAAATAGCGGAAAGTTTATTTTGCAAATGACGCTTTTTGACAAACATCTGTTCGTGATAAGCACCTTTTGGCACCCACCAGGTTTCTTACAGTCATTCTTATTTTAATTCATTTGGTGTTCTTTTTGTTAACTGTATTCGTCGTTCTTTGAAAGTGTTCGTTGTTCTGGAAAGGAATTCGTTGTTTTGGAATGCATTCTTCCAAAAAGTTTTGGGAAAAAATATAATTCATTTAACGCGTTTTATTAAATTTTTATATTTGCACTGAAAAAAAAAGGAATTGATAGTATCCCGCGGATAAACCGCAAAGCGGATAATCCACCCGCGGATAATCGGGAGTTTACTGTATTATTCAATTAAGTTAGAACCTTGGCTTGATTCAAAGTTTTTGCTTTTATTATAACTTTCTATCACATTAAGAAAAAATTTAAAAAAAAATTCTGATGAAAAATACCATATATAGAACAATGACATTTAAAAATAAATCGAACAAGAAGTAAAATTCGGTGTTTTAAAAAATAAGCGCTTCAAATGAATAAAAAAAAAACCATTCCATGTTAACAGAAGATGTTCGAAAGAACTTCTGAATGATCACTCCTGGGTTAAAAGTACACGAGTAAGCATTATCGGAACAAAGTCAAAAAGAACATTCCGAATAAAATAAATAGACGATGAAGGGAAAAAAAATGTCTGCTTCTTTGACATAACAAGCCTGGAGACAGAAAACTGCGTTTGAAATATTAATCGTTTGTTGAAAATGGCAGATGTCCCACATTGAAATATTGAATTTGGGCCCTTTTTGGGTAATAATTTTTCAGAAATGTTAATCGATTTTTCTGAAATGGATGGAACAACTGAAACTATCGCATGGCTGCAGGTGTGAAAAGAAGTTTATTTTTTGAAATAAATAAGTAAACGGATGTCAGAGGGGAGCAAGAGTTACTTTCAATTTAATGCGACACGGAAAATGTATTCTTAGAATATATGTTATGTCCACAAAAGGGTATTGTTTCAAGAGACTTTACTCTTCACTTGGAGCATTAAAAAATGCAAGCATGCACTCTGACACTGTGCACTAGGGTGGGCTGAAAAAACGCTTTTCCGAAAATGTTTATCCCATTCGTTCCCAAAAATTTATTAAACTACTGAATCATCTGATATTCACAAAATAAGCTTATTTTAGGTCAAAAATAAGGGTTCCATAAGAAAAAAAATTCATTTCAATTTTTTATATGGTTTTTGAAATAATGCCAAATATTTTAACTGTGGAAAAAAACAAAATAAAAAATATTTATTACCTAAAAACACTTCGAGTTATATATTTTAAGTTATCTGACCATATTATTAAAAAAAATTTTAGTAACTATTTTAACCGAAAAAGTTTAAATTGCGTTTTAAATATGTGGAACTGAAGTGAACTTTTCAAAAATCAGGTGAAACGCTTGTTAGCTATTTTCTAAATCAAAGAAAATATTAGTTATGACTTCCTTTGAGATTTATGTAAAATATTGTCTAATAGAACAAATTGTGAAGAATCGAATGATGTGGGTTTGGATGTAATAACGGGACCTAAACATTTGGAAAAAAAAATGAAAGTGATGATTCCAAATGGCATCACTGGGACTGAAAGGGTTAAGGGAACAGAGATAAAAAGGTACCAAATGGTCTCAAATTGAGGTATTTAATATTTTATTGCATTCACAGATAATTTTTTTGCCTCCGAATTGGACTTGAAATTCTGAAAATTAGTCAAAATATACACAATATTAAAAAAATTGTAAAAAAAATCATTAATTTAACTGCAATAATACAAAATTGATATATCTTTATGAAAACAATACTTTTGCAAAATTTTAAAATCTTAGGTTGATACCTTCCTCTACCTGCAAAAATATCGTTTTCTTAAAGGTATATCAATTTTGCATTATTGCAGTTCAATTGATAAAATTTGTGCATATTTTGACTAATTTTCAGAATTTCAAATGAAATTCGGAGGCTTATCTGAATGCAATAAAATGTTGCATACGTCATTGTCTGAGACCATTTGGCACCTTTTTATCTCTGTGCCCCTAAAAATTTGCGAAAAAGGGGTTATTCGCCCCTCCCTACTGTGCACTGCATATCATCTGCATATCGCCAAATTAACAGTTTCAAACTGGCAACTAAAATACTAGAAATAAACGAAATATGCTGAAACTTTATGAATTGAATGCACTAAATTTTAGCTAAAGTTCTTTTTTCGAGTTTTTTTTCAGTATTTTTGGAAATAGAGAAGAGGTTACAGTGTCAGGCGAAATTCGAACTGGCAAATATTGAGTTACATGCAAAGCATAATACCAACTAGGCTACACAATTTCTTGACATATTTGAAGCTAAAAGTAGCAATTTTGTTGACTTTAGCTTGTTTTCAATATGGTGACGTTTAGAACAATTTTGGAAAAAAAATAGTTTTATAAAGTCAACAAGTTTAAGAACGTTTGAAGAGCATTATGTAAAACGGTTTAAAAAAGTCAAAAGCATGAGAAATTTCCGTAAAAATGACAGTTTTTTGTAGAGTGTTGTAGGCATGATTTTTAAAGTAGTAACTAGTTACTCCTAACATGGTAAATAGTTCAAATTAACTTCATCTTTGGAAAAAATCAGCATGTTTCGTAGTAAATAAGTTCGATTTAACACGTATTCATTATATATTTTTTTCCTCTAAAAGTATACTCGTCTTTTGACTCTAGTTCTAACTTGTATTCTATTGATGAATGAATAATTATTAATTAACCTATCTAACACATTTATGTTTCTGATATAGTTACAATTTTACTTAAGTTAGTCATTCTTTTCATTTATTCTTGAACTCCAATTAATCTAATATTCTTGAACTCCAATTAATCTAAAACGAACTAAATCTTTTGAATAACGTCCCTTTTATGTATGGTATCCTCGTTTTGTATACTTCCTGCAATTTTTCCATCAATTTTCTACAGGTGCAAATGCATAAAAATTACTTTATTGAATCTTCATTATTCGTGTACAAAGCGAAGAATTGAAACTTGAGAATTATAAATAAGAAATACATATAATATTCTTCGAACATAATGGCGCCCCATGTGGAAATCATCAAGAAAATCAAACGATTTTTCGCTTTCCCCAGTGAAAATGATTTCGCTTTCGAATATTTATACCGGAAAATCGGAAGCGTAACAAAAGCAATATTGGGCGAACCATTTTAGATATCAAAAGAAGATCAAAGGCGAGATATCTCGGAAAAGGTTTTGGGCTCCATTGCTGTTTGGGTTTCTTGTTTGTCTTTGAAAGATGGCGCCTTGAAGGTAGAAATTCTTAAAGAAAAGATGAGCTCTTTAAATTTTTTTTTAAAAAGTTTATAATGGAGTTTAGTTGTTTTTAGAAGGCTTTGGTCATAATATCAAATTTTTCAGACGCAAGACAGAAAATGCTTGTTAGAATTGAAGATCTCAGTGGAAGAATGTGCTAAGAGATAAAAATGCGGAATCTGGAAAAGGAGCTCAAGATTTTAATTAGCCCTCACATCTGTTTAAAATGGTAATTGAAAATCGGAAAAAAATATACCAAACTTAAAGTTTGTGAAAAAAGGGAAACTTGTTATCTCCGAAGAAATTAGTAATATGTTTATTGAAGTTTATAATGGAGTTTAGCTGTTTTTAGAAGGCTCTGGTCAAAAAATCAAATTTTTCAAAAGCAAGACAGAAAATGCTTGGTAGAATTGAAGAGCTTAGTGGAAGAACGTGCTAAGAGATAAAAATGTGGAAACTGGAAAAAGAGCTTTAACGTTTTATTTAGTACTCAGGCCTGTTGAAAATGGTACTTGCGAACCGGAAAAAATATACCGTACTTAAAGTTTGTGAAAAAAGGAACTTGTTATCGCCAAAGAAGTTAGTAATATGTTCATTGACACACAAAAATCTCAATTTTTTTTCAAAAATATCACTTAGCACGTTCTTCTACTAAGCTCTTCAATTGTGTTTCGTATATAAGGGATGTTGTACTAACTATATTTTATATTCATTCTCGGAAATAAAACTTTCGCTTTTAACGATCCATCAATCCTCAAGCCCCATTTCGTTGCTTTTAATGATCACTTCGTCAAAATATCACATGACTTTCCACGAAACGCGAATCCACGAAATGCGAAAGACAGAAAATGCTCGTTAGAATAGAGTTTTGTAACCAATATAATCTGTACTCTATATTTTGCATGGTTACCTTGGTACAATTTCTTGGAACAATTTTCATTACCCTTTTTTATTTTAATATTTTAGTAAGGAAAGGTTAGGTGTGCTTGTACGAAAGTCATTCTGTGGATTTGTTCCTTTTTAAATTTCGATATTCAGAAACAAACGTCGAAAAATTTTTCGGAAAAGAAATTCATTTAAACTGCATTGTTATTTGGCTACATGTACTCTCTTAAAACAAAGGAGTGAAATCAACTCATATAGGAGAAGTGTATTTACGGCACTGGAAAGGTGTAAAAATTAACTCCTCAATCGCTCGTAATCGCTCTAAATCGCTCCTAATTTCCTTAAACTCGCTCGCTTGTTAAGATTGTTGGTGGTTAAACAAAACAAAAGAGTGAAATCCACTCCTATAGGGAAAGTGCATTTTCGATACCGAAAGGAGTGAAAATTAACTCAGACTGAGTTAAAATTGCTCTTTTGTTCTAAGATTGACGTTAAGTGACACGTTAAATTAAAGACATGTTAAATTAAGGAACCACAAGAACTTTTGTGGATAAAATATTGTTAATTAAGCTATTTTTTTGGGGAAAATAATATTTTTTTTAATTGCAAAATGTTCATTTTTTATTTTTTAAATTTTTTTATGCCAGTTTCCATACCACTAAAATACCATTTCAATATTTATATTCATTTTAAACCAGTCTCAGTAAAATCTCGGGCATTTTTGGTCACTTGTAAAGTAGCAAATTTTTTAACAGTACCAAATTCTTTTCACTCATTTTAAAGCAAGGTTTTTTTTATAGTAAACTTGATAAAAACTGGTGGTTTTAAAACAGAAGAAAAAGTATTAAGTTGTATATGCTATCATCGTTTTTCCCCCTTGTCATCTGTAAACAACTTCTCCGTTAATTAAGGCAAACAGAATCAACGGAATTAAAACTAACAATTAATATCAACTCTACTCCAAGAAATCAAGTTTTATTTATTTCCAGCACGAAGATTTATTTCTTTCGGAGTGTGCCTTTTCTGGCTTCCCCACAGCCGAGAAGGCATCTTCATTTTAAGCATGTCCTTTAGCACAAGTGTTCCCAGCGGAGAAACACTTTCTAGGATCCGAGCAATCTGTCTGCCTCCTATGTCCTGCGAATGAGTAATTGAGACAATTTAGGACAGCCTGGGTATGGCAGTTGTTGTTATTTCTGAAGGGCAGTTTCCTGTTGTTTTACCTTATTTTATTTATTAACACATATAAAACACATACACATATAAAACACATAACTGACAAACATATATTCATACACATGACACGAAAAGAAAAAGAAATTAACATGAAAACAAACACAATACTACATAACCATTTAAAGCCGGCGGTCAGATGGCGCTGATTTAAAATTATGAGACTAACTTTGAAGTTTTATCGAAAAAAATGCGTTATACAGCATCAATGCCAAAATATCCGTTAAAACAAAGTCATTTTTTATACAATTTACGAATGGTTCAAGTCAGCTGCTTCGGTATCGATATTTTTGTAGATCTTGAACATTCGTTATTATACCCTCACGATCGTGATAGCTTGGTCGGAGAGGGGAGTATACTTAATATGATATACTTTAATTATGCATAATTCTTTTAATCTTAAGGGTACATTGTTAAAATTTTGTTGATACAGTAAATTGACTTATGCCTGCGTTATATCACGTTGTTTCTTTGTAATTCTTTTCTACAGTCCCATTTTTTAAACTATAAATATATAAAAAAAACACAGAATTTCGGCTGTCCTCTTTCTATTTGGTTTTTGTAGGTAAAGGCATATATTAGTACATTCGCGATTATTAAAGTTAATCATTATCCATTCCATTCGAGAGTCTATCTTTTTTTTTGACAAGAATTCTAGTTTGAAATCAGTGTTTACGAATAGCCTTAAGGTAGCACACAATAAAAATTTATTTTCAATATTGACTCGATATCACAGTTTCAGAACTATATCGAATTGATATCGGATGGATATCGTTCGTTTTTGTGTACTACTCGGTAAGATAACAGATTCCTTATAAGTGAATGTGAATCCTTAATGTTTTCGATGTTTTTCCTCCCCGACAAGTACATCATAACAACAAAATATAAAATCAAACGGCGTAACCATGCCTTAAATTCAAAGGAAAAGAATAATCAAGACTAAATTTAATAGTAAGTTTTTATATTTGGGTTAAATATTAAATTTCAAGCCATGGTTCGAGCCATGGATCGTCACCCCAGTTTTGACTTGTACATAACTGTTTCATAATATCTAAACGCATAGTTATATGCATTAAAATACAGTAAACTCCCGATTATCCGCGGAATTGGGTGGCGCGGCATCCGCGGATAAGCGAATTCGCGGATAATCCGCAAAACTGAAGAAAATACATATCCGCAAAATTCTTTCTGGGTTTTTAAAAAAAGTAAATTACAGCAATCGTATAGTATGTACAAATTTACTTAATTCAAAATGTCTCATATTGTCGTTTCTCTTATTCTACGCTGCAAACACAATTGATTTGAAAAGGATCCGTTTTTTTTCATCTTTTTAATGAGTACTAGTTCGTCTAGAATTGTCAAGACAACTTTTTTTCGTTTCTCGCGCATTTTACTGTTATCAAAATCATGTTAAGAGTTCAATTAAAATAGCGGAAAGTTTATTTTGCAAATGACGCTTTTTGACAAACATCTGTTCGTGATAAGCACCTTTTGGCACCCACCAGGTTTCTTACAGTCATTCTTATTTTAATTCATTTGGTGTTCTTTTTGTTAACTGTATTCGTCGTTCTTTGAAAGTGTTCGTTGTTCTGGAAAGGAATTCGTTGTTTTGGAATGCATTCTTCCAAAAAGTTTTGGGAAAAAATATAATTCATTTAACGCGTTTTATTAAATTTTTATATTTGCACTGAAAAAAAAAGGAATTGATAGTATCCCGCGGATAAACCGCAAAGCGGATAATCCACCCGCGGATAATCGGGAGTTTACTGTATATAGATTTCTGAATGATGTATAGAACAAATTAATCAGCTAAGTTTAAAAATAATTGACAGCTTCAATTTGGTATTGATTTGACCCCTTTCAGTCCCAATGACAATTTGGCATCATCATTTAAAAAAAAAAAACTTCTGATCGTCTTCTAAAGCCATTTATGATATCAAAAAGCACATCATTTGATTCTTCCTACTTTTTTCTATTAGATAATATTTTTTATTAATCCCAATAAATGTCAGCCCTATTATTTTTTTTTAAAAATTTTGATTGGAAACATGATGACGCCAAATGACATCACTAGGACTGAAAGGGTTAAATAATAAAATAAACAGATAAACAGAACAATTGTCCACTCTTTCACATCAGCAACAAAAGGACCACTCTAATCTGTCATGCAGCGCCCCCTATCGTAAGAGAAAGTAAATTCGTGAAATTAACGGTGTTTTACCCCTTTTGAAGTGGAAAGGTTTCCCCTGATTTGATAAATGAGGATTTCGTTCGGTTAAAGTTAGAAAGCTTGTATAATTTTAGTACCTTTGCGTGATAATGTATTACGTGTGATACTTAAGAATATGAAATACGCGTTTATCAAGCTGTTCGTTTATCCTGTATGTTAGATGAGAAATTGCAGGCTTGTTTGTTAATTGTTTGAATCGTGGTTATTACAATCCTTTAAAGTACAATTACGGTTGGTTATCAATTAACGAACTTGTACCTTTCTAATTTGAGGTTACAGAGAATTTGCAGATTGGAGATAATTGGTTTAGCCGGCCTACAGGGAATTTCCATTTTATATTCCTGTAGATAATACATTTTAGAAGAGTGGAGGAAAACAAAGACCACTTGAAACTAAAACAATGTAACTATTGGTATAAAATAGTACAAGTTAAGGTTGTATAATTACAGTTGCTTCTCCCAACTGAAATATAAGAATTAAAGAGCTTAGTGGAAGAACGGGCTAAGTGACTGAAAGGCGAAAACGAGAAAATAAACTTGTAAGTTTTTAGCTTGCCCTTAAATCGGTTGAAAACGGTATTGCAAACAGTAAATTCTGTACTTAACTATAACAGTATGACAAAAGGGAAACTTCTTATCGTTGAAGGTTGGAATAATATGTTCAATGACACTAAAAAGCTCATTTTTTTTAAAAAAAATGTCACTTAGCACGTTCTTCCATTAAACTCTTCAATTGGTTTGACTCTAGTGAAACTTTTGTTTCATTTTAAATATTTAAAAGTATATTAAATTTAAGCAGTTGGGCCATATTTTTTTGGAGAGGGAGGCAACTAAAGACAACATGTAACTAAAACTTGTTGTTTCTTGCTATAAACTGGTATGAGTTGAGGTTTTTCATGATTAAAGTTACTTCTCTGCACCTAAGTAAGTTAGGTGAGTGATTTACAGAGCTACATATAAGAGCCTCAAAACGACTTTCTTCCCCTATTCTTTCACTTGGTTTTCTAGGAAACGGGCGGAGCATCGCTTTTCTAAACGCGTTTGAGGTTTTGTTGTGAGGTTAACAATCCGAACAGTTCAAACCTAAGTAGAATGGGGGAAAAACACACTCACCTAGTTTTGAAGAAAATCACATGCTGTGCTGGATGGGGGAGGAAAATGCTTTCGAAGCTCGCATTCTCGCTAGCCAAGTTATAGGTGAGGTGAGTTACCAGTGGAAAAAAACCTCTAAATACTTATGTAATTATAAACTTAAATACTGGCGCAACCATAAACCTAAATACGGGTGTAACCATAAACCGAAATACGGGTGAAACCATTAACCGAAATACGGGTGCAACCATAAACCTAAATACTGGTGCAATCATAAACCAAAATACTGGTGCAACCATAAACTGAACACTGGTGCAAGCGTTTGCATCGCAAAAGCTTTGAATCCACGCTCCAAGTAGTAGTGACAGCTAGAAAGTTCCAGGATTCCGGTGCAATCTTGCAACATAATTTTTAACAATGTACACTTCCCTTTTGAATACTTTGTTACAACATACATATGCTCTGTATACCATCCTTTTACTAGGAATGGAAATAAAAAAACTAATTTAAGCAAAATTTACTAAAAACTGTTTTAATTGATAATATTTTGGCCAAAAATAACGATAAATATTTAGTGATTCTGTAGCAGTAAAAAACAACATACATTTTTTGTACAGAATTTAAATATTAAAAAAAATAATTTTGAAGAAAAATGCTGCTTGAGAGTCGATAAAAATTAATAAAAAACTGATTTTATGCTTCTTTCACTCTTTTCCTTAAACATAAAATGCAAAAACCAAAAAACAATGAAGCCGAAATTCCCTTTTGTTTCCATAAAGTATTATTGATTTTCAGTTATGAAAGAAATTATTAAGTAACAGTGTTATTTTCTTCATCCATAAGCTTTTCACACGCATACAAGGGAATTTAATTGCAAAAAACAAGACTTTTTTTATGCAAACTAACACATGATAATCTTCCCACGATGCCTGGTTTGACTTGTTGGTAGAAGATAAATGGATAAAGTTAATGTGCGTTGTGAACGAGAAAAACTGAACGTTAATCAATTGATGAGGATTTTTAATTTTTTTCTGTGCATTAGTAAGTGTCATGCATCGGAAAATTCAAATTTTAACAAACTTTGTATTTGCTATCTGAGGAAGGATGAATGGTTGGTTGGTAGACATATGAAGAGTGCACGGGAATAACCGATTGATTTAATAGGCGGACGCCCGCAATTGTCTGCTTGGTGGCAGAAAACCGGTTTCTCTCTTTCTTCTTCGCTTGGTCCAAGCGTCAATCGCCTGAATCTTGGTAGCTAGGAACCACAGAGATAGTAGTTGAAGTATTAGCGTGGCATGTCACGTGACCTACAACACTGACTTCATTGGGGCTCTTCTGGGAGCTCCTTGCGCATCCCGTCGTTAGCATTGGAGGTCACGTGATCTGCCACTCTATAACTGTAACTATAATATCTATGGTAGGAACTGGTTTCCTTTCACAATTTTAGGCTATCACTCGCTATCATTGCCAAAGCGGCCTACTAAGGAAACTTCTCTGCAAAATCAATCGGTTTTTCCCTTGTACTCTTCATATATATTCAGGTTTGTGTGCTTGTCGTCAAGTAAGACAGACACAACACACATAATTGGATCCATCTAATTTTAGAGACAGATGCCAACTAGAGGATCCCCAGAAGTGACTTGTTACCCTTAAGAAAGGATGGGTCGAAGTTTTTATAGATGATTTACTGCTTCGCCGTAGCGCTTTCTTATTTCAGTCATGTTAACCCTTTCAGTACCAAAAATTTACTACACTACAGAAACATCTGATATTCACAAAATAAGCTTATTTTAGATCAAGAATAAGAGTTCCATAACAAAAAAATTCATTTAAATTTTTTATATGGTTTTTTAAATAATGCCAAAAATTTTTAACTGTGGAAAACAAATTTAGTAATTATTTTAACCAAAATAGCTTAAATTGTGTTTTAAATTTGTGGAACTGAAGTGAACTTTTCCAAAATCAGGTGAAACGCTTGTTAGCTATTTTCTAAATAAAAAAAATAGTAGTTCTTTTTTCTATTGAGATTAATGTAAAATTTTGTCTAATAGAACAAAGTATGAAGAATCGAATGATATGTGTTGGGATGTCATAACGGAATAAACATTTGGAAAAAAAAAATGTTGAAAGGGATGATTCCAAATGGCATCACTGGGACTGAAAGGGTTAACTAAGTACCTCCCCTTCATGGACATGTCTAAATTGTGGAGATGGCTCGCGATAGATGGCATCATCTGTCGGACATGTGTGTGTTGTGAACAACCAATACACGCCTCGTAATTTAGTACTTAATTTAGAACACCTAAAAGTGCACACTACGAAACTTTAAAGGCAAAATTGTACCCGGTTTACGGACGATTTATGTCTCGTTATTAGACCATAGTGGAAATTAGGGGTGGATTTTTCTTGTTCATAAACTTATTTCATGGTATATAAATAAAAAAATGACACGAACCATGTCCTTAAAAGGACATGTTTCACGTTTTTAATGGAAGTAGTTCAATCTGAATGAAAATAAGTTCGTGATAGGTAAATCAATGAAATGGATCTTACCATGTCTTACCACCATTGAAATCCTGGAATAAAAGCAGGGATAAATACATCACGTGAAACAAGACTATTAATTTAGTTTGACATAGTCATCGAAAGTTCTAATATTGACCACGTATCCATCATTGATAAAGCAATATCACTTGCATGTGACAAGTTTTCAAAAAACCACAACTAAATTCATTAAATTTTCCACATTTCCCATCCCCCCCCCCCTTCGAGATACAGCAATTATTGACACGAGGAAGATTGGTCCAACATAAGATGAAAAAAAAAAAAAAGAATTTTTTTTCCGCCATCAGCGATTGGCCAGAATACAAATGACGGGGTGCTTCCATGTTTGCCAAAGAATAGGAAAAAAAACCCCCTAAATAAAGAGAAATCGTCCCATTTAATGGGAAATCGGCGCCTGTCATCGACTTAGACTGATGTGCCAATTATAAAGGGATTTCGGTTGATTAATTTAAGATTTGGAGGCAGAGTTTGTTTTGGAAGTTGATTGAATAATTTGATTTTTTTTTTGCGTAGTGCATTTACATTGGTTACACAGTGAAATGGATACTGAGGTGAGGCCCACTTATGCAAAGTTTATTCGCCTTTCCTTAATTGAAACTTTTACGAATCTTTTTACGAATTGAAACTTTCGCACATGATACTTTTTTTAGCACACGAATCCTTTTAAATTACAAACTAAATCTAAAAAGCTGTCAGCGGTTTCGGGACATAAAAGCTGTTGATATTCAATTACATAAAATATATGGTGGCAGGGAGAGCCCAGTCGGTTAAGGCTTTCGCCTTTCATGCAGAAAGTCAAAGGTTCGGGTCCAGGCATTGGCAAAATAACTGCCGACCTAATAATAGGCCGTGCAGCCAAAAAAAATGTCCGACTAAAAATACACCGGGTAGACGAAATTCACGTTAACTATGCTCTAAAGTCCAAGTTGCGTATGATATCGCCCTTTTAAATGTTGCGTTGGGGTGATTACTCAGGTGTCGGCTTTTGATTGTGGTTCTAAATTATGACGCCAGTCAACATAGCCCTCGTGTAACTCTAGTGCGAGGAGGTTTCAAACTAACCTAAAATCTAACATTGTAATATGTACACGCCTTTCCTCAGGTTTACTGTAATAAATATCAGTTGGCAATGGGTGCCAATTTTGAAAGTTGCCTTAAAGCGCAATCCATTAATTGGCTTCTATTATATTTATCCCCCTGTATTTCTATATTTCTATGTGGTGAGGTACAGGAATCTTGTCAACAATGTTTAACTGATTGAATCTCTAAAACAAATACTGAACTCATTCGATAGATATCATAAACGCTAGCATTATAGCTGTTTGCACTATGGTTTCATCCACTGTAGATTAGGAAACAGTTGCTATTGTTGACTGACTTCGATTCACACCTATTATTGGTGAACTTCGCAGATTTCTCTTCTATTTTTCCCAATGGGATAAACTTCATAGCCATCGCAAATGGCCCAGTGGGGCATTTTAAATTCTTTGGTATTAGCAGAGCAAAAATGAACCTAACGCCAATGATACATGAAGAGTACACGGGAAGGAACTTGGTAGCTAGGAACCACAGAGATAATAGTTAAAGTACTACCCTGGCATATCACGTGACCTACAACACTGACTTCATCGCTTGCGCGTCCCGTCGTTAGCATTGGAGGTCACGTGATCTGCCACTATATTACTTTAACTATGATATCTATGGTAGGAACTGGTTACCTTACACAAGTTCAGGCGATCACTCGCTATCATCGCCAAAGTGGCCTGCTAGGGAAACTTCTCTGAAAAATCAATCGGTTTTTCCCGTGTACTCTTCACATGGTATGGAGGTTTACAGAAAAACTTAAGTACTACTTAGCAATTTTAACATTAAAAAAAACATTTCTTAAAAACTATTAGGAAATATGTTAAATAATGATTTTTTTTATATACTTATAACACGTGTTGCTACTCGAATTTGCCTTTAATAAATTCTTCTAATAACAAGTAGGCAAATACTTAAAAATGGGTTAATATTTTTTTATAGCTTTCTAGATCTGGGAATTCCGGAAAGTTCTTGGTCTATGGCTCCATTATTTGTGATTAAAAACGTTTGCCGTAACACGTATATACATGTTAGTAAAAGTGTTCTGCGGTTATTGTTTACAATTTAAAAAAATGAGCGAAAAAACCCCAAATTAAAAAAAAAAAATATTTACACCGTTACGTTCAATCGCTGCATATAAAGCAAAATAAAATATAAAAGTGCTGTTATTGGGTCACGGACATAGCTAAAAGACACCAAAATTTCTTTCGAATGAGTATTGCAATATTCAATATAGTTTGAATAACGTGACTTTCCGAGTATATGGGGCATTGGAGATTGCATTTAAGGAAGAATCAATTATTTGAATAGGGCGTTTCTAAACATAACCAAACGTATTATTTTTTACTATAGAAATGTTTTACGGTTTATCTTTTGTTAAAAAAAGACATTTATAATTTATAATAAAAACTTAAAATAGATTGTTAAAGTTAATAGTGAAGACATTCTTGAGCATTATCATGTTTTTGGATAGTTTGTAAAATATGAAGAGTACAGGGGAAGAACTACTTGATTTTTTAGGAGTCTTCCCGTAATTGCGTCTGCTTGGCGGACATTGGAGACAGGAAACAGGGTTTTCTTTCGGTTCTTCATTCGCGGTAAAAACGTGTGACTCGTGTCGACTGATCTCTGGCGTGAATCAGGGTTGCTGCTAAAGAAAAACAAAGCAAGTAATTGTTTTCCGTACACCAATTATTCGATTTCTCGCTATCATCGCCAAAGAGCCCTAATGAGGAAAACCTTCTGCAAAATTAAGCTGTTGTTTCCTTGTACTCTTCATATATATTAGTTATTGAGGGGATAATAACTTTTTGTATACATAAAATATTTAAAAAAAAAATATTTTACATTATTTTATGTAAAACACTGACGTGTGATGATCTTATTCAAAAACTTCAAATTTGTTGTCAAACGTCGTTCTTAATGAAATTTTATATGCAAATATTTATAGGATATTATTTTGAAATTTCTCTTTCCAAGTACTTAGGCTGCCTCTTCATGAGTATACCTTAATTTAGGTTGTAAATAAATTAGAATTACTTATGTAAGTCAAACTTATGTCTCAAATACTTGGACGAATTGGGGCCCGGATGGCCGTGTGGTAAGCATTGCAGGCCAGCAGTCTGCGTGCTGTAACAGGAGCGGGTTCGATTCCCGCCTTCGCCCTGGGTGTATTTCCTCTCTTTGTGACAGTAAAAACTCTTTCTGTGTCTGTCTTACTTGACGAAGACTTATAAGCGGCTCACTGAGCAAGCACACAAGTCGGAATATATATGTTAAATACCCTACGCTACCCTACTTGGACGAATTGCATAAAATTATGTTATTACGTTTAATTTTTTTTAAATATACATTTATATTGAAGCTCAACAGTATTATATATTTTTAAATACACTTATATTAAATCAAAGTATCTGACGTGTCTAAATTCAATCTAGGGTTTTGACAAAAATGTCATTGTGTTAGCAATGATACTTGACTAATACTTTGTGTTTATAATATCCCTCAATGCCATATTTTTTGCTTATAATATCCCTCAATTCCGTATTTTTTGTTTGTTATCTCTCTCAATGCCATATATTTGTTTATAATAGTAATCAGGGCCATATATTTTGTTTATAAAATCCCTCAATGCCATATTTTTAGAGCATGTGCAAGTGACTGCTCCCTTTCTAATTCACCAACTGACTTGAAATTTTATGTCCACTATACTTATATAATTTGTATACACTCTTAAAACGAACGAGCGATTTTAACTCAGTCTGAGTGATTTTCACTCCTCCAGTCTGGAAAATGCACTTCTCCTCTTGGAGTGGATCCTTTGTGTGTTAAACCTCCGACAGGATCACTCCAAACGCGAGTGATTTTAGCTCAGTCTGATTTAATATTCACTCCTTTCCAGTGTCGAAAATGCACTTCTCCAACTGGAGTGGATTTCACTCGTTTGTTTTAAGAGTGTACAGTAATACAAGAACAATATATACGATGCCCTCTCTTCCCATTTATATTAAATTTAAATTTTCTACTTGTTTTTCCTAAAAATGGATTAATTTTGGGCGTAAAAACTAATCCTTAGTCTATAATGTTTTTTTTCACATTTTGGATAGTAGTATTTTTAATTGATGAAATATATTTTCGCATGGTATCTTGCACAATAAGTTACGTGAGTGAGTATAAAAATTTCAAAAATTTTATTATTATGAATCCCGACTTTATTAATACATTTCTTTAAGAATTAAAAAAAATATATGATTAATTTATAAAAAAATAACTATTATTAATAAATATTACCCTAATGCGAATAAGAAAATCCCTTTTATGAAGCAGTATATGCATTACCCCAATGCGTTATAAGAAACTCACTTTCATGAAGATACTTTTATTTTATGATAATTCGAGGTATTTTTGACCTATACAAATTGGCTTTATGGGTCCTGATACTTCTTAAAAACGATATTAAGGGTAACCTATTACTTTCTGAAATATTGTCCCAATATCGTGTAATGAGCTTCATTCAAGTTATCATAATTTTATTAAAACACGTTCCAAGGATATGTTCGTCTTTTCATTAAATAGTAATGAATATGATATGAATATATATTAAGTTCATTTTCAAGACTCAAATACATATTTTATTATAAACTTTGAGCGTGTTGCAACTGATTTATTATACAGCGTGACTTATCCTTTGGTTTTTAGTGCAGATTTGAACCATTACTTTTTAAGACTTAAGATAAATTCTTTATATACGTTATTTGTATTAAAAATATGTACATTATTTAAACCTTTTCCATCTCAATGACAATTTGGCTTCATCATTTTAGAAACTGTTTTCTTGATCGTCTATAGCCATTTATGATATCAAAAAGCACATAATTCGATTCTTCAACTTTTTTCGATAAGAAAATAATTTTTATTCATCCCAAAATATGTCAGCCCATTAGTTTTTTTAAAATTCTGATCAGAAACATGATGATGTCACACAAGCTGGAATATATATGTACCACCATACCATACCAACATGATGATGCCAAATGGCATCACTGAGACTCTGAAGGGGTTAATATGAGACTTTTTCTTTATAAAATAATGCTATGAAACATTAAAAATTTCAATTAAGCATAAATGTTACTGTTTACTTATACTTGAAATTATATCTTATCAAAAATAGTTATAATATTTATTTAAGAGAATTTTAAAGTTGTTGGAAAGGTGCAGTAATTTTATTTGTTCGGGTTTGTACGATAGCGATTATTGAAAAATGTCTTTACCTTAGCAATTAAATTTCCTTCTATCAGTTTTAATTTTAATTTACTCCAAAAACTGCAAACCTAATAAAATAAAACAGAAAGCGATTTTTAATTTTAAACTATATAACCTCGTTAATAATTCAAACACAAAAAATGATTTTAACTAATTATTGATTATTTTTCTTTTATCCAATGGCGCATTATAGCATGTTTACCTTACTTAACTAACACTTCGGCTTTAGTGAGAACGCTAACACATGTGTAAACGATTTTGTTTTCCTTGCAATTTTCCAGCGAAAGGTTTTCTGAATTTTATTTTAAAAGAAAAACAGTGAGCGATCTACCATGTTAGGCAGAATCAATATCAGTTTAGGCCTTTAGGAGAAAAATCCATTATTGTTATTTTTTTCGTTAAACATTTTAAACTTTTCATATGCGAAGTTTTTTTTTTTATCTTCTTCAAAGCATTGAATAAAAAAAATTTAGAAACTATGTGTAATGACCAATTACTCATGTTTGAAAGTTAGTCAAAAGCAAAAAATTAAAAGATGCAAAATTATTTTTAGATTTTTTTATAGCTTTGAAGCAGTTGGTCCTAAAGGGTTTCATTTATAACTAGTATAAAGAGAAGTTTGAAGACGAAAACAAAAAACGTTAATTATTGGTGCAAATAGTTGATTCTGTATAAATATACATGTTTATTTTGAACAAAAGAGACCACCTTCTTCGGAATCGTACACAGCTCATACTAATACCATCTCACTTGGAAGTAGAACTGAAGTAGTAATATTAATTACCAAAGAAAATTAAGAATAAAAACGTTACGACTTTTAATTGAAGTCGCTAGAAAATTAATAATAGAAGACTGTTAGTCTTAATGAACCGTGAGCAATGGCGGAAACCATCGGAGTAAATAACACACTTTTCTATAACTTAAAGTGTACCCTACTTTCGCGTCTGAAATGACTTCCCGCGTCTGAATCTGAAAACGTCTTAGACAGGCCGTTTACTGTCCTTTTCAGTCATCAATGGTGTCTTTTTGGCGTCAGAGATTTTTTAAGGCAGATTATGATGTCTTATATAATGAAGATAGTTAGCATTTAAGACACTTAATGGGTCTGAAATCACGTTTAAGACACTTTTTTGTCTTGTTTTAAGACTTAACGATTTCCTGTGTGAGATGCGTACTCCCTACGTGAATTCCCAGTCTGAATTGTGCAAAAAAAGTTCATTTCTTGTGTTGTAACCTTAACTGCTGTCGTGAGCTGGGCCTGCGCACCATGGAACACAAGTCTCTGTGATACCTGATTGTAGTAGTGTGGTGATGTGTTGATTAAAGAGATGTGTTGATTTTAATCGTGTGTTACTTTTATTTCAGTAGTTTTATTTAAGAAGTCTTTTACAGCATACAACGGCTTCAGGCATTATTCATTTTTGGTGTCAGAAGTGTTTTGAATCGAATCATGGAGTTGTGAATATTTTTCGAGCTGTGCTTTGTGGGCGTTGACTGGAGTCGTTGTAAACGTGGAGGTGGTTTTATTTTATAATAAGGTGTTTATTCTGTTGCTGTTCTGAGTTTACATGTGCGGTGCATTTTACTTGTGTGGTTCTTTTTACTTGTGTAGTGCATTTTACTTGTGTGGTGCAATTTTACTTGTGTGGTGCAATTTTACTGGTGTGGTGCATTTTACTGCTGTGGTGCATTTATTGGTGTGGTTTACCTGTGCTGTGTTGTTTACCTGTGTGGTAAGTTGAATTGGTTTCTTGCGTTCCGGATGCTGTGGTAAGTTGAGTTGGTTTCCTTTGTATTGGTGCAGTTTATAATTATGAATTGTTTCAGAAAGTTAAGAAAGGAGGAGTTAAAATCCCTCGCGGATGAGCTTGGATTGGAATGTGTGGTGGGTGCGAGAGTTATTGATTTAAAGACGTTGATTGAAGATTCTAATATTTTTAAAAGTGATCCAGATTTCGTTGAAATTATGGCAACCAATATTTTTCAGGAGAGACCCCAGGACCCTATGGAGCTAGAGAAATTAAAATTAAAACGTATAGAAGCTGAATTAGAATTGGCTAATAGTAAAATGTCCAATAATGTGGAACATGATGTATCTGTTAATTTAGAGAATTTAATTAAAAGTGTGAGAACATTGACAATTCCAGTACCAACTAAACAAGAATCATTTTGTTTGTTCTTTAATTCAATTGAGAAATCTTTTAGAACTAAAAAAGTGCCGGAAGATTTGAAAGCGGAAATTTTGTTAAATATATTAGGGGAAAAAGTAAACAATTTAATGGTTTATGTGAAAGAGGAGGACATAAATAATTATGATAGTATTAAATCAATTATTTTAAAAGAGTTTCAACCCACACCTCAGGAGTGTTTGGATAGTTTTAATAGTGCACAAAAAACCTATAGCGAAAATTATGTTCAGTTCGCTTCGAGGTTGAGCGCTAATTTTGAGTACTATTGTCAGTTAAGGAAGGTCAGTGATTTCAAAACATTGTGCGAGTTAATCGTTGCGGACAAAATCTTCAGTGAGCTTGATAAAGATTTAAAAACACATATTGCCGTAAAGCAGGGGGAAGCATGGTTTAACCCTCAAGGGTTGGGTGGAGAAATCGATATTTATTTATCTTCTAAAGGGAACAAGCAAAATTCAAACGTTGCTAAATCATTCCCTGGTGTCTATAAGGGTTCATTTAACAGGGAAATTATAGACACTCATAGAAACAGTAAATATAACAGTACCTACAAACCTAAAGCCTCAAATGTGTATGCGTCTAATGTTAAAACTCCGCAATGTATACTTTGTAAAAATAACGAAAGTCACATGCTGTATCACTGTCCTGAATTTAAAAACTTGTCCGTTTATGAGCGGGTTGAAATTTTAAAGAAATATAATCTTTGTTTTAAGTGTTTTAATATCGATTGTAATGCAAAAAGGTGTAAGTTAAGGAATTGTTTTTGTGGTAAACCGCATAATACGATGATTCATTTCCCTAAAGAGAATAAAGAAACAAAAAACCATAATCCTGAAACTACACAGTGTAATGCTTCTGCTTCAAAGTCAAATGTGCCGTCAGCATTGTTGCTTACAGCAAGTGCGTACGCGAGTGCAGTTGGTAGCAAAATGAATAAATTAACTAGGGTCTTACTTGATAACGGTTCGGAGCGAAACTGGTGCACAAAAACTCTTGCTAGCTGTTTAAACTTAAAACCTATTAGGCAGGAAAGGTTATCTGTTTTTTCGTTTGGATCAGAAAAGCCCAATGAGAAAACGTATGAGGTCTCTGAACTAAACTTAACTAATAGGTATAATCCCAATCAATTTGTCAAAATTGAAGTGTTAGTATCTGAAATAATAACTGCGGCACCTATTTCAGTACCAAATTTGGAGGTCCAAACTACTGTGCAGTCTCGAGGTCTGCCTTTAGCTGATTGCTGCGAGACTGATATGGACATTGAGATATTAATCGGTGCAGATTCATTTTGGCAGATTATTGAAGGTTCTTCCTTTGAGAAAATCGGCAAAACTATTACTTGTGTGCCAACTCTATTTGGTTATGCGTTACAAGGTAACCAAGGTAAGTCCATAGCTAGAAATTCTGTGTCAGCCCATTTTTGTGCAGCGGCTACAGACATTGAAATTTTGTGGGAAATTGAGTCCTTAGGAATTACTGATGGAAAAAATTTAAATTCTGTTGATAAAAGTTTAATAGATCAGTTTGAGGAAAATTTAAAATTCATTAACGGGCGATATGTGACTGATTTGCTGTGGAAAAGTGATTGCACGGGATTGGGGAATAATTATACCTTAGCCAAAAAACGGTTTGAAGATTTAAAAAAAAGTTTTTCTAAAAATGATTGGGTTGCTGATGAGTATATGAAAATAATATGCGAGCAAAAAGAGAATGGGATCATTGAAGAATGTGGGAGAAGCGAAGAGGGATATTTTATGCCACACAGAGCAGTCGTTCGCGAAGATAAAGATACGACTAAAGTAAGAATAGTGTATAATTGTAGTTCAAAAACCAAAAATAGTTTTTCTCTTAATGATTGCTTGGAAATCGGCCCAAACTTAAACCCAAATATTCTTGATGTTATTTTGCATTTTCGTAAAAATAAAATCGCATTTAATGGAGATTTGGAAAAGGCTTTTTTAATGATAGGAATTTCCGAAAGAGATAGAAAGTTTTTGAAATTTCTTTGGTATTCGGATAATCCTGGTGAGCAACATAAAATTATGCAAATGACAAGGTTACCTTTTGGCTGTAGATGCAGTCCTTTTGTCCTGAGTGCAACAATAAAATATCACATTCGTAAATTTCAAGAAAGTAACCCAAAATGTTTTGAAATGTTAAATTCGTTTCTCTATGTTGACGATTTATATTTTGGAACGGATGATGTAAAAGAGGCATTTCAGTTGTCAGCTGAAGCTGTTGAAATATTAAAGCAAGGTGGGTTTAATTTAAGGAAATTGAGATCTAACAATAGAGATTTAGAGAAAATGTGGGTAGAGAATAAACTCTGTGATGAAAAGGAAATAAATAATCGGGAATTAAAGGTATTGGGTGTAAATTGGAGTCCTGAAGGAGACGAATTGTCATTGGAGATTAAGGGTTTGGTGGAGATCTTGGTCCAAGGACTACTTAACTCAATTGCAGGTGCGAAACAAGTGGAGAGTTCCTGAGGACAATTTAGCTGTGAACAATGTTGTACTCGTAAAAGACGATAACTTACCCCCATTTAAATGGAAACTAGCCAGAGTAATTAGTGTTATGAAGGGTCAAGACGGCCATGTAAGATCTGTAACTTTAAAAACAGCTACGGGAGAGCTGAAGAGACCTGTTCACAAATTAGTTAAACTGCCAATTGAAACTTAGTAAATTTATATTGTATCACAGTTTAACAGTGAATTAATTCAGTAAATTTTTAGCATATTTAATTGTGTGATCATCTTTTATTAGTATTTATATTTATCTATGTGCTATATCTACTTGTGATGACATGGTCATAGGGCCCCAGGATGTTGTAACCTTAACTGCTGTCGTGAGCTGGGCCTGCGCACCATGGAACACAAGTCTCTGTGATACCTGATTGTAGTAGTGTGGTGATGTGTTGATTAAAGAGATGTGTTGATTTTAATCGTGTGTTACTTTTATTTCAGTAGTTTTATTTAAGAAGTCTTTTACAGCATACAACGGCTTCAGGCATTATTCATCTTGTTTAATAATGTCTTAAATAATGATGATAGTTAGCATTTAAGACTCTTAGTGGGTCTGAAATCACGTTTAGGATCTTTTCGCTTTTTTTAAAGACGGAAAGATCTTCTGTGTGAGAAGTATACCCTCCACGCAAATTCAAATTCTGAATTGTGTGAAAAAAGGTTAATTTCTTGTGTTCCAACCGAAACATGCATATTTCTACAAAATATTATACTTGCGCCAAGAATTACCTTTGTATTATTCATGAATCTTTTCGTGTAACATCTGTAAAGATGAAGATATTTTATCTGAATATAACCAGAGTCACATTTAATTATTATGCAAAATAAACAGTATAAAACCAGAAAACAAAAATGCAATGTAAAACCAATAAAAAATATTGGGTTTTCTTTCTTTCGGTGAATAGTTATGACCTGTCGAGTCAGTTAATTCTTTATACGGCAAGAAGGTAGAGAACCCGATGACAAGGCGTTGATCGTTTCCAGCAGAAGGTCTTGGAACTAATCTGGTGTACATTAAGGTCGTCTCATATGTGGATTTTACCACGTACAATAAAATGATAGATCATATAGAGTAAACTGGATCCAATAAAATCTGCTGTGGTCAAGTTAACCCTTTCAGTCGCTGTAGTGATATATGGCATCATCATGGTTCTGATCATAATTTAAAAAAATAATAGTGCTGACATCTATTGTGATTAATAAAAAATATTTTCAAAGAGAAAAGTTGGAAGAATCGAATGATGTGCTTTTTGATATCATTAATGGCTATAGACAATCAGATTTTTTTTTTTTGTAAAATGATGATGCCAAATTTTCATTGGGACTGAAGGGGTTTAAGTGTCGTTCAAGTTAGAGACACAGCATGCGACATCGAATAAATTTTGGATTTGGTAACCAGCTGAGGTGTCCGGTTAGTTATCAGCTTCATTTCACCATGGATCAAATGAAAATGTCAGTTTTCCATTTGCCCTTATCTAGTCCTATTGTGACGAAGTTTCAACCAAACTAATCCTTCCACGTATTTCTACACCGTAGAGAAAGAATAGTAGTTAGAGGGCGCAGTTGCCCTACTGTGAGAAAATCAAAAAATAAATGTACTGATAGTTAGTTTTGCAATTTTAACGGGTTTGCCGATGAATTTTCTTCAACTTCCTGAAATTAAGATTTTATTTTGCACTACGACAAATTATTTCCATGTATAGCATGACAATTTAAGTTTTTGTAATAACAGATCGCACCCGCAAAAACGAAATTCATTCCTTAATTTTTGTTTGAGTAGCACCTTTGTTTCACCATAAGGTGCCGTTCCAAATACGACACTCTCTTGTTGTCAATCAAGTAACTGACATTTGTACCACTAGATCCATGATACCCCTTTCCGACCGAGCTATTACGATCGTGCGGGTATAAAAGAGAATGTTCAAGCTCTACAAAAATATCGGTAACGAAGCAGCTGACTTGTACCATTCTTTATTTGTATAAAAAATGACTTTGTTTTTAAGGAGTTGCTGACATTGATGCTGCTTAACGCATTTTTCTTCGATAAAACTCCAAATTTAGTCTCATAATTTTAAATCAGCGCCATCTGACCGCCGTTCTTAAAGGGATAACGGAATGGGGTTACCCCTTTTACTGTTACTTCAGTAATATGATCTCTAACCTCCTACTGGCTATACTGATACTTTCATTCAAACAACCGGCTTCCTCCGCACCCCTACTGCTTAACAGCGACAGGATAATTCATCAAGCCCTGTGCAGCCCAGCGCCTTGTTAAATTTCGTGGATTACTTTGTTTTGTGGGGGAAACAACTGTCTGACATATGAGCAGGGCTCAAAGTATTCCCATCGCTCATTCGGGGACAAGTGTTCTTGGGAAGTGAACCTTCTGGTTAGATTGTTGGTGGAGTGCTGCGTTTCGGAGCTGGATTTTAAAATGGTGTTGGTTTCAAATAAATTCTAAGGACGGTTTATTAGTTTGGATTGAGACTATAGCGGCAAAAAGGGAAAGTGTGTCATACCGCTATTGTTGTCCGGGGGTGATTGGTTGGTTGGTAGACTTATATTTTCAGGTTTGTGTGATTGGTCAGAAACCCGTTTATAAACCTTCGTCAAGTAAGACAGACACAACACACACACACACACACACACACACACACACACACACACACACACACACACACACACACACACACACACACACACACACACACACACACACACACACACACACACACACACACACACACACACATACACACACACACACACACACACACACACGCACACACACACATATGACATATCCTAATTTAAACTCCTAAACAACTAATTTTTTTTACCCTTAATTAACTACTCATAACTTCATTATTTTCCAATACTCTTAAATAACACTTAACACTATAACATCCTAAACACACCCTGTCCTGAAAAACAGTAATTTTCCCACGACTTTCGTGATTCATCAACCCACGCATTAACATTCCTACCAACTTTCTCAAAACTAACTCTCGCCTCTCATTGGTCAATCTATCCGAGACTAGTAGATCTTTCACCATCTTTTTCGCATTCCATTTTCAACTCTCGTCGACATCAGACGTCAAATTGAATTCTTACTTATGTCGTAATAAAGAACTTTAATATGTTGAACTGAAGTGAACTTTTCAAAAATCAGGTGAAACGCTTGTTAGCTATTTTCTAAATAGAAAAAAATAGTAGTTCTGACTTCTATTGAGATTAATGTAAAATATTGTCTAATAGAACAAAGTATGAAGAATCGAATGATGTGTGTTTGGATGTCATAACGGGACATAAACACTTGGAAAAAAAAATACTGAAAGTGATGTTGCCAAATGGCATCACTGGGACTGAAAGGGTTAAGGGCTGTGTATTTTTAAATAAATTTTTGGTGATCGAAAAAGACACCGTGAAAATCTGAGCGTGCGAGAAAATGCACATTTCGATTACATGCCACACTTGATTGACTTAGCGCGTTGATACGCAATAACCCTGAATTGCAACCCCCATCGTCTGTTCTGACACACCTGTATGCGTAGACCAATAACTTCGATGATGGGATGGAATAGTTAGCACATATATTCCGGCTTGTGTGCTTGATCAGAGATCCGCTTATTAAGGTAGCCGAATACCCAAAATTTCCCCAAATTCTAAAATTTTTACTATTACTTTAATCTTTTCCAAATTTGGCATAGTGATTTCAAATATAATGAACAATGTTATTTAGGCTTTTGTTTTAATTTAAATATAATTTATTTATTTTAAACGCTACTAAAAAAAGAGGTTTACGCCAACAAGTCTACCACCTTGAATTTTCATCCTATGAACATTTATTATGTGTTAAATTCTTCGTTTTGAACTGGTACATGCAATGACCCACTAGAGTTACATACAAATTACAAGAAAAAAAGTTATTAAGCAAAATGTTATAAATTAACCACAAAAAAAGGATTTTTTTCGATTAACTTACACTTGGACATTCAAAAAAAAAACTTGTATACTTACACCAGATGTTAGAGGTTCATGGCACAGATATATATTGAAATAGAATCTGAGAAAAATTTCAGGTAAATTAATGTAAAACTCTTTATGCTAGAAGTGTTGGCTTAAACCCCTTTTTTTAGTTGAAAAACACCATTTAAAGTAAATCAATTATATTTAAATAAAAAAAAGTGCCAAAAAAAAGCATTGTTTATTATATTTGAAATCACTATGCCAAATTTGGAAAAGATTAAAGTAATAGTAAAAATTTTAGAATTTTGGGTATTCGCCTACCTTAAGCCTTCGTCAAGTAAGACCAGACACAGAAATAATTTTTACTGTCACAAAGAAACGAAAGTACACCCAGGGCGAAGGCTGGAATTGAACCCGCACCCGGTACAGATCGCAGACTGCAATCGTAATGGTACAAACCACTCGGTCATCCGTGCCCCAACAACTACAATGATCCGTGCTCTCTGACTGGTGTATTGTTTTTGGGAAGAAGCTTTTAAGTATGAGTTTTAAACACTATTTTTTTAGCCACTATCCCTTTAATGCCATACCCACAAAAATCTGGCAGGTTTGTCAACAAGTCAGTAACATGGGATTTGATTTTATAATCGATATATTAGTAAATGTGGGGCTTCAAAATGATTTCATGGGTCACAGAATGGTTTATAGTAACTTAAGATATACTTTGTTATAAAACACTTAGCATTTATCTTTTCGATAAAACACTTTGAAAACTGAAATCAGCGTCATCTTAAGAGATTGTAAAGTGCTATAACTTAGACACAGTGTCTCAGCAGTCTTGACAGCTGGTTTTGGGTGTCTATGGATTGTTTAGGATAATTGAAGAATAATGACTTGGTTTGGAATTTCGGTGACATTGGCTGGTTTAACCTATAAATAAAGACACAATTTCAGAGTTTCGGTAGTTTCGAATATTGGTTAGATTTCGATAATAATTTATGACAATTATTAAATTATGATAATGAAATTAAATCTGGTCAAATTTTATGTGAATAGTTATCTGGTGTGAAATGAGCGTACGGTTAATTAATGCTATTCTACGATTCATTAAAAAAAGGTAACGGAGACTATAATAAACTAAAATAATAAAAGTTATTTCCTTTAAAATGAATCTTTAAAAAGGGCTATCAAAAGCCACCCACACTCAAGCCAAAATAAATACATAAATCCCATCTCCTCAAATGGCCAGCGACAATTATCACAAATATGCTGCACAACAAATACAAATAATACAAAATATGTCTACCAAAGACAGAATTTCAAGATTGTCCCTTTTCACTATTAATTTAGCAGGCATTAAATGAGAGTCGAGATTCTCTTTTTGAATTCATCGACACTCATAGAATAAAAAACACATATTACATTATAGAATATTAAAAACATTAAAGAATTAAAAACATTGTAGAATAAAAATCAGATATTTCAAAATACACAAAGAAAAAACTCTATTTTCAAATTATTTTAGTCACAAGATATGAATTTGATTTTCGAGTTTTATTTACAAAATCATCAAAGAAAACATCCCCCATTAAACGAACAAAATCCAATCTAATGTATGTAACTATATAACACGTAAAGTAAGTCCCGTTTTGGAACTTTTCAAAAGTAAATTTTATTTGCTTAGTTAGAAGAGATATTTTAATTAGATAAAAAAAAAGCTTTTATTCAAACACTAAATGTTTTTTCCATGGTTTGAGGCAGTTTTCGGTTACACAAACAAAACTCTGAAAATATATTGAGTGAAAATCAACTTTTCAAAATTCACTTTTCCCTAACCCTAAGGTATAATAAGCAGCTTAAATTTTAAAATGAATCCAGAGTATTTCCATGGAAATAAGAAGAGATTAATCATTTTGCTGGAATATTAAAACTTACTTAACTATTAAAGAAATCGTTAAAAAATATATATCTAGGAAGTACTGAAAGGATAACTAAACTTCGTTCCATTTGATCCTTACAAATCCTAACTATCAAAAGCTTCAGTGTCACTCGAAACCTTGAAAAATATTTCTCGGGGCATTGTGTTGGACTTAACTACTTTCTCCCTAATTACAGTACTAGCCTTAATGACCGTTTTTGGCTAAAAAGTAAATAGAAGGTATTAAAGAAGCAGTCACCCACGGCAGCTAAGAATTCATTAGGGCTGTTTAAGTCCCGGTAAAACCCTTTGTTCTTTGGGAGGGATGTAAAACAAATAACAACGGGCGTTTTTTCAACCTGTTCAAAAAGTGTATTTTCTGGTTTTTATTTAAATATTTAATATTTTTGTTCTATTTTAATATGAATGCATGCCAAGTAGTTGGCTAGGGTCTTTAGTTATTTTAGTTTTATATTTTCTGGTATTTAGTAAAATTTTAATAAATTTTTTCCTATTATATATCTGAAAGCATGCCAAGTAGGTAGTTGGCCAGGGTCTTTAGTTATTTAGGGCTAATGCTGGGGAACCAAACTTGTAGTGTCAAATTAATCTCCAAGTGGAACAAGGTGTATGATGTTTATCATATAATTTCAAATGGAACATTGTCTGTCAAATTTATGAAAAATCCTTTCTTTTTGAAGCTTTTTGGTTTTGGGTCATTGTTTATTTATCGCACAATTCCTTTGCATTTCCTTTTGTTTAAACGTCAAAGAGAATTCAAATTCTCCACGACAGTGACTAAGAAATGTATCCCAACATCAAATAGTGGTTATCGTTTTGCAAACATTTACAGTTAGAACTTCAAATTTATCACCACTTGTAGAAGTTTAATCAGTTGGCTCAGGCTTCTGGCTTGATTAGAATAAAACTCATCTTTAAGTTTCAGTATTTACAAAACTGGAATAAAAGAGTAGAAGTAAAAGGAGTTGCAACTTTTTGCTCGATATTTTTCAATTTTAATGGATGCATAACAACAAAACAGCATTTTTGCATAGATTTTTTTAGCTAAACTCTATTGATTATATATGTTGGTAAAAGTCAATCTAAAGCGTGGAATGAAAGTTAGTGAATACCCCAAAGCTCAAATTAAAAACAGCCACAAGCTGAAGTTTTCTTTTCCAAAGTGGGTATTCACTTTTTAGGGCTCAAAATGTAGTATTCATTTATCAAATTTACACAAGCCTGAAAAAAAGCACAGAAGCCTGAAAATATGTCTACCAACAAACCAAAATTTAAGCAACATTATTTTTAAATTCACTTTATTAAGATTTTAAACAATAGCACATCTCAACCTTGATTCACATAGTTTTTTCTACTTTTCAAAGAAATGAATGCGGTTAAAAATTAGTTTTCAAACTGAAAATATGCATTTTAAAAAAAGCAAATTCCCGCCATGCACATGCAAAGTCACTCACTCATCCATGATATTGGATTCGCATTAGTTCCTCAACAAACTAACAAAGAACCAACCTAATCAATTGAAAAGAGCGGTTACATGAAATATCTATTTGCGGAAAGTAAAGAGGACCCCTCACATTTCTTTTCTTAAGCAGGCGTCTGGGTAATTACTTTTATAACTTAATGCTGTCCTTTTGTGAGGGCTGGTGCGGTGCATATTAACGTACGGGAGTGAGGCATTGGGGTTGAGTGCTGAAAAGAGTTGTTATTTATAAATTTGTGCTTAATTTGTTGAGAATTGAGGTTTAACAATTTGATGGTCGAAATTAGGACATCGAATAAGGACTTAAGCGATTGTGTTATTTTAATTGTTGATGGTTATTTTTTTAAGGGACTTGTCTGTTAGGATAGTTTGTTTTAGTTGTAAAGTTGAGCTTGATAATTGTGTTTGGTAGAAATGAAGTATTTTGCGGGGATTTGCTGACTTATAATTAATGAACGATTGTAATAAATTGACATTGAATTGCTTTTAAAAATGTATGTTCTTACTTAATACAAGTTTTTTGTTTTGTTTCAAGTGCACAAATTAAATTAATATCTTAATACTGCAAAGGATGCACTTTTAGGATACGTACTTTTTGAATTTTACTTAAACGGCTTAAAAGTTTAGGATTTTGAAAAGGTCTCTGACATAGAATGTGTAAAATAATTATTGAAATTATACCTGATTGATATTATAATGATTGAAGTCAATTTTATTTATCAATGATTGGCAAAAAAGACCAGTGTCTAAAATTAGTACACGTTACAGTTTTGCCGAGTTTTGTAGTGTTTCAAACCTGATATGGCACGATAAAAATATAAAATACGAATATATTTGTCAAATGGATTTGTATAGATTCTAACGTATTAACGAAATAGACCCAGATCTTTTGTTATATGTTATCTACCCACCAATTTAGCCCAATTGTAGAAATTCCAAAAACGCCCAAAGTGTTTCAATTTCCCCCTCAAATATTGACTTACGAGTCTCAGGAAGCTCAATGCTTCACCAAATAACCCTTAAGCCATGAGAGGAGAGCTTTTCTTCCGATATTATTATGAATTGAAATTATACCTGATTGATATTATTATGAATGAAGTCAATTTTATTTAGCAGTGATTAGCAAAAAAGACCAGTGTCTAAAACTAGTATACGATACAGTTTTTCCGAGTTTAATCGCGTTTTAGGATCTGATATAGCACAATAAAAATATAAAATACGAAAATATTTATCAAATGGATTTGTATAGATTCTAACGTATTAACGAAATAGACCCAGATCTTTTTTTATGTGTTATCTACCCACCAATTTAGTCCAAATGTAGAAATTCCAAAAAGCGCCCAAAGTGTTTCAACTTCCCCCTAAAATATTTATTTACATGTCAAAGGCAACTCAACGCTTCACAAAATAACCCTTAAACCATGAGAGGAGAGCTTTTCTTCCTATAATATTATGAATTTAAATTATATCTGATTGATATTATTATGAATGAAGTCAATTTTATTTAGCAATGATTAGCAAAAAAGACCAGTGTCTAAAACTAGTATACGATACAGTTTTTCCGAGTTTAATCGCGTTTTAGGATCTGATATAGCACGATAAAAATATAAAATACAAAAAGATTTGTCAAATGGATTTGTATAGATTCTAACGTATTAACGAAATAGACAAAGATCTTTTTTTATGTGTTATCTACCCACCAATTTAGTCCAATTGTAGAAATTCCAAAAAGCGCCCAAAGTGTTTCAATTTCCCCCTCAAATATTGATTTACATGTCCCAAAAAACTCAACGCTTCACAAAATAACCCTTAAGCCATGAGAGGACAGCTTTTCTTCCGCTATGAATTTCGCAGATGCCATGATAAGTAATGATATTGAAAAACGTAAGGTTTCGACAAATGCAATCCTGGTATCATAGATCACTGCGAACTGTATATCATTTTATTTTCTGCTCTACTTTAAGACATGAAATACGGGTTTTGTCCCGGGAAATATATATTATTAGGATATTTCGTATCTCGGTCGATGTTTCTATAATAGTATCGTATTTCTATTTGGCTATAGGCTGAAAATTTGCTGCGTTTAGGATTGAAATCTGGATTGATCAGAAAACTGCAGAATAAAAGAAATATTGAATATTTTTTGGTATATGTATATTTTTATTATTTGTTCCTACTATCAGTAAATAACTCGAGGAATTCATTCTAAAGGCCATGGTAAATATGGAAACTAAATAGAATGAGAGAGAGAGAGAGAGAGAGTAATAAAAATTTGTTTCCTAAGAATTTGTCTTGTAAAAACTTACCTAACAATATACTCGGAATAAGCTGTTACAAAATGTGAAGGGTTAATTACTATTTCTTTGATAATACATAGCTTTTTTACATTAAATTTAAAAAACAAACAACTTTTCTTTTGTGGGCATCTTTGGAATATTAATTAACGCATTCATTCAAAATTTTTAGAAATTTTCTAACATCTATATTTTTTATTTACACTACAATATTTAAGTTTATTTAAATTACATTTAGCGAGTTTTGTTTAGGATTAACACATGTATTTTAAATCGGGTTTGTAAGGAATAGTTTTATTCTTTATGTTATGATTATATATTTTGTTATTTAAAATGTATTAAATAGGTCTCATATGTAATCTGAGTAATATTCAAAGAGATTAAGAAAATCCATCTAAAATCTTGTTGGCAGTTTCGTTATTCGCTTTAGAGTCTCTTACCCAGTATATTGTGGTTTTAAACTTGTCTTGTCAAGCTTTTCTTCAGGGTTCAAATCCCGGTACGTATAAGTATATTTGTGCTGTACCGAGTACATTTGGAAAACGTGCTTGTTAAATTTGTGGACCCGCAAGTCATGTGGTTAGTCATAGGACATTTACCATGGGTTAGGATGTCTATAGAAAAATGCACCTCCCGTCCAGGGACGTAACTAAATTAAATATATATCATTCTCTCTATTCAGAAGTCAGACTTACACTCTCACGGGTGCATTAGGCTTTGTGCCAACAAAATTTACCGCAACCTTCCTTCCGAGCTTTGCCCTAGAGGCACATAACAACAACATCGCACTTTAGAATTGTGTATCTTTTCATTTATTCAAAGGCGTTTTAGTATCACGAGTTGTAACCGAAACAGTCCTAAAATAAACGTAAAATACACCCATTTTACAGCATCTGTCCATACACAGATAAAAATTTATTTCCAACCTACCCGATTCCATGACATTCTCTTTAAAGATCAAGTGCACATCTAAGACATTTCAATTTGGGCCCTTACAATAAAACGGTAGACAATGTTTGAACCGTAAAAATAATAGAAGTTCAGATGATGTAAAACAAACTTTGTACCTCAAACGCCAGTTTCAACTTTTACTACCCGCCATAACTTTTTTAATGCTGAAACTCACTTTTCCCGCCAACCGATAGGTTTTTATAGGTACGGCTCTTTTTTTTTACTTCCCTTGCCGAATGCCCTCACCCACCTCTAAATTGATTGGCTGTTTGACGACGTAAGAGGCTTTTTACGACGCTATCATTGGTGCTTTTTCGGCAACAACCGGAAACGTATTTTCTTCCCGTGATGTTTCGTAGTTAAATGGGTGACTTGGATAAGGCTTCTGTTTTGGATGGGTAAACATAGTAAAATGCAATAAGTTATCTCCAAATATTTAAAATTTAGAGGTTCGAGCTGTTTTACAAGAATTTTTTTCTTTTTTATGTTTATTAAAAATATGTTCAGGGAGTGTTATGTAAAATTTTAATTATAAACATACATTGGTTTTTTACAAAATTGAATCCTTTTAATTATGAACTAACTATCTAATTGGCAGTACAGTCCATGCTGGACCATGGCCTCTCTTACAATGCGACTCCAAGGCCGGCTTTCTCTGGTTTTTGCTTTCCATGTTCTCAATTTCCATGTCCTTTTGATCTTTTTCCACATCATCTATCCATCTTTTTCTAGGTCCTTCCTCTTCTTCTAACTGACATTGCCCCTTGAAAATTTTGTTTGTGCCTCTGCTGTCCTCCATTCTTTATATATGTCCCAGCCATTGAATTATCCTAGTTTTTATGATGTTAATAATGTCTTTCTCTCCAAATAGTATAGCTACTTCAAAATTGTATCGCCTTCTCCAAACATCACATTCTTTGAATGGTCCAAATACTGCTCTTAAATTTTTTTTCTCTGCCAAGTTATTAGTATCTTCTCTTGTTTTTGATTCAAGGTCCAGGTATCCGACCCACATACAACTATTGGTCTTATTATGGTTTTATATATACGTAGTTTTGTTTTCCATGTGATTACTTTAGATCTTATTAACTTTTTAATTATGAACTTCTTCTATATTCTAATAATAAATATTTTTTGAAATTCACTTCACTGAAAACTTGTTTTTCATTTTTAAATACTAAAAGCCTTGTTTTTGGATTTTAATTTTTAAATCTTAAGGGCTTTAAATTAATTAAAACTAAATTAACTCTTAGGGAACGGGACTTATTATAAAAAAGTAAATATTTTTAGTTCCTTTCATAAAATCATCCTTGACTGAATTAATTTCGATAATTAGAGCATATTGGGGGATTTGGGAATTCAACTATTCAATTTGAAAAAAAAAAACCCTCACCGTTAAATATGATTACATTTTCATAATTTAGTTATAGAGTTAACTCTAATTTTAGGGTAATTTGAATGTTGTTTTTAATTAAAATATGTTAAGTTATTTTCACTAAAATTATCTAATTGGATAATTTCAGGCGTAGTCAATGTGAAACATTTAAAAATAAGAATTTTAATAGTCGCATGTTTTGGTTATGCAACCAGAAAACTGTTTAATTTGTTAAATATATTTTTGAATTATTAGTTTTGTACTTTCACCGGCAAAAAAAAAAGGGGAAATAGTATTCTAAACCAAATAATTATATTTTTTACTCAATAATAATATATTTATTCTAAACCAAACAATTTTTTATTTTATTATTAACTACTTTCAAAGGTAATTAATTAATGATTTAATGAGTTCAAATCCCGACTGGGACTTAAATTTTTTTACCTTTGCTGGAAATGGTGTTGCTTTTAGCAAATAATAAGGACGAAATCTACAAATCTCTGAAATACTTCCACAAAAAATTTAAGACAATACTTTTACTGAATAACAAACAATACTTTATTGAGAATAATAATACTTAATAAAATAACAATACTTAATAAAATAACAATACTTTATTAAATAGCAATACTTTATTTAATAACAATAATTTTTTAATAACAATACTTTAGTAAATAGCAATATTTAGTAAATAACAATAATTTTTTTATAACAATACTTTAGTAAATCGCAATACTTTATTATAACTTATAACAATCTCAAAAAATATTCTGAATTTCAAAATGTCTAGATTGACGGTACCTGCATTAATTTTACCTACGATTTAACAGACCACCAATGCGCGTAATCTCGATACAAAAGCCATTGATAGCTGCACCAAATACATCGGTCTATTTGTAGATTGGACAGCGGATTGTAACAAATTGATGAAAGGCAGAGGCCATTGTACGATGTCGACGTTGACGAACGGGATGAGACTTGCGACTAAATTAGCATTGCCTCAACATGATGGAATACCGTGTCCAAACTCTTTTTGTGTTATGCTGTAGGACATAGCATTGGATAATAGGAAGGATAATCATAAAATGTCATTCTAATAGTGGGTAGTTTTGTGAATCAGAGTTGGTTTAGTGTAAGAATATTTTATGAATGAGTGAAACATACCATTCATACGATGTAGTATGATTGTCGACAAAACTATACACCTACAAATAATTAACAAGAATACTATGCGTTCTTTAAAACAATGAAACAATATTTTTTAAGTACTCTAGAAGATAGCTAAGTGCAATATGAAAAGATATGGAGGACAGTACCTCCATTAACTTTAACTACAATTTAACAGACCAGCAATGCACGTAATCTTAATACAATGGCCATTGCTAGCTACACGAAGTCTATTTGTAGATTTGGCAGCGATTTGAAACAAATTGATGAAAGGAAGACTCTGTTGTACAATGTAGACGTTGACGAACGGGATGAGACTTGCGACTAAATTGGCATTGCACCAACATGATGGAATACCATTTCCAAACTCTTTTTGTAGTATACTGTACAACGCATTATTGGATAATCGGAAGGATAATCATAAAATAAGCGGGTCTCTGACCAAGCACACAAACCTGAAAACATATGTCAACCAATCATAAAATGTCATGCTAACTATAGGTATTTTTGCGATTCAAAGTCGGTTTTTTTGTGGGAATGTTTTATAGATACTTGAATAATATCTGTGCATTGCTTAGGCGACGTTGCCACAAAGGTTGAAATTTGATTGTTTTCTTGAAAAGTGTTTAAGTTTGGTATCATTCACATAATACTTTATCTCCATTTGGTTTATTTAAAATAAAATAAAATATTCTAGGCTTAAGAATTTCGTATCCAATCCGTTAACTAAATATAAGAAAATTTCTTAAATGAGAGAATATTGTGAGAAGTAGAGTTATTACATTTCGATGTTTACTTAACAATAAAACGTTGCATTTGAGGCATCGTAAAATTGTTGTAATTGTTGAATGTTGGTGGGTTTGTAAACAAGTAATCTAAGTGATGTTTTTTGGACAAATTTATTTTGGTTTAAATTGTCACAAAATGACAGACAATGTGTGCATTATTCCGAATATAAACGTGGGATAGTAGAATTTTTTTGATTTTTTTTATATTTATTGATAGTTTAGAAGATAGCGCGTATAAATCAACTAATGCTGAAATAATTGTGACTAGACTTTTAAATTTCTCCCATTTATGTAGCTATACTCGAAAATAAATACTAACTTTTTAAGTTGATTTAAATGAAAGAACTACTTTTTTTATTGTATTATGCCATATAAACGCAAAATAAATTCAAACCTCTTCAGCAATTTAACTTTGAAAGTGGCAAAAACGCAAGAGTTTCATCTTTTTAAAAACTAATATATAATTGCCATTCATTACTACAACAAAGTAAATGTAGTACCGTCATAAAAATATTGAGCCTAAATTCGATTGCTGATGAGTATAAAATTGATTTTTCGGGGATAGATTTACGATCGTTTCAAATGCACTTGTTTCTGTTTGTGATTTATATCGGAGCTATTTTTAAAGTTATGCTTAAAGTTCCACTACTTCAAATAAATCTAGTTTGGCGCATTAACTACTCGGTTTATAGGTTTTCATTGTACTTATTTTCTTTATGCTAATAAACATTCAACATGATCATTGTTAAATTTTTACTACCGAGAATTTTACATGCAATATTTTAGTAATACTGCGCATTTAGCTCCTTTCGTTCTACGTAAAATTGCTCTTTTAATACTAATGCTCTTTTATCTCGTTTAAAGTTCACCTAATTAAAAAACAAATAATAACTATAACGAAATTCCTTTCAAGGAGATAGGTGATTTATAAAGACTGGCGTATTTATTTAATCGAAACATAACTTTCCTCAACTTAAAAATCTTGTCTTAGCAGAGGAAATCAGGGATAGATGTTTAAGTTTTTAAATTTTGCTGGTATATATTTTTACTATTATATATTTTGAGAAAAACAGAACAACAATTTTTACATTTTGAATCACATATATGGTCATATGGATAGATCACATAACGCGGTAAATCTGGCCCATCGCCAGGTTTTGACTTTAATTGTTCTTTGATAAGTATACGAATACTTTTCGAAAACAAATGAATAGATGCATCAATGAAAGGAACCATCTTTTGGTACAATTAGCGATGAAACTGTATGTTTCATAAAATACGTATAATTAAGGTTTGATTGTAAGGATGATAAATTACTCAGCTTTGAAAGAGCCATAAAAACACTAAAGTGGTGACACCAACTGAAAAAAAAGTTTTGTGGATGACATATTACGGTAACTTTATAGTTTAATCACCAGTTAGCTCGACTTTATTGCTCATTTTCAAATTAAGATCGTGTGGACAACTTACCTCAATGGAAAAGTAGCCCCAGTCTACGTTCCTCGAGAAGAGCTATATAAAATTGCTTAGTAGGATCTTATGAACCCATATCAAATAAATGTTTTAATTGTTTTAATAAATGTTTAATTGTCGCAACAAACTTTCCCTGCAGTCATAAACTCTTAACATAAAATGTGAATACATTTGATACACATTTTCTAGCAAAACACGTGTCACTTAATTACAAAATTTCAGTTTTAATTAAAATTCATTCAATCACCAGTTTGAGCATTGGGTTTCTATAAAAGTCTTCTCAAGATAAAACCTGTTCTTGGTGACTGTTCTCCAGTTGGTCTTAGCTTTTACGGTCTTCGAGTCTTTTTTCGAGACAGACAATCTACTTCAGCGGGGTCTTCTTCAAGGCTTCTACTTCTCATGTCAAAGTAAATCCCTGGTAAAGCCGTCTCTTGAGGCTTTGCCAGGAATTCTTTTTGACAGAAACTATCATCTTGCAATCTGCCCTGTATAATTACCATCATTCTTAAAAAATAATCATTAAATATCATTAAATGAATGAAAATTTCAATCTCAATAAGAATGAAATGCAATATTTTATTCTTAAGTATATTTTAGAGACATTCCGCATTGAGTATTTTGCTTGTTTTTTAAAAAAGAATTTTCGCTATTTTCAAAACTGTTTTTTTTCCGATCATTGACTTTGGTTTACAGAAACAGGTTTGTTTACAGGTTTTGTCATCGCTATCTGTGATAGATCTGGTTTTGGTACACGAGGGATAAACAAAACCGAGGCCTACTTCTTAAACTTGAAGCAAATGATTACACACATCCAAAAAGATGATTTGAACATAAATACTATTGTTTTCAATGTCAGTCCTCTAACTACTCGGTCATGACATAATTTTTAATTTTAAACAAAATATCTCTATAATTCACAATATATAAAGAAAAAATTGCTTTCTCTTACATTTTAAAATGTTCTCTTTCTGTATAATTTTAAGAAGTAAGTGTTTATCTTAATTATATACCTAAAATTATTTTTATAAATTCTTTAAATAGTTTACTTAATTAGTTAATTATCGAAAGTCTTCCCCCTCGTTGCCTTGAATGTAAACAAATCTGCATTCTATGAATAACTAACTGAAACCAATTGGGATTACTTTAACGAACTCTCTTCTAACCATCTTTCTACGTACCAATTACGCCTATAAATATTCCAATAATTAGGCTCTATAGAAAATGCAAATTTAAATTTGATACGAATAGGAAGTAAAAAAGTAAAGTTTACATCTCGAGGCTAAGGAATTAAACTTTATTTTTTATTACTTTACAGAAAATTATTAAAAGGGAAAAATCTTTTTCTTTAAAAAAAAAGTTAGTGAGAACGGTAAGGATTTGGAATTAAGAATTTTAGTTCTTCGGATCGAACGCTGACTTTAACACTGACACTTTATAAACATATTGCTATGTTAAAAAAAATAATCGAACGGTCTTTGGAAAAATAATTGGAAATTAGAGCAGAAATGTGGTTTATAAGTATTAGTTAATAAAAAGTAATGCTAAAATTAAAATCTTATTACATTGATTGCAACAATGTGAGCAAAAACAATTGTAATATTTTGTTTCGAAAAGCTTCAGTGCACTATAGTATATCTATTTACTATGCGAGCCTCGAAAAGACTTTCCACCCCTATACCTTCTCTTGGTTTCCTAGGAAACAGGGTTAGCATCGCTTTTCTTAACCTAACGCGTTTGAGATTCTGTTGTGATGTTAACAATCCAAACATTTCAAACCAAAGTAGGGTGGGGAAAAAACACGCTGACGCCGTTTCGAAGAAAACCACATGTAGGAATTGGAGAGAAAAATGCTTTCGAGGCTCGCATTCAAGATATACAAGGTATAAACAGTTAAAACTTTCTCTATGCAGGATTTTTGTTTCTTTTTATTATGTGATAGGACTATCATTATCGAATACTTAGCCACCTGGGCCGTTTTAGGAGT
The DNA here is from genome assembly GCA_023701765.1 of Hylyphantes graminicola. Lineage (NCBI taxonomy): Eukaryota > Metazoa > Arthropoda > Arachnida > Araneae > Linyphiidae > Hylyphantes > Hylyphantes graminicola. The sequence continues at coordinate 36,634,809 of CM043120.1, read as the reverse complement.
GAAAGGGTTAAACCTAAAAACTAGACGAAATAGTTGATAATAACGAATACATATTTTTGCAAAAATTAGAGTTACATTTAATCTACAAAAATTGATTAAAAAATGCTGAGAACAATACATTTTACTATGTTGCAACACATTTTAATTATGTACATCAATAAAAAAAGTGGTGGAGATTCGTTTGATAAATAGAGTAGGGTAGATACATTTATATTCTAGCTTGTGTGCTTGATCATAGACCCACTTTATTAGCCTTCGTCAACTTAGACAGGCACAGAAAGAATTTTTACTGTCACAGAGAAAGGAAGTACACCCAGGGTGAATGCTGCAATCGAACCAGCACCCGTTACAGCACGCACACTGCTAGCGTGATGGTCCAAACCACTCGGCCATCCGGACCCTTGATAAATATAATTTCATAAAACTTTTGCCGTTTTAGAAAAGTAGTGTGTCCTTTATTTCATTGAGACACATTTTATAAACACATGGATACGTGTGACATATTTTAAAAACACATGGATAACCACATTTATACATGTATGTTCAAAATACAATTTTACAAATAAATATTAGCTGTATAGGAATTCGATTTCTACTTTTTTGGATACGAGTACCTTAATTCGATACCACGTCCAAAAACATTATTTGAGGCTTGTTTATCTTTCATCGAATTTTAGAAATAGTTTTTTTTTTACCCTTGAATATTTAAATACGTAGAGTGAAATAGAAAACGTGGGCGATATCTTTCGGTATCATTATTACAAGTGGCGAAATACACCCACACACACTTTTATCACTAAAACTTAGGTTTCTTTCATAAAATCAAACGCTTTAGGGTTAGTTTACAGTTTCTTGAGTCACGTATGTGTGGTTTTTTCTTAATTATAGCCATTGAAATATTTTATTAATATTTTTATTCTTTTAATAAGAGTGCACTTAACTTTTCTCATTATCTTAAAATTATCGAATAAAAAGCATCGAAGTTACAAAAAAAAAAAAAAAAAGGTCGAATATTTTTAAAGAAATAAATAATTTTAAATCTCCATGAGGTTTTGTTCAAACTTTATTTGTCAATTTTTTAATGGCAACGCAAATATACTCTTTATTTCATAATATGAATTAGCTCTCTGGGACCGAACAACGAATGATTATTCCTGTGTAGCCCATTTTTAGGACACCTCAGCTCATTGTCTGTCCCATTGAGCTAATGCATTAGTTTTCGAATCACAATATCCGCAGAAGTATTACTTCGTCATGTTAGCCTTTCCCCCCCAGGATTGGAAGTAAACATAACATCGAAATGAAACAAATTTGAAACGAAAATGTTGTCAAGTTATTTAATAATTTTTTTTGAAGTTTTAAAATGCCAAAAATAGACAGAAGATGGCTGTATATGGCAATTTTAAAACTTTATCAATTAATAATTAAATAAGCGGATGTTATTATTATTTTTAAAATTGATGTTATGATGATTCCCATACGTGGTGACAATGGGAAAGCATGTCAAAGCAAATCTTTTGCAAAATTAGTGATTTCAAAACTAATGCATTAGCTCGATGGGACTGACAGTCCCTCTCAAAAAGACTTCATTTTACTCGCTAAATGTATTACAAATGTACCGAAGTTTCTAAACGAAAGAAATATTTTTTTTGTATAAATTACTTCGAAAATCACCGTGCTATGGAGCTACATATTGGGTCCTTGCGTCAATCTAATTTTGTTCTCCAAATCACCAAAATATACAACGGTGTGAAATTTATATTCATTTGCGTAATAAGTAAAATTTTAGCTAGAATTTATTCCGGTATCAGGTTTTTTACAAAACATTTGGAGTTTTTTTTAAAGATTTTTATACAGGTTGGTCATTTCGAAGTCATAATTCTATAGCCTTTTCCAAACGATCTATCAAGATCGTGCGTCTATAAAAGAAAATGTTAAAGTTCTTCAAAAATATCAATACCGAAGCAGCTGACTTTTCATTATTTGTATAAAAAGTGGTAGTTTTACATTACTTAGTTTTTACATTAATGCTGTTTAATGCATTGTTTTTGATTAAACTACAAATTTAGTCTCATGATTTTAAATCAGTGCCATTTAACCACCGGTCTTAAATGGTTAAAACTATTATTGCAGAACTTTTGGGTCGATATTAACCCATTAAGACCCTTTCAGGTGGCGATAATTTAAGGTTATGAGACTAAAATGTTAAGAGTTTTACCGGAAAAGTTGCCTTAAACAGCATCAATGCCCTTGGGTCAGTTGAAATGTATAATTGAATACAACGGAGCAATTTTTTAATTGAAAAGCTGATTCATTAAAAATCGCGAATTTTTTTTTAAAGTGTCCCTAAAAAGGGACGCCAGGCATTACTGGGTTAATTTCATTGCAAAAAAATATCATCAATCTAGCCAAATTATTGGCATTTATTGGACCAAATGAGTGAAATGAGATATCACAGGAAAGTTGAGATTTTGATTTGAAATACCATTATTATATATACAGTTATGTTTTAACTGGTACTATGATTGGGAAATTAATATGACAACAGTTTCCTATTGAGGACAATTTTTATTTATGAGAGTTTGCATATTTTTACATTTATGCATTACATAGCATTTTTTTGATCGATTAGATAAGAAAAATTAATGGTTAGAATAGTTAATGGATCAACATGCATATTCTTTATCCTTTAACAGATTAAATGATAAGCATTTTTAGACCTATTTGGTATTTTTTTAGTCCGTGCGAAGAATAGGTATTTATCTGATAGTAGTTGATAAAATGAAAAATTGGATTTTACTTTGAATCATGAATAATGTAGTTTTTGATGATTAAATTACTTTGCGTATGTAATAACGTTTTATGTTTAAATTACTTTTGGAATACGAATATTCAATTGTCTACGTCTATATTAATAATTTAGTGTGTTAGTAATAATTTATTTAAATGGTTTCTTAAAATAGAATTATTCTCAATCCGATAATAAAGAATCTTCAAAGGCATTATACCTTTATTTATTCTATTACAAAACGGAAAATACAACTTATTTTCAAATGTTTGTTTTCCGAGTAATAATTTAAAATTTATTGTGTCCTTATTACTCTCCCCTAAAGCTAGATAAAGTCCATTTCAAATTCTTCCATTACAATTTCTTTAAAACCTACGCTATGAAATAAAACAAAAATTCATTTCCAAAATCTTTCAAGGGCAATGTTTTAAATAAAATTTATACATTTTATTGGTTTATTTGTTTTGAATCTTAACTTCTTCAGGTTTTTACTTTAATTTTTATAAATCATGTCTTCCGCCTTAATATTGCAATTGTTACAATAAAGATCCCCCCAATTGACTATTATATGTATTATATATTTATATTCGACCTTATGAATTTTAAAACATTTTTAATTTTCTTTGCATAAGTATTATTTTTATAATTTTTTTTATAATATTATGGTACATTAATAATACTCAATACTTTCAATATTTTAATATTAATATTTATCTAAACCTAATATTTTATACACCTTTCATACACAAATGTGCACTTTCATAATTTAACTCTTCTCTGACACCATTACTTCAAAACTTCTTCTTCTATTACATATTCCCTCAAACAAAGCAAAATTTGAATAAACTTCAAAACCCAAATTGCATTTCCTAATCCTGCATATCCCATACAGCAAAAATCCAAAGTTTTAGATCTAGTCGACTCCCATAAGTCCCAGAAAACATTACAACCACAATATAAAACTTCCTACCTACTCACTGGAATGCGAAACCTGTGCTATTTACGGTACACCATATCCGGGTTTAATAGCTCCACTCCCCGCATTTGGGTCTTGCATACTGTCGCCTTTAAAAGTACTAAAAGCATACTGAGGTACCGTCTTCGCTAGGACTATTAGGATTGAAAACTGAATTTGGTGCTTGAATGCTAAGGAAAGATTGTGATATTATTATTTATAAGTTGTTTGATTCGAATAATAAAATTGTTCTTGTAATTACAATAAAAAACTTCGTTTGTATAATTAGTTCTTGCTTGCTGACCTGGAAAATGAGCGAAAGTCTTTTCGTGCATCTGTCCGTAGCACTTTTACCTTCTTTTTTAATTCCTTGATTTTAAGGTTTCTATTTATTAGATACGTTGAAGAACAGTGAGGTATCATACACTTTAAGTTTTTTTGTCTGTCAAATCAGAATTTCTGAGAGTACCAAAGTAAATGAAGTTGATTTCAGTTCTTTCAGTACTTCCTGACTCTGTAGGAAACTCAAGTTATGATAAGAGCCATGCATTTTTCCTTATATATTTAAAATTTTGTTCCGCATCCAAATCTAAGCTTAGCTTACAATATTCAAAAAAAAAAAATTCAATTTTTGAAATGTTTTTGCATGATATTATTACTTACTTTTAGTTGTTCAAATTAATGCAAAAGATTTTTATTTTATTTTATTCAAGTGTTTAGATAAATACCACATGTGCCTTCGTAGTTTGGGTTTAATTACATATTTAATTTGCATCAGTTTGGCAAGATACATGATTAAATTTGGATGCTAATATACACTTTAGAAACTCCTGTTTACCGATTCTAACGTAAACATAGTACCCCTAATGCAGGGAGTGTTCTCATCATTGTAATAGAAAAGACCATAAAGTTGTGTAGGATAGTGAATGATGACGTAAGCTAATGTGCGCTGTTCTTCGGAGTGTAGTAAGTTATTAGTTTCGAAAGATTCAGAGAATAGTAGAAGAATGGAGTAACCACTAACCGGGGTTACACCACTTTGAAAACAAAAAAAGCTTCTGTCTGTTAGTATTTTTTGTATAAAAATGATTGGAGGCTAGGTGGTGCAAGCTATGGTGTAATTACTACATTTGGCTGCGATGCCATAAATAAGGTTTAGGTATGGCTTGGCATTGAGAATTTCTACTAAAAGTTATGGATAAGTTGATGGTAATGGATTGGTTTTAGTTTTATTAAAGCTTATTGCGGAATTTAAGCTGTCCATATATGCCCAAATAAATCTGGTTTAGGAAGAACTTAAATTTACAAAAGCGTTTTCCTAATAAAATAGGGCTTATATTTCGAAGTGATATCACGCTAGGAATCCATCAAAATCTAAAACATAGATTATTATCAACGAGTTATTAATTATTTTTATAAAATATTTTTCAAAGAATTTGTACTGTTATAGTTTCTGAAAATTAAAAAAAAATTACGTGTGTAATTTTTGCTGAGGGAATATCTAATTTAAGATACATCGATCGATATTAAGAGATATCGGTTACATAAATATCTAGTCATATAAGCTGGGGAATTTGTGTAAAATGATTTTTTTTCTACTTTTTATCAAATAATTACTGATCATATGAAACTTTTGACATTTTATTTTACTTTAAACAGTAAAATAAATTCAAAAGAAAACTATAATTAAGTAAAAAAATAATTACATTGTGACGCACAGGCACACATTAAAAACACCGATGTGCTCAGTTTAATTTTCCTTTCATTTTGGTATTTGATTTAAACATCAACAAAAACTACTTGAAAAACTGACTTTCAAAAAAGGGTTTAATTTTTTTATACATACTTGGCATAATAATATGGATATTTACTTTGTCAGTAAAAACTTTAATATTTGATATTCAATAAGTTCAAAGGAACTTAAATATAAAAATAAATTCACCATTTAAATTAAACAACTGAATCAGAAATAAAAAAACAAAACAGTAGTGTTACTTTGTATTTTTATTTCTATGTTTGCATTTCTAAGGTAAAAAAATCCCTTATGCAAAGAGCCGAAAGTTATTTCTTTTCCTTTTTCAAACATTTTTTTTTACTAAAGCTTTTTTAATTACCAGGCAGAAAAGCGTTAGAAAAACATGTGGAGTATTTATTTTAAAACAAAAAAATAATAAAAAAATATATATTTTTTCCCTTTACTATTAATTTAAGTATTGGAACTGCAATTTTTTTTATATAAATTTTTTAAATCTATTTATCTAAGCTAAAAAAACTTGGAAATAAAAAGCTACATTTGAGCATTGGAGTCAGAGATTCCATGAACAGTTAAAAAAAAGCTTGTTTGGTTGAAGAATAGTACCATTTTCACATCGTTACAATAGAATAACTGATTTTTACTATATTGAATAGCATATTTTTACAAAAAAAAACTATTTAAGGAAAATAACGGTATATTTCGGTAATTATAATTTTGTTTTTGTAAAATTAACGGCTTTGTTCACTGTGGTCTTGACAAATAATTATAAGATTGCAAGTTATTTTACGCATACTTGTATTAAGAATAACAGCTTTTTCTTGCAGTATGCTTGACAAATGATAATTTTAATACCACTATTAACACATAAGTTGGATTTCAACCAAATAAAACATTATAATATAAAAAAATTACTTCATTCATATTCATTTATGAAAACCATTTCAATTCTAGAATGCATAATTATGGATTAAACTAAGAAGAAAATGTGTCTAAATTTATTTCATCTATTCTACATACATACAATTATTTGTTTATACTTTCATCATCTTTTAGGAAATGTTGTATGTTTACATGAGTATTAGGGGAGCTGACGATTTTTTCCCATTTTATAAGCTTATAAATCAAACATATTTTAAATAATTACGTGCGCAGCATTTTGCGGAAATTTCAAAGTAATCTGGCTATTACGAAATGTAAATATTAAGCTAATTGATTCTTAGAAAAGCATACAGAATTAGGATTAATAAGGAGTTGCAAATATATTTTTGCCGTAAATCTTTAATTATTTGTTTAAACCAAGGTATTTTTTTCCCTTATGGTAGCATTGTGTAATGTGCATTGTTCGAGGATTATAATTTATGGCAATTTTAAATTTGAAAGAAATTTCAACGCAAGCTAAAATTAAATATAAGTACGATAAAGCACTTGAGTTTAATATAGTACACTCTTAAAACAAAAGAGTGAAATCCACTCCAGTTGGAGAAGTGCATTTTCGACACCCTAAAGGCATGCATATTTTCTCAGACTGAGTTAAAATCACTCGTTTGGAGTGATCCTATCGGAGGTTTAACACACAAAGGATCTACTCCAAAAGGAGAAGTGCATTTTCCAGTCTGGAGGAGTGAAATTCACTCAGACTGAGTTAAATTAGGAGTGTTTGTTTTAAGAGTGTAGGATTCCAATTTGAACATTGTTATTTTATTTATGATATTCTTTTGAGCTACTGACCCCAGTGACAGTTGGGTGATCGATTGTAATGAAGTAAAATTTTACATAATATACACGTCATCGTTCTTAAGTGTTCACCCGAGCAACGCCTTGCATATTAAGCTAGTCCCGATCACAAATAAATACACATCTTCTGAAGTCAATAACTCAGCCAACAAATATGCTCCACACAATCAAACTACCACTTAAGGAGAGCGAAGCGAGCGAAATACATCGCTGCAATTTTCGCCAAGCGCATTAGAATTGTACGTCCACAGATGATAAAACGGCGCATTTAACGGCGAACAATACTTCGCGCCATGACAAAACGCTCTTAACGCCTCCTTATTTCATTTCATTCAGTTACCATGTTTCCGTAGATCCCCTTCCAAGATATGGAGGTTTGGGAGCAACAGTGAAGCAAGTCGAGTTTGGGTCAAGATGGGGGTTTTGATGGCAGGGCGTAGTGTAACTGCTTTTTATTTTGAATTATTGTAGTTTAACCAAATTAAATTCATCGGGGCAATATCCCTTTAGTGGGCCACAGTCTGCAACACCCACTTTAGCCTACCTGATCATGGGCTCTGGGGTGCTAAGCATATGTCCCGGTTAGGTGGTCAACCTCACGTGTAACTGTGAATGTAATGGTATAGATTTTGAATAAATGTATTAGCTTGACTAGATTTGTGTCTGGAAATGACTTTTGGACTATGAAATTTCCATTAAATTTAATTAATAACATTTTCATTACTTTTTGTTTTCGAAAAACTATAAAAAATAAAACTGAGATCATTTGTTATAACTACACTCTTAAAACAAAAGAGTGAAATCCAGTCCAGTAGGAGAAGTGCATTTTCGACACTGGAAAGGAGTGACTATTATCTCAGACTGAGTTTAAACCACTCTTTGAAGTAATCCTGTTGGAGGTTTAACACACAAAGGATCCACTCCTATAGGGGATTTTCTAGACTGGAGGAGTGTAAATTAACTCAGACTGAGTTAAAATCGCTAGTTCGTTTTAAGAGTGTAGATAGTTGAAACAACAAACCAAATTGTGAAATGCGTCACGTCCAATGTACCTAATTGTAGTTAGGGAGTAGTTAAGACTGTCACTCTATATTTCAGGAATATATTCAGTTCTTTAACAACGCTAAAGTTGTGTCACTTTGATGAAGGGTAGGGGGAATTGTATATTGGACTCCAATGCTAATTGCCAGGGTTCGTATCTGAGTCATGGGTTCACTCAGCCCTTTATTCTTCAGGGGTCAATTAATGACTGAGTTAAAATCACTCGTTGAGTATCTAAAGCTTGCTTCTGAAGTTTGCACAGGCAAGATAAGAAACAGTCTGTAGTATTTTTTTAGCGTTTCAGGTCCAATGGCTAAAGAAACGAAGATGGACACAGCCTCACGGGCTTGTAGAATCAGAAAAAAATGTTAACTTATAAGATTTTCCTCCTAGTTTTGAGTCCCGCAAAAAGACCAAAGTCTGATAAAAAATAATATCAATGAAATCTACAGATCCTGTAGTTGGTATTTTGGTTGAAAAGAGTGATGCTCTTACCTGAAACACAAAATATAATCACATCACTTTCTGTTTGAATACTTAGAATTTTTTTTATACTTCTGATTTTGAGTTTACCTCTAAAATGAAAACTTTCGCATATAATGGCACTGACTATATTGCCTCATCAAATGCACAATGTACAAGGAGTTTCTTTTCCACCTGTATGATTAGATGATTTCTTTTTTTCACATCGTTTAAGGTGTAAAGTTTATCAACATCTATATATAACAATAAAATAAAGAGTCTGTATGTCTGTGGATCGCAAAAGGCCTACATATACTGCCCTAATAAATTCAAATTCTTTAAGATAGATTCTCTTTGATACCTACGTGTGCACCTGAGGCTTATTCTTTTCATATTTGTTCTACGGTTAGAGAAAATTTGAATTTTCAGGAAAAAAAACTACACCGTTTTCGTTCAAATCTGTTCACTTAGCTTCTTTCCTGCCATTCAGCTGAAGAAATTAAAATAAACAAAGAAGATAATTAAAATTTTAAATGATTTTATTCTGAAGCCATTGCTTTCAAAAACTAAATTCATTATTTGAAAAATAATTGACATCGTTCAGGTGACTTATTCCTCTGTCCAGAATTACTCTGCTGCAATTGACAAAAATATTTACTTTCCAACAGAATTGTCTTATATTGTTTATCTCATAAAAGTCAAATTTCTCAGATAGCATTAAATAATAATCAAAGTGTTCTCAAGTAAAACAATTATTTAATGTGTCCTTTATAAACTCGAATAACATCATTATCGTCTGGACAAATGAAGTTGCAAATAAAAAAAATATACTATTATGAGTATTCATAATTAAATAAATTTATTATGATTGTTGAATTTGAGACATACTTGTTTTTTAAGTTCAACTTTATACATATAAATAACATATTTTTATGTCTTTCACCGTAAATACTTTAAAACAATATATATATATATATTTTTTTACTTTAATCTCACAATCAAGCTACAATGATTTTTTTACATTAGTATTTATCACATATGTTTTCTTGCATACGTGTTTCGAAAAGCAAAAGAGATATTTTAGCAGGTGAATAAAGAGGTTATACGTTTTGCCCTTTTCTATTTATAAAAGCAATACGAAACATTAAAGCAAAAAGCATTTTAATGTTAATAGTTCTTACCATGTTTGGTTCTCCTTAGTTTTTACCATCTATGTTCATATACATAAAAAAACATAATAAAATGATTTTTTGGGGAATTTTGGGTCAGAATGATTCTTTAGAAGTACAGAGATGACTTAGAATGTATACTTAAAAATCACCAAGTACATTTTAAAATCCCCATTTCACCATATCTAAACCATGTTTCTTAGTACTAAAAAAGACATTTACGAATAATAGTTAATATTGTTAACTAACAGCAGATATATAAGCTTTTGAAACTAATAAAATGTTTATTACTTTTTCCTTAAAAGTTTTTTGCCCAAAAGTTTAACGACATCATAAGCTTTTGCAATGTGATACACGTTGGCTACCTGACAAATGTGCATATCATCTATAACACTGGAAGAGGAGATAGAGAGATTAATAATTAGATCGCTTTGTAGTGTCCATTGGCGAGATATGTACGCGGCGCGAATAGCATGGAACCCATTTGGAAAGTCGCCAAAGGGGTAGTGAAGTATATAAGTAAGATTTAGAGGACAAGTAGTTTGAGTACATCCAAGAAGTGGAAAAATAAAGTATTTGAAATTAAAATAAATAATAGGCATATTGTTTCTTATTGTAATTGGTTTAAGGCCTACTTAACCCAGATGAGGTATTTTCTTCTTATGCTGGTCAAGAATGGATTACCAGTAAAAGTAAAAGCCTGTAAAATCCTTTGCCTTTTGTCCTATCTAAAAATACTATTTAATGTTTGTAAAGTAAAAAAAAACAAAGCGCTAATGTTTAGTCATTTTCAAAAAAAAATTGAGCTAATATTCAAAAAACAGAAATTGAAATAGTCAAATCTACCCTATTTATATATGCACTATTTTGAACTACGGATAACTCCGAAAGAAACTAATCTAATGAAACAATGTTTTCGCAACAAAGATTATTATCATTAGGTCCAAATTTTTTCCCGGTCTTATTTTTTCTTTCCGGTATTTTACGCACCAGTCTTTCTCACAATAACATTTAATATAATATGACAAATGACAGTGATTGCGCCCTCTAGAAGGGAAGGGCATAGGCTATATAGCCCATTACCCCGCTCGCCAGAAGAGACAGTAACAAGAGACACACAAAGAAGGACGCCACATAGACAAATAACAACATTTATTGACAAACATCCATGCCTTTACCGGGATTCGAAACCGAGCCCAGCAGCTCCAAAGGCTAGTACACTAACCGTTGCGCCAGTAGACCGGCTTAAAATAATATAATTAATTAATTTTTATTCACAACGTACTTTTTTCATTCGGAAATGTTTTAAAACATCTCTTAAACAAAACTCTTAATTATGATTTTTTAAAAACAAATATGTTATTTAAAATAAACGCTGTGTAAAGTTGAGCAGTGAAAACAACCATACGTATTTGCCCATTTCCAGGGCTTTCGAAAAGTTTTAACTTTTGTCCTGTGCTGATTTTAGCCTATTCAAAGGAGAACAACACCTGCTCGAAACCTGAAAAGTACAGTATCGAGAGTAGTTTTTTTTTTATTCATCCTAGAGACATCGTTCAGTCTGAACTGCACGGAAATTGAGAAATAACAAATAACTTATAGACATTAAAGTGGGCAATATTTTGTGCCAGATTAAGGAATTTCGCTTAATCAAATTCTCACAGTTAATCATCTTGAACCAGTGAAATATCACTCTTTTTCAACTCTGCGCAATTGTTAAACTGTAAACAAAATTTAATTTTTTCAATGCTTTTCTGAAATTCACATTGTTAATTTTAACAATGCATTTCTAAAATTAACTACAAAGCATTTCTAAAATAACATTGTTAATTTTAACAATACGTTTCTAAAACTAACATTGCTAACTTTAACATTGCATTTCTAAAATTAACGTTGTTAATTTTAACAATGCATTTCTGAAATTCACATTGTTAATTTTAAGAATGCATTTCTAAAATTACCACTGTTAATTTTAGCAATGCATTTTTGAAATAAACACTGGTAATTTTAACAATGCATTTCTAAAAAATAAACATTGTTAGTTTTAACAATGCATTTCTAAAAAAACATTGTTAATTTTAACGATGCATTTCTAAAATTAACATCGCTAATTTTAACAATGCGTTTCTAAAATTAACGGTGTTAATTTTAACAATGCATTTTTTTAAAGTTAATATTGATAATTTTAACAATACAATTCTAAAATTAACATTGTTAATATTAAAAATGTGTTTAAAAAATACTTTTATTTTTTTTAAGCAGTTAAGACTTCATCACCGCAAGTCACTGTTAAAATTAAACATGTAGTTAAATTAAAAATTGTTCGAATAAAATAAAAAGATTTTCTCTGGGAAAAATACGGAATTTTTCTTGCACAACAGCTAATATTTTTTTTATTACAGTGTAGAAGCTCTGTAAAGGATTTTTTTGGTATGGCACTTGAGGTCCGCAGGGTCTACCTTTGACTCCATATGTAAAATTGAACAATTACTGCAGCATTCTCACATTCTGGAAATATCCAAGTCAGAGGACATAACAAGTTTGAAGCAAATAAACTATTGACTGACTGCCGCTATTATACGATGTAGTTACCCATACCAAAGTTTGTAGGTTCGAGCAGCGACTAAGTCGTAACATTTCCTGGATGGGAAAATAGTAGACACACATGTCATATGATTATGTGACATGTAGACGACCTTTAAAGCACTCATTTGGCTTCAGTTCTCTCGAAATTTTATTGAAATAAAGTTAAATCACTTGATTCATCTATAGAATATTTGTTGTTTTTAAGTTAAGTTTAAAACTTATAGAAATCACTTATTTTTGACTTTTTTATCTTATTTATTTTTGTCAATATATTTAAACTTATTACGCTAATTTGTAAAAAAACATTATATCCTTACTTCAATAATTCTGCATTATGAAGCATATTCGAAAGAACTATTGCCAATATTTGTAATAGTTAGTTAAAAAAAGATTTGCATGAAAATTCTTTTAAATCAATTACATTCAATAAAAGTTTTGATGTTCTATTTTTATGTAAAGACTTTTTAATACGAAATAAACGAATGCAAACAAAACAATCTAAATATTTATCTTTTAAAACAAAAATGACAAACCTTGTCTTTGATCATTTTTCAAAATTGTTAAACTCGTATCTTGGTGGAAAACAGAATGATGCACAATGTTATAAAATATGTATTTGGAATTTTGTTTACTAAGGCAACCAGCATTCTTAAACTTTTAGTGAAAATCAAAGATTATTCAAAAGAAAAGCTTTTTAAGTAGATTTAATAATGACGTAGTCTTACGAAAAGTAAAGTCAATTTATAAACTTAAAAAATCACCCCATTTTGAAACAATTATTATTTAATTCAAATTGAGCGTTATAAAATTCTATTGAATAAGGCTTTATTTTCTTTTTATTAAATACTAGGAATTACTTAAAAATTAAACCAGTTTTTACTAAGCTAAAATTTTACTGTTTTTATAAAGACAGGCTTTACAATAATTTTTAACTGTACTGTAATTACACTTGTGTAAAAAACTGATAAAAAACTTACATTTAAAACTTTAATTCAGCAGTTTTTTATTTTAAAAGCTCACTAGACTCTGTAATTCGTTGCTTATTGCTTAGCTACAACATTACATAAAAAGTTAGTTTATAAAAAATCCGCTTTTGGAATTTTTCTTTACGTTCTTTAAATATTTGAGAGAGAAAATATTAAGTTAAAAAATCTTTGATCAAGATTAAATATTTTTTCAAGAACTGCACTCACTTTAATCATATTGACATTTTCACACACAAATGAGTTAATTAAACGAATATAAAAAATAAGTTTTTCGTTCTTTCGTCTGCTTTCCTTGAACAATGCTATGCGTTTACTGTTAGTTGAAACCTACCTTTATGCTTCCACGCTACGTGCATAACATAAAAAGTATACTTTAAGGTATTATAATTGTTCCGTCCGTCTGCCTTTCTGTCACCCACTTTCATAGCTGAAACTACAATTGCTGCAGGCTGGTGTGATATGTCAAATATTCAGCTAATCGAAATGAGAAGACATTGAAAATTACATAAAAATTTCGAATTCGAACTAATAAGAAAATGTTAATTTAATGCTCATACTTACAGGAAATTGGATAGAAGAAATATTTCATCTCAGGCAGATAGACAAAAACACATCCGAGACAGGTGAGCAAGCTGTTGCCAACTCTAGCAAAACAATCTTTAATGCTCATACAAAAAGAATAAGTCGCCATTTGCATTAGAATTACATTAATATTACCATTAACAATAATAGCTAGAGAAACTTTATTGCTTTTAAATAATAAAAATAATTATTTTGACGACATAAATCAGTTTGAAATGACGTCAAATAAAGTTCACAAAGAGATTCTTTGATTGTATTTTGATATATAATGCTTCTATTTAAAAGCGAGGAATATTATATATTAATTCTTTGACTATAAATAAATTTAGCAAACGATAAGAATTTTCTTTTTGAATGTTCGAAAGAAAATAAATGAAACTAGAGAAATTTAGCGTGTAAATGTTTAATGTAGAATTAATAATGTGTTTGGTGCCTTTTTCCTGTTGAATTCAGATGTTGTGTGGAAGCGGGCTAAAAGACAGATTCTGTTACTAACCTACTTGTTTTTTCAAGGATGCACAATTTCTTTTCGAATTGATGATAACAATTAATTCCCCCAAAAGTTAAAGCGCGTGACAAAACGTATTCTAGTTGATTACAAGTTAGATATTTCCGACCCAAATTGTTTTATACCCGCGCAAACCGAATGCAAAGACAACCAACCACACTACCTTACAGACGTTTACAGGTTGATACAAAATACTAAATTTATTCAAGGAATTACCCAAGTACACTAGGAACTACACGCTGTTCAAATTCTGTGGAGTATTAAGTCCCTATTTAGGACGTTTTTTGAATTTTCGAAGAATACCCGATAAAAGTGCTTCGTCATATTATGTTGTAAAATGATAAGAAGTAAAAATTTTGCAAATACTTGGTAATCTAGTTGAAAATTGTACTGTAAAACTAGTTGAAAATTAGTACTTTTTACGGCTCACATTTTCACCTTTAACACGTGCCTTGATTATACAGTAAAGAAATTAGTAAAAAAAATTATAAATCGAAAAGTTCCTGGCTTTTTCAAGTATACATCGATTTTTTTGATTTTCAGATTTTTCTCAGAAACGTTAGTAAATATATGCATCCTTTTGGACAGTTTAATCTAATGCATCACTGTAAACAGGAAACCGTCCACGACGTGAGACGCAGTTATGAAGCGGTTTAACGAATGAAAATAAAGCTTGGTAGATCGAATCCGACCAGACACCAATCCTAGCAGCACACAGTTGAGAAGTAAAAAGAATAAAGACACCGCCCTGTTTCTTCCTCCATTTTGAATTCTTATGACATTTCCAGAAATGTTACTGGCTTTTTGTGCGATTGCTTCAAAATTTCTAGGGAAAGTTACCTATATATTCCATTAACATTACTGTTACAAGTGGGCTGACTTTTTTTTTTACAATCTATGTTTTTGAAAAGAAGTAACTTTTCGTTTCGGCAAATTTTTTAAAGCACAGGCTACTTTGGCACAAGCTACTTTGGATATTTGGATTTTATTATTCTTATAGGGGGGGGGGGGGTTGTTAAAGAATTTTGGTAGAAAGGAAACTGGTTTGAAATGGTAGAAATGAAAACGAAGATTGTTCTCTATAAAACCATCATAAGACCAGTTCTTACTTATGCTTCAGAAACCTGGGCCGTGACAACATTGAGAAACGTGGCAAAATGTTGTCTAATGACCATTATTCATCGGGTTATTTGACGAATCTATAAAAAGTATTTTTTACCCACCATATGTCAGAAATTAATGAGCGGAAACCAGCGTTAAAAGACAAAAGTTGAAAGTTATGCCAACTTTCTTATGCTAAAAACTTCAAAAGATATCGACCGATATAGTGTTCTGAAATGAAACGTTATTTCATCCACATCCAATGCTCGTAACTTCCGGCTCAAACGTTACAACTAGCTCTTTATTCTCCAACGCATTCCAGATCACTTAACAGAATACCGCCAATAGCCCATTATACATACCTAATGCGACATCCAATAAATAAAAGTCCTTTTAGAAACTTCTTAAATCATTCAAGCGCCGTGTCAAGTACCCAAAGAAAGCAAAAAGACAGGAAAGCAGCCCGAATCATTAAAGTGCGTTTAAAGGCGCCATTCTTTTGCCGTGGAACCACCAACGGCTGCTGTGCTCAAAATGGCCACCGCGGAGGCTAAAAAAGATGGAGGTGCTTGGCGAGGAAATAAATGAAGACGTCCGAAAATCGCCAAGTCGATTTTACGTTCACTTATAAGCCGAAGTACGTGCAAACCTTGTGATGGAGGACACACATTGAAATTAAAATGTACCACATACAACTCTGATTACAAAAATGGAGAAGATTTTTGAAACATTCTTAACGCCGTTAAGTTAAAACAACATGCCACTTAGGATACCATCCGAGATTCGGCATTCGCTATATCCAAACTATAAACATAATGTGCTAGACAAGAATATCACACCAATAAATAGCGTCATATGTATGGGACTGGTCTAAGTTAAATATTTGGGGCCATGATGGCCGAATGGTTTGTAGCATTAAGCTAGAAGTCTGCGCGCTGCAATGGGCGCGGGTTTGATTCCCGCTTTCGCCCTGGGTGTACATATTCATTTCTCTGTGACAGTAAAAAATTCAGTGTATGTCTTACTTAACGGAGACTTTATAGGCGAGTCTCTGATTAAGCACACAAGTCGGAATATATATGCACCTACCCTACTTTAAATATGTTGTCATGGTTCAAAGTTTTAACACTGCGTACAAAGTCGCCAAAAGGTTACCCGCTCAGCTGTTGGCCTCGGTACTTGACCGTGATTCAAAATCAAGAGTCCCTTTGTCAATACAAGCCTACAGGAAAACTATAGTGCGAATTTAATTCAACTAAGAATAACTAAAGAACAATTATTGATTTTTCTTCATTTTTATATTTTCATTAAAATGCAGTTTTACATCAAAAACTGTCGTGGTAGCATCTATTCGTCCTTATATTACCACCAAATCACTCGCCAAGTGGTTTCTGATGGGTGCATAAATATATCGATCATGGCTTCACTTGGGTAATCTCTTTTTGTGATGTTTTCCTCCTTCGCAGCATCTGCATTTTATATAACCTCCATGATGGCCCCAGCTGTTTAGCACGCTTTTGGAAGAAGAATTAGGTGATTTCTTTTTAAGGAAGTGATTATGGGCATTTAGGCTGCTGTTCTGAGATTTATTTTGTTCATGGAAAGCACGCAATAATATTTTTGGTAGGCATAGGGAGAAGGATTTAGCTAGGTGTCGGATAATGTTTCCTGAGGCCTTCTTTAACCAATGTTATATTTGAGTCTACATCTTTAATTAGTTTCGAAGTCCTGTAATTAGTTTTTAACGATTTTATATGCAATAATTATATATTACCCACTTTATACGTGTAACCTATTAGAACAACTATCAGTCCACATCGTTTTTAAGAATTACTACAGCAATGTCTTCCAGATTCAAAGATACGTTAAGCTCATCATAATGTAATACATATTTAGAAATAGCCTTAAGATCCAGATTTTTATTTTCAATTTGGTATCATTATTTACTTCTTTTCTGGTATAAGCGAGGCAGAGTTCATTATCATCAGAACACTCTAGATTTTAAAAGATCCAGGTATCAAAAAATTAATCGAAATTATCCGATGAAAATAGAGTAAAATACATTTACTGAAATACCAAAGAATATGACCGGTTCTACTTTCATGAAATGCCAAATGTATTTGCTTGTAAAAAAACATTTTATTAAGCCAGAAGCTAAACAATGAAAACACTTTACGGTAACATAGTTTAAAGCTGAAATTGTTTTAACTTGTATTCTTAAAAGAACAGGCTTTGTTGCATTAGTTTAAGACTATGTATAAGACCAAAACTTAAAAATTATATGGTGATTTAATGTAAAATAGTTTAACGCTAAAGTTGTTAAAACCTGTGTTCTTAAAAGTACGAAATTTGATGTATCAGTTTTAGAATGTGAATTGCCTTAATTCCGCTCAAGGTTTAAATGCCAATTTAATTTAAAGTTGTTTACTTAGTATGGTACTGCAGTTTAACTTAGTCCATAACTGAAATTGTAAATACTTATGTTCTTAAAAGTGCATATTTCGTTGTATCAGTTTTTGACTATGTCGTGCCTAAACTATTATATCGAGTTATATGTCAATTTACTTTAACACTAACATATATGTTGCTAGATTTCTTAATACAATTCTAAATCTGCATAGTTACTAAGGACATTGTTATCTTTAAAAGTTATACCTTATATCCAAACGCGGATTAACTTTACACCCGTCTTAAATTTCTGCCAATATTAATATGGAGCTAAAGCATGCATACTCCTCAACATAGTTAGGTAATATATTCAAGTATTCATCATTAGAAATATGGCGATCGGATGGTTGGATCAAATTGAATCCGAGCCCTGACAGAATTAATGATATGGGCTACACAATGGGATACATCGTTGAATATTATTATCTTAATCATTGCGCATGTAATTATTCTAGTAATTTTACCTGCATGATTTTATGTAAATGTTCTATCATGATTAGTTGCCAGTGTTGTGTTCAATTTAGTTGGATTATACCTGGTCATTATAATTAGACTTTCGATTAAAATTTGCTGTTCAGGAAGAAGTCTTGGGAAACTAATTGGTGAGAATAAGTTTTATGCAAATCAATACGCAGTATCACTATAGACAACATGAAGGGTAGGGGAGAGAAGGGGAATGTTTTTTTTAAAGTTTCGTTGGTCTATTTGGCCAGTTCAGTTATTCTTTTTCAGATGCGTGGCATCTGGAACGAAAACTAATAGGTTGCAGGGCCAATATATGAAATTTCTATTTTTGGGCTTATGCCACCATCCTTTTGCATGTGGCGGCATAACCCCGGAGTGATGTGGCGGCATTACCCCAGTAAGACAAAATGGCACAGACGGTTTGTTTAGGGGAAGGTAGATAGCCTAGCTTCCAAACTAACAACATGATGAAATAGCCAAATAATTACTCTTTTCAATTACATATAACCGATTTATCTTACTTAGAGATAACAGTCAATTATCTCCTAATTTCAGAATTCCCAAAATTAGATGAAAACCACTAAGGACCGTATTTTTTAAGTAACTGTTCACCAACTCACCGCACGGCCATTAGCGTCTATACTACAAAACACTTTGTTTCCTGCTACAGGTCAGTGCTCACAGCCCCCCTCCCACATACACCGTTGGCGAGATACAGGGGTGGCGGCATTGCCCGAGGTGGCGGGATTCCAGTGCCCTCACCTATAGTTGAAACATATGCTTTTAAAGTATAATTAAGATATAGGGTCCGGTCGGGGCTCATTGGTGATATCGTCCAATTGAAATATCAATCGTCAACAACACCGATGAACAGGCCAAACCCAATATATTAGTTATACTTTAATAATGTGAGTTCTGCAACTACATGCCGGCGTATGTTTTTCATCAAGTAATGCTTATTCCATCCAGTTTTTAACTATTAGATTTTGAAAGATATCTTTTACGAATAGTGATGATAAAATGCCCATTCTAACAAATAGTTATTACTTTTCAGAAAAAGAAAAAAGTCAAACGGTATGGATTATTTTTTCGAAGTGTTATATTTTGGTAATGCTTTGTCTCTTTTAATAATTATTGTTCTCTAACTTCAATCACCCTTAAAGTTAAGAGTAATTTCATTATTCTATGCTACAGAGATTTGTATTGAATAATTTTTGCTTACGTTCTTGTTGTTGTTGTGAATGTTTCTTGTCTTAAATACATTCTATGTGGGTCCATTAATTACCATTACAGGGACGGAAAAGGCAAAATTAATACAGATTCAACAAATGAAAAACTATTATGTAGCTTTGTTATTGTATTCCAAATTCCTACAATTTGTGTAAAACAGAAAATTATACTTAGTTTGTAATGCCAAGAGAGATAATCAGGGGGTCAGGTCATATAAGGTTAGATAATCATTACGGTCAGTAAATTCACGAAGCATTTTTCACAGACAAATAAACATTAAAAAGAACCTAAAAGAAATTAGATTATCAAAATATAGAAAATTATTATTTACTTTACTGCAAGTATCATGTTATCGGATTTTTAACAATTCGAAGCTTTTGTTACTTTTTTATTGACACATTTTTTTCTAGATTGTTAATCATGTTAAATTTAAAAAATAAAAATCGTGTAGATAAAAAAAACCCAAGGAGCTCTAAAAGAACTAAAATAACATTCATTCTTGTTACTTTCATACTAAATGAAATCCTCATAATTAAACAAGTAGGTTTGTAGCAGTAAATGCCATCTATCATCGTTTCTACCACAAGATTTATGCATATAAAAAATTACCTAACACAGCTTCCAGCCACGATTTAAGCTTCTAAAACCCAAAATCAACTATTTTCATTAATTTTCTTTTTGAAAACAAATTAATATGATTCATCTGCTTATCTGCCCGGCCTGCCCGCGCAATGGTTATAGTGCTAGCCTTTGGAGCTGCTGGCATCGAGTTTGAATCCCGGTAAGACATGGATGTTTGTGCTTCTCAATAAATGTTAATTGTCTAAGTGTTTGTGTCGTCCTTCTTTGTGTGTTTCTTGTGACTGTCTCTTCTGGCGAGCTGGGTAATGGGCTATAAAGCCTACACTTTCCGTTCTAGAGGTCGCAATCATTGTCATTTGTCATATCTGCTTATCTGTTTAAAATATTTATAGTTTGAAGAATGACTAAATATTTATAAATAAAAAATTTCACGAAAAATTTAGAATGCCTAGACACTTTCTTAATAAACAAACAATAATGAGTCAAAGAAGCACAATTTTCTAAATTTTATGGGGGCATTCCAACCTGATTTGTGACAAAATAACTTTTACTTCAACTATTACTTTTAACTAAATAAAGCTTCTCATACTATTGTTAATGTGGCAACAGCGATTCAAAGGATATGAATTATATTTAAATGCTAATTCGATGGATAATTTGCCGACAGACAATATACAGATGTCCGTGTACAAAAGAAAGATTTTTTAAGATCTGACATATAGATCGATTATTGAAAGTGGTTGCTGACAGACAGGTTTACATCATCAGTATGTGAATACTTGATTTTATTTCTTTTAATTCTTTCGAATAAAAAAAGAAAAGTAAGCAAAAAATCTATGAATCTCTTGGTGGTTGTTGAAAATAAAAATAAGTAGTCATAGTGATAAAATCCGAAAGAATTTATCTAAGATATTCATTACTTACATAATAAATTTATTTTGGAAGCGTTAAAATGTATGTTGAGGACACGAGATAGTTCATTACATTTCACTAAAGATTATTGTTTAGGTACAGTTTAATTAATCATGTGATAATTATACGCATATTTTTATTCCTTGTAAGTATTTTAGATAAAAACAATAACTTAATAACGAAAAAAATAATTTTTTGAAAATATAATGATATGGGACGCAAAATCTAGCATTTTGAGGTAATCACTCGTATAACAACCTAAAATTATCTGAAATCATCCCGTGTATTTAAATCGTTCAGATATAAGCACTAATTATTAAAATAAAAGACAACAAATGTTTGAATATATGGATACCGACAAAAAACAAATTCTTCCTTTGATTCACATTGTGGAATTTTATATAACTTTGTTACTAATGCATTACTTTTGATTTAAGGCCGATTTAATAGTTCGTACCCAAGAGCTAACATAAATAATTTTTTTATGCATTTTTTTTACATGGGACTTTAAAATAGTTTCAAGAAACGCTCGACCACAGTTTTCAGTAAAATAAACAGATATAGAGAAAGTATTGGCAATATTAAAACCACATTTTACGTTCCATAACTTTACTTTGAGAATCTGTTTTCGCTCTAGTCTAATATACTTTGGAATATTTCACGCAAAATAAACTTGTATGTGGAAATGTAAAACTTTTAGTTTTTCTAACATGTTCTTATTGCTTTGTAAACTTTTTTTAATACTACATATTTTTTTAATCAATCCACTTATGCAAAAACGTTATTGCTCAACATTCGTATCTTTCTAAACATATGGTTAAATTTGACCTTTGAGGGAGTACTTAGATTTTGCGACATAAAAGGATATAAAAAGGACATTGTTATCCAAGGACTTGGCTTTCAACTTTATTGCACCGTTTTTAGCTCAAGTTTCAGCATTTCTGTATTTTTTTCTGGATTTTATTCTTCATATCTTAAAGTCTAAAACCAATGGCATTTTATGTATATAATTTAATGTATTCATACAACTTATATTTTATACGTACAACACAGCAAATCTAATTGACAACAGAAGACGGTCATTACTGTATTCAGTTATTTTGTAATAAAAAAATTTGAGAGGCGCTTTCAATCATATTTATGTAGTTTTTTATGAAATTTTTTGCATTTGGTATTGAAAATATGAACGAAACAATGATTTTTTTTATTGTAATAATAACTGTTAGCACTAGGAAAATTTATTATAATCAAATTGCAAATTTGTCATTTTCATTTTCACATTTCATTTGAATTCGTATTTCATTTCGTATTTCTAATGAATACGAAATTTGTCGTTTTAATTTTCATTGGTGTCCCTCTTCTTTAATGGTAAAACAATGTTTTTGGTGGACTGTTCTTGATTATTTAAAATAGAATCATATTTAATTTTAAAATACCCCTTTCATGCTTAACCTTAAACATGGTTAATTTTTTGTAGACGAAAAACATATAGTTTATCTGTGCTGATCCTTGTCGTTGTTTTTCCCTTTTGTCCCTTGTTGGAAAGGATTAGGGAAAAATGATCGTGCAAAAAACTGTGTGACTAGTATCTTTTTCGAAAATCGGATGGCAAACACAATACAAAAATTTAAAAACCGGCCATCTCTACTTAAAAAAACATTTTTTAAAACCGAAAATCGAAGTTGACAGAGACTTACCCGTTAGTATCTTCTTAGATCTCATGCCTTAGATTACAAAAGTTTTCATCAAATTCACCAAATAATATGATTAGTTAGTTATTAATTTGTAAAATTTCTTGTTTTTTTTTAATTTACACACCCTTAGTGACATAACTACACCAAGTAGCCGCCCCGGTGGCTCAATCGTTAGAACGCTGGCCTTTGCAGCTGCTGGTTCGGGTTCGAATCCCAGTCAGGCATGGATGTTTGTGACCATCAATAAATGTTGTTATTTGTCTATGTGTAATTCCTTTCTTTGTGACTGTAAAAATTCTTATAAGCGGAAAGCTTATAAGCGGTTCTCTGAACAAGCACACAAGCTGGAATATATATGTACCATACCATACACCAAGTAAACTTACTGAAACTGAAACCAGAAACAACAGCTCTTCGAGTAACAACCCATTCTTCACGCATCTGAAATAACTCCCTCCAAACTCATCGGTGTGGTAGTTTACCAGCGGCGTCGTTATTGAACCTGTCTGAGCCCGACTCCAATGTGATTTATTGGGTAGAATATTCAGTCGACACTTTTTTGAGGGTTGACAACCATCAAATGAAAGTCGAAAAATTTCCATACATGTTGGATATATAAGGGTTTTTTCCTCGGGAAAGCGTTGTTATTTCGCCGGTAGTTTTTCTATCGCTTAGTGGAAGATAAAGTGCTGCTGGAATAAGATGACATGGAATTCTTATTTTTAGTTATGGGACTTTCATTTTGAGGTGGTCTGGGTTGATGGTTCGTTACATTTTATATGGTTGATTGGATTTTTATTTCATAAAAAATACTGATATAAGACGCATATTTCTTTATGAACACTTCATGAAGGCAATGGAAAAGGTGTAAGAATTTCATATTTAATTGTAAATAGTAGTCTTTTCAAAGTACATATCAAATGGTATTAATGTAGCTAGAGTAAAAAAAATAATTAAATTAGTCGGTAATTGACTTTAAAGTTAGCGATACGATAGTTAGCTATAAAAAAATCACTATCCTCTACTCATAGATTATGGCGGCGGGCTTTTTTTTCTTCCTGATACTTTTTATAATTTAATTTGATATCTAGATCTGCTAATGGGCTCGAAAAAGTTATAAGTTTGTTCTTTCATTTTGGAAGCTTTTTTCCAAATGTGCTAACTTTCAGCATTTACTGAGTTAATGTCAATATTTTTACATGCCAAGTAACTTAGTTTCTTAATTTTAATGTATTTGATCCTAATGAAGAATAATTTATAAATATTGTAAATTTATTTTATTTAATCAAATACAGAATATCATGATGAACACCAAATTCTTTTAACTTATTTAATTTTCACTTATGTCAAAATTGTTAGTTTATGAACCAACAAAATTGTTAACCAATGCTCAAAAATGAATTTAAAAATATTTAATAAAATAAACAATATTTTCAAAAGCAAATCAATTATGGTTAATGTAAGAAAATAAATGTTAACTATGACAATTATTAAACAAAATATGATTGAACTTTTTACATTAATAAAGAGATAAATAATTATCATTATTATTGTAATTATGTTTTAAAATTTGAATTCCAATTAATGCATATTAGAAAATGAAAATATCAGTCCAAAATAAGTTGTGCTGTAAAATAAAATAAGATTTCACATTTTTCCACAAATATAATGTATAATTTTTTCAACGTTAACGACTGGAGTTGAAAATCTCTTTTTAAGTGACAAAATGTGTCAAAATGTTTCTCAAATTTCGTGTTCCAACTTTTAAATATTCATGAGTGTTTTACTAACTGTGGTTTTTACACCATAACCTAGAGGGTTGCTTCGTGTTTGGGAATAACTTAATTTTTTAAACATAATTTGTCATTGTCTACTTTGCAATTCTGACACTTTAAAATGATTAAATATGTTCTAAAGTATAGTAATTAATAAAGATATCTAGATATTTTAGTATTTGTGTTGCTATATTGCACAAAATAATGTTTTTTTTATATAAATGCTTAAATTAAATATACTATACTCGGTTTTTGTTATGGTTAAAGTTAGCGAAATAAAAATAGTAATTAGGCGAGTTTTAACAATTAAATATATATTTATTTTATTTTTAAAGTAATCTCTCATTTTATCCCTTTCGGGCTTTCTGCAAAAAAATGAATTTTCTAAAAAAACCAACGTGATTTATTAAGAGAATAAAACCTTACTGCACTATACTAGTAAACTCTCAAACAGAAAAATACAGGTATCTCAGTAAATTTTAACAGCAATATTTGTATTCATATCACTTAAACCGTTGTTTTTCAATCAATTTATCAAAGACAATATTTTGCTTGTTTGTATTAATATGACTAATAATAGTGTTTGTTATTTCATATGAAGAGTACACGGGAAAAACCACTTTATTTCGTAGAAGGATTTCCTTAATAGCCTCCTTGGAGATGATAGCTATAGAAATAGCCTAAACTGGCGTAAAAAAACCGGTTACTCGCGTTGTTTATCTTTCGCGGCAACCCTGATTCACGCCATAGATAATTGGATACGACACACACGTTTGTACCGCACATGAAGAACAAAAAGAGAAACCGGTTTTCAGTCGCCAATGTCCGCCAAGAAGACACAATTACGGAAAGACTCTAAAAAAATCAAGCTGTTCTTCCCGTGTACTCTTCATATCTCTTTGTTGGAAAAGAAATGGGTTCCCAGCCACGTCGGTATTGATGGTAATGAGAAAGCCGATGAATAGGCCAAGAAGGAGGCGGAGGCGGAACAGCCAGTAATTCCACAAACGCTGCTGTCGGTGCGGTGCATTATCAATGCCAGAATTTCCAAACATGTCATCTCCAATTTCAAGAGCCTCTTCTCCGGTGAGCAATGGCGGGATCTGGTGGTACCCGGGTTCATTCCCCCACAATCTGGAAAGGAGTGCTGCAGTCGCCCGCTTTCGCATGACCACCGGACACGATTATCTGCATTCCCATTTCTACCACATTGCATGACCGACAAGGACATTTGCCCGCTCAGCACTTCTGAAAGGATGGTTGCGGGCTACCTGTTGTCGTGTATTGGACTTTAACACCTCTCTCCTTGATTTCTCTACTGGGAGGCTCGCCGTCTAACGGCTCAACCGCCACCGACGGGCATTGGCTAAAGTTAAGTTTCTTTGTTGGGAAAGTTGTTTCTTTCAGCGTTTTCCTCTTGCATTGGATAAATATACAAATTGATCTTCAAGATGATTTCAACATAAAAAAAATGCTTAAAACACTAGAATAAGTCTCACCAGATTTGTTTCATTGATTAAGTTTTCTACTATGAAATTATCATTAAATTTTCATAAATAAAGCTTATTTCCGTTGTTTTGGTGCCGACCAGGTGGCGTAATGGTTAGAGTGCTAGCCTTTGGAGCTGTTTGGTTCGGGGTCGAATCCCAGTAAGGCATGGATGTTTGTGATTGTCAATAAATGTTGTTATTTGTCTATGTGTTTGTGTCGCCCTTCTTTGTGTGTCTCTTGTGACTGTCTCTTCTGGCGAGCGGAGTAACGGGCTATAAAGCCTATGCTCTTCCCTTCTAGAAGACGCACTTACTGTCATTTGTCATTTTTGTCAGTTGCTCTGGTTTATAAAAAAAAAACTTTAACATAATTTGTAGGATACCATTTGAAGTAGCACTGTTTTTATAGCTAGATAAGATGAGTAACAAATTAAACTGGTACTGTAAAATACAGTACGTCTCATCCTTACTAGATTATCTTAAATTCCAATTTTTGATCAATAGTCAATCACTAACGTCTTTTGAAGGGGAAAAAATTTAAAGGTTACTGTTTTTTCTGTTATTTTATATGTCTTGTTAATAGTTTGTTAATAAACAAGGTAGCCGACCCGGCGGCTGAATGTTTAGTGTGCTAGCCTTTGGAGCTACTGAGTTCGGGCTCGAATCCCGGTCAGGCATGGATGTTTGTGTTTGTCAATAAAAGCCGTTATTTGTCTATGTGTTATTCCTTTCTTTGTGATTGTTTATATTCTTCTGTGTCCGTCTTACTTGACGAAGGCTTAATAAGCGTAAGTACAGAAATATGTAAATATAAATAAAGTGAAAATAATAAGTAAAAATATTTATATTGATCTTCTTCCTCTTCATTCTCAATTAACGAGCAATTTTTCTCTAACAATGAGTAAGCTGTCAGTAATTAGGCGCTGATGCCCCTTTGGATGGCCTTCTCTGCAACAAATGCTTTAGCAAAATGAAACAACATGTATAGAAAGTAATATTAAATGTTTTGGTATTTAAGGTAGGCGAGTACCCAAAATTCTAAAATTTTTACTATTGCTTTAATCTTTTCCTAATTTGGCATAGTGATTTCAAATGTAATGAGCAATGCTTTTTGGGCAATTTTTTTGTTATTTAAATATAATTGATTTATTTTAAACGGTGTTTTTCAACTAAAAAAGGGGTTTACGGTAACACTCCTAGAGCATAAAAAGTTTTACATTAATTTACCTGAATTTTTTTACAGATGCTATTTCAATATATATCTGTGCCATGAACCTCTAACATCTGGTATAAATATACAAGTTTTTTTGTAAATGTCCAAGTGTAAGTTAATCGAAAAAATCTTTTTTTGTGGTTAATTTATAACATTTTTCTTAATAACTTTTTTTCTTGTAATTTGTATGTAACTCTAGAGTTTCATTGCATGAATCTGTTCAAAACGAAGAATTTAACACATAATTAATGTTTATAGGATGAAAATTCAATGTGGTAGACTTGTTAGCGTAAACCTCTTTTTTAGTAGAAAAACACTGTTTAAAATAAATAAATTATATTTGAATAAAAAAATACCTAAATAGTATTATTCATTATATTTGAAATCACTATGCCAAATTCGGAAAAGATTAAAGTAATAGTAAAATTTTTAGAATTTTGGGTACTCGCCTACCTTAAATGTACTTACAGAAATTGCGTGAATACCCATATAAAAGTTTATTTTATGTTATAATATATATAGATTAGTTTATTAAAATTATATTGATTGGAATAAAAAAATAATGCATGTTTAAGAATTACGATAAATATATTTAAAAAAATAATTAGGCGCGGATGCCCCTTTCGATGGCCTTCTCTGCAACAAATGTTTTAGCTAAATGAAACAACATGTAGGGGAGAGTGTTGTACCTTGGGACAATTTTTACATTTTAATTTTTTTCTTCGATAATTATTGTCAAAAAAAAAATTTCAAAGCAGCATTTCAACACACCAATATATTCCTCTATAATATATTTTTTAAAATTCTGGCAGCTTGAAATTAAAAAATTGCCACTGATTTAAAGTAGAGAGGATAAACTGTCCCAAGGTACAACATGATGTTGTACCTTGGGACATGCTTTATAATTCAGTCAATAGTCATACACTTGAACTAATTTGTGTCAGGAAACAAACTTTATTTCAAAATACATCAGAAAATGTGCTCTTTAGAACATTTCATCACTCGGAAGGAAAAAGATTTATCAGGTGTTGCCAGAATTATATTTTCAAACTTCAATTATTATAAAATATATCCAAAACAAAGCTCAGTTGTATTTTACATGTTTTGTGGAATTTCTCTTAAAATAAATAACAAAGATATTTTTATTTATCAAAATTATTAAGAATTTAATCAAATTATTAATACTGTCCCAAGGTACAACACACTACATGGTTTAAATAAAAGCAAGATAGTGGCCAATCCAAATGCATTATCATTATTTTCTCATAACCAAAATATTTTAAAATCTTCTCTTTTATGAAGAAAATAAAATGCAGTTGACTTTTTGTAAGAGTACTAAGGTAAAAAATTATGTTAGAATGAGAAAAATACTTACTTTGGGGTAATGAAATATTATTTATTGTCACCATTTCATCAATTCAATGATGCTAGTGTTAAATTTTATTATGATGATGTCTGTTGGTTAAGGCTTCTATTAGAAATAAACAATGTATGAATATTGCCAATAGATTCTTAGAAATTGTCAGTGTCCCAAGGTACAAGCGTCCCAAGGTACAACACTCTCCCCTACAGAAAGTAATATTAAATGTTTCGGTAATTAAATGTACTTGCATAAGTTGCGTAAATACCCATATTAAAATGTATTTTATGTATTACTGTATGTGGATTAGATTATCAAAATTATATTGATTAGCATTAAAAAATAATGTATGTTTAAGCATTATGATATATATATAATTACGTACTGCAGGTTTCAAAGAGTAGCTTGGCATATCGATCAGTAGATGATTAGATGTCAGTAGATATTTATTTATTTATGTTGATAAAGTAGAATTCTAATTTAACCGATTTTTTTATATCCGAACTCGAATTATCCTTACTCGGAATATTCAAACTCTAATTGCACGATAAGTTTCACGATTTACAAAATAAAGATTGTTTGCAATTGCTATAGCTAAGCATTTAACGTTAAACATATATAAGCGTTTATAATATAATTGAAATGTGATAGCTCCACGCATTTCAGCGTAATCGGAACACATTGGGTTGATAGTTCACTATATCAAATGATAGGTATGTCATTGATGTCGGCTACCCTTTGATCAAACCGAATCCAAATATTTGATTTTCCGAACGGTTGTTATTCCCGATTGATTTGGATAATTGGAAATACACTGTACAGTAGAGTCCCGTTTATCTGAATCTCGGTTATCCGAAAATCGGTTTATCAAAAAGAAAAAAAAACGATCCTTTCGGTTAAAATAAGAAATGCATACGCATAAATACAAAAAAATAAGTACTTTCAAAGTTGGATTTATTTCTCAAAATCTGCAGAACTTTTTTTTATTTTCGCTGCTCAATTGTGTTCCCTTACCTTTTGGATAAGCGGGACTTTATTGGTTGGTTTTTATAATCAGCTTCTTTATTTCATAAATTAACTGTTTATTAGCTAACTTTTCTTATTGCTTTTCTTTGCTTCTTTTTATATACAGTTTTTGATAATTTGTATTCATAAATTTCCAAATCACTGGTTTTAAATGTTGGGAAAATATTAAACTTGGAACAATTGAAGCGAATTGTATTGGATAAGGAATCACTGAATCTCCAAATTCAACGGGAACAAATTATTAAATATTCATATTTAGTCCGTAAACAGGCTAGAAATTAATGGTTTAAACTAATACTAGAAACTGACATGGCTTGTGGTAACTTATACAATTAATTGGAAAACTTTAGTTTAAATATTAAACTACAATGCATATAAGTCTAATTAAATGTATTCCGGAATTTCTAAAATTAAACGGACGAAGATATTTGTTTCTCTCTGTTAGGTATTCAGAATATTTGAACTTGTCAATTTTAACAATGTGAATAGTAATATTTATTTAATAAAGACAATTAAATATTATTTCAAAATCAATTGCCGTGTTTTTTTCTAAAAATAGCTGTGCTCATTCGTTTAATTTTTAAAGAATATTTCTAAATATTAACTTTAATGTTTTAGGAATGATGGATGTAATTCAGTGCACTCTGTAAAAACGTTGACTTTCATCTATGATGGGTTTTTAATATTTATACGGGTTCTGTATTATTGCAGTAGGTTGTAAAATACTGTTGCAGAAGTTTTCAAGCATATGTGTTGTAATTTACAAGGACATAGTATTTGCAAAATAATTTTCTGTATTCGTGTACTTAGGCAAGCCCGTAAATAATTAAGGTGTTTCGAGCACTTTCCAGTTTTTTTGTGGGCGTAAATACTCTAACTGATCCAAATGTCATCAATTTGTTCGCTTGAAAGAAAGAAACTAAATAAATTGGTCCAAACTCTTTATTAATTTAATATTTACAAATTAACTAAATATATAATATAAATCGAAAATGAACTGAGTGCCAACGATAGTTCGTATTCAATGACCAAGCATCATTTCAGAAAAATTGACTCTATTAGTTGTTAAGACAATCTGCCTTGAGCAGGTAAACTGCAGTATCTAAACTGATGATCCATTGTTGTAAGTACGATAATTAAATCATTGTTGTCAGCAAGATAATGATTTAAAACGTTGTAATTAGGATAATTATTTAAATCATTGTTGGAAGCAATATAATGATTTAAACCGTTGTTGTAATTAAGATAATTATTTAAATCATTGTTGTAAGCAAGATAATGATTAAAAAAAATTTGTAATTAAGATAATTAATTAAATCATTGTTGTAAGCAATGTAATTATTTAAATCATTGTTGTTTTGCTTACAACAATGATTTATTGATTCGATGAATTATTGATTCGATAAATCGAACTTCAAAGAAAGCACACTAAAAAAGACTGATTATATCAGTGCAATAATGGTGCAAATCATAGTAGTGGTTACTGCAGTTTACCTGCCCATGGCAGAAATATTAAACAATACATATTTCAAATATTTATAACTAATATATTTGTATTTCGACACTTTTTTTTTGATTTCCAATTTATTAAAAATAAAAATAAGGGGTTGGTATCAGTACAATCACGTTTCAAATATGTCTGTGATGTTAGAACAACTGATAAAAATTTTATATTTAATGTTTTATTATCACTACAAGTATTGTTTAGGGTTCATCACTAGAGTAAAAGGGTATTGGGAAATTAAAAGAAATCACTTAGGTCTGGGGACAAGGAATTATTACTTATAATTATTGAAAAACGCTTTGCTTTGAATAAGTAAAAATAAAATAAAGTTGGATTGATTCAAATTATCTATAAACCATTTCATTTATTGATCATAAATAGCACATCAACAGTCAAGGCTCCACAAGTGCTTCTGACTGCTGGTGTGCAATTTATGATTAATTATTGGAATTTATGATTAATTTTTACCTGACTAATTCCCAACATTCTGAGCAGAAGATTTAACATTACAGACATTTTAAACCATACAATTTTCATATACTTACCCTATTTAACAAAGGTACAGCATTTTAAAACCCCGAAAAAAGTTTCCAAGGTTAATATAATTTTTTTTATTATTTTGTTATTGTTTTTCAGCTATTCCATAAAAAATAAAGAGGTTTAAAAACCACTAATCTTAAACACAAACACTATATGAGGGTTGATTTAAGTTCTTCAGTATATGAGGTTAGTGCAAAATTATTATTTTATTTGGTGCAATATGATTTTATGGTTTTTATATTCCCTTTTGCTTCATATTTTTCAGATATTTATGTAGATTTTTCTATATTAATACTTAAAAATTTTTGAAAGAATTTTTCCAAACTTTTTATATTCTTTCATTAAGGCTTTGAGAAGCAAACATTTGATAAAGTAATATGTACAAAACGAACACTATTTACAATATTATAGAACTATCAACACATCGTTAGTGCATAGTCCAGTTTTTCGACATATATAATGCATATTTTATTTCCACAGTTCCACAATCATGTTTTCATCATTAACGTCAACATTATTTTGACGTTATTGCATAATTTCAACGCATCATAAAATCACAGAGTTTCAAAACAGACAAACCATTAATGAGTGTTATCAACAATAACATTTTCTTTTAACTCTTTAATAAACACTTATATATTAAAATGTCCTTAATATATAATTTTTCTTTGAATTGAAAAGTTTTTCTTTCATTATTTCGTGGTTCAACACCTTTGCTTATACTCAAGAGCATATCTTGACGAAGAAAGTTCGTAAAAACTTACGAATTCATTCAAAATGTCTTTATAAACAAGTTTTAAGAAATCACCCAATTCAAGACAATGTAACAATTGGCTTAATAAGTTCTTTTTACAATTATTATCTGACAATTGTTTAGCCTTACAAGTTCTGTATATCAATCATAACATATTTTAATAATGTAGTCGATAATATTATCCTCAACATCTGAAATAACTGGTTTTTTTTTATTCAAAATCACTTTCGCATTTATAATTTAGATATCCCTTCCAAAAACCAGATATAAACGAATCAACGCAACACGAAAGTAACTATACTTTTCAGTGGCAGTTTTTGATGTAAGAATTCAGTGTTATATTTTGTGATTTACTTAATATAATAAATTTTGAGAGATTGGTTTTTTTAATGGAATTTTTGTACAATTTGGGATACAGCGAAATTATTGACTTTTTAAGACTTTATTGTTAGTAATTTTGTAACTGTAATAATTCCTACTTTTGAGCCGAAACATGCACTTATTACGTCACAAACAGTACTGAGTTTTTTTTGGAATGTATAAAAACTTGTTTTTCTCTTCAACAAAAATAATAATAATACTAATAATAATTATTAAACAACCTTTCAAAGGAAAAGTTACTTTCGCAATTCATTTGCGGTAGCTTTTTTTCCGCCTGCGCCTGGTTAATATCAAAATGTTTCGCACCCCATCTCACATTATAAATGTATGCAGGGGATTTAAACTGTCTCCAACTCTACTTTTCATATTTAATTTTTTTTTCACACACAATGCATAAGCTCATAGACTTAAGTGTTTGTCATATTTATGGTCTCTTTTGAGTACGTTTGCGCAATCGCAGACAGCAGAGAGGTTTCATAAAGTTATTTTTTCCGATTATCAGAGGTAAATTTTATGATATTTAATAGCTGGAATAATACTCTTTTTAGTTAAACTTAGATAAAACCACTTAATATTATTTCAAGAAGGTGAAGTAGAGATAAAACTATTCACAAACCGAAAAAGATTTGAAAACATATTTGATTGAATGCAATTTGTCTTAAAGCCATGCACCAACCGACTCAAATGCTTACACAATTCCTGAAAGCTTACGAAATTGGTTTAACAATTTAAAATTGTAATTGTTTCGTATTCTTTTAAGAACAGTGTAAGCTTTTTAGTGAAATCAATAGCTATGAATTATTACGATCCATACATGAAAATCACCAAATTAGTGAGTTTGGCTAAAATGCACCTGCCGGAGTATCACAGCAATTTTCTCCTTCTGTAACAAAACTGATTTGATTCATTTATGATTTCTATAATAATATTTACTAACACAAACTTTGTATCACCTTTGCCGATTGTTTAATTTTCACATTCAGATTCTACAGCAGAGCTTCTTCGAGCCGAATAATACCTCAAAGTTGTCTTATGAATAGAATTCATTGTTAGGTTCATCGATTTCTCCCTTCTGAAAGTATTCTGCTATCTACGCTAACATGTAATTACTCGATTCTTATGCAGGTGAGATGCCTCAGTGTTGAGCAAATATTTTTGACGCCGGATCGGTTAATAACTTTGGGAAAACTTATTGTATTCCATAGAAGCACTGTATGGTTACAGGAGAAAAATGTAATAAGGTATTGTGATACGGTATAGCTATTACAACGAAATTTTTCAAATACAACTAAAAGAATGTCGAGATTTCAGCAATTTATCCACTTCATGCCTTTTGAGTCACATTGTATGAAACTGTATGCGCTTGGTTGTGCTCATCCAGTGAAAACTACACACACATACAAACACACGTTTTTCATTTATTATTATTTTGATAGATATCTCAAAAGAAATATCAATTAAATATCCCTCCTGATTTAGTCACGAAACTCACTTGATGTCTTTGTCATTACCGATATCCATAAGCATTTCTTGTTTCAGTCCGTGCATATTTAAGTCTCGCTAACTGTAATAAAAATTCTTATGCGTTGCCACCGGAGCCCTTGGGAAGCTACAGTCATCTTCCTCAATAGGCAGAGCCTTCTTGAACGAAGATCTGGGTGTGAACATCACGATTTCCACAGACCCGGGTGGATCTTCAAAGGGGTCCGTTGGGTTACCGAAAGGGCTTATGCCCCCTTCACCACCAGGGGGCGTACTAGGTATCGGGGATTTCATCTTGTTCTTCTGGGCTTCGAGTTCCGCGGACGCTTCGCGCAGGCGCCTAGAGCGATGGCACTGCCACCTTGTGACCAAAGCTGCAAGTGTGGTGACCACCACCAGACTGAGGACAAGGGTGAGGTATAGCATGAATTTCTCTTTGTTGTCTGAAAGGGAAGAAGACAATGAATTTTTAGATACAAATAAATCATTCAATACTATGTGGCTTTTATTTAAAAAAGAGCATAAGATAAGAGCAATATTTAGATATAAGGTCAAATGTAATCAATAACAATTTACACTAAGAAAATATAGTAGTTAATATTAAGAAACTCAGCTTATCACACAGAGGCTGCTTTAAAAAAATACTAGAAATATCAGGTAAGTCTGATGATACTTATCCAAATTTCGAATTGAACTGCTCAATTATTTTGGAACACGAATGTACCGAAGTTAGATAATTACTCAATATGTTTGTAAACACAAGTATTTAGTTTTAGTAATATATGTATGGGTCAACTTTCAAAAGTCCACGATAAAAAAAAGTTTTGACTACCTTGATTAATTGACCGATATACGACCGATATAAGTAGCATATTATTCCCTAAGTAACCGATACACGTATCCGAAAGTAGCATATTTGCACCAGCTCAATCCACGCCTTTCGCCAGTTGAGCGATCTCTTACTTGGTAGACAAATATGAACAAACCCTGCTCAGTAGCCCAGATCTCCAATTTATATTTCCATATTCATTAAAACTTAGAACTTGAATCTATGCATTTATGCATTATTTAATTGAGTTTAACTCCATTGTGTCCACCCTAAATCAGCTCTCGTGAGACTGGATGATCAAAATAGCGTGTGAAAATTCCTTACGTGTTTGTGTGAGATGGAGGAAGGAAATGTGAAATGAGAGTCCGGTTTTCATTGTATACCGGTAAGCAATGGAGGAACGGATACTCTTGGGGCAAAGCGAAATATGGCGAGCTTGCAAATTATTAAATTCGTATTATATGATTATATGTTATATTGAGGTTGTTTCAGATGATTTAACTCTCCTGTTGTCATGTTTGTTCGTCCTGCGATTACTATGATTGTTTCAATTTCAGTCTTAAAATGTGCGTTTTTATTGCCAGTTTTTTCTTTTATGCTCGGTAGCAGAAAGTTAAGTAATTTAGCGTTACTTTCAGAACTTTATAGCTCGATAATGGCGGTTAAGTTCTAAATAAGCGTTAAAAGGAGCCAAAAACTATCGCCAAAGTAAGAAGAGAAGAAAAATAGTTGTCTCCAGGTGGACATATGCATCGGTTATGTTTTCTTAATATTGATCAGTTTATCCAGTATATTTTATCGATCGTTATTTTATTGGGATCATGGATATAAAATTATTTTGATATGTAAAAGTGTTTACTTAGAGTATTTAACCTTGGAACGCTGTGATTTTCCGACTATGCTTAGTTTTAAGTATAAACGTACGAGAATTTTTACTAATGGAAATGGCTTTGTTTCGAATGATAGAGATATCGCCATGAGAAAACTATCGCGTTCTGTTAGCACCCTTAGGCAGTGGAGTCTGAACACTTATACAGTTTCTGAACACTACCTTTGAAAATGTGAGGTAAAATTGAGGAAAATACATTTTTGCGATCCTTTCTTTCAGCGTTGTCAATACACTGACTATTGACAAGGGTTGATATCATAATAAGTTTTAAAAAAGTGTTATTCAAACCTTTTAAAATTTGTTCGAAAAACGCATTCTTTTCAAGTCTTTTGTAGGATAATACTTATAGAATTTTGTGATTTTGTTTAGTTTAAAGAAATCGAACAACAGAATAATGGATTATACTTGGTATAAAAATATATTATAAGCCCGAAAAACAAATAGTCTTGTACCAGGCATGTCAAAAAATTTTAGTAGAGATGTACATCAATGTTTAATTACAATAGATAACATACCATTCATTTTGTAGCCTTATTACATCGTTCCATCGCTTCTTTAATGCATTATTAAATTGTTAAATTTCTACTTAGTTAATAGATTTTTACGTTCTAAAAAGCTTCTTATCCACGTTTTTTTGTATGATAGAACTTTTCAATATTTGTGATTATCTTTGACTGAAACATATGGAACAGCTGAATAATGGATTATAGTTGATACGAAGAAATAATGTATATCAAAAGACGAATTCGTTTGTACCAGTCAGGTCAGAGAAAATATTAATTATAGATACACAAAAGTATTCTGCCTTGAGCAGATACTGAAGTACATAGAGTAAATATTTGGACCATTGTTGCGAGAACTCGATAAATATAACCTGTTAGAAAGTATATTGGAATACTGATGATTTTAGGGCAAAAATGATCAAATTCATTGTTGTTGATACTGCGGTAAGCTGCAATCACGACAAGTAACAATCATCCAATAAACATTTTTATTTTTGCTTTATTCTACTTTTTTAACGAGGCCCAGTGGCTTAGTGATAGTGCTTTGCATTGTCACGCCACAAGTCCGGGGATCGAGTCCTGGAGTGGGCTATTTTTACTCATTCTTTCATCCCTTAAGTAGGTCGATAAAATGAGAACCAAGCATTCTTAGGAACTAAACACTGGGGTTCTGTGCTTGAGGATTACCACCTTAACGGGACATATGCCTAACACCCCACATCCTTTGGTGGGCACGACAGGCCTTGGCTCACAAATGGGCTGTTGCGCCGAGAATTTAAGTTAAGTCTATTGTTTAACAGTTTTATTTATACATAATTAAGTTAGTCAGTCTATTACGATTTACCTAAAAAAAATCAAAACCAAATACTCCCTTAATCTACAGAAGTTCTCTTTCCATCATAATGATTCAATTGTGTGTTTAAACACAGACATATTCAGATTTGATGAAGTGTCCGAAATGAAGGAAATGAGATATGAAAAGCCGGATCCATTTTGGATGCCGGAGACTTTAGCAAAACGGTTATTGTTAGAGAGATTGTCAAAAGGAAATTCCAATGTTTACCGGTGATAAAAGTTTCTTGGTGCAATCTATCAACTCTCAGAATTGAGCTTCATTTGACGAGGTTGAGTTGCGTATACGATAGTTTAAAGCAACTTGGGATGGTTTGTTTAACCCTTTAATGCATACTGTTACCGTTTGGTAACAAGTAACATAATCCACTTTATTCTATTAAATTAGAGCATCTCCTAGACAAATCTGTGTTTTTTTTCATCTATTACATTTCATTTTAAAGTTTTAGTTTCTACTAATCCTTATAGATGACAGAAGTAAAAGTGTATTCAAAATTAAAGAGTGAGGTTATTAACTTTTTTGAAATAACGTTTTTGGCAGTATTCAAAGAATAATAATATTAGTACTAACTGCTAATAAATTGTTTTGAAAAAATTAATCATAGTTAAAAAGGGTTATTTTGAAATAATTGTATGGGTTTTCTAGTCATTATTATCAAAATTGGAATTTTGCAGTTGGTTTTTGTCTTATGGAAAAAAAATTAAAAAATTGAAATTATTTAAATTCTAATGCAGTTAAATTTTTTTTTATTATCTTTCCCATAATGTGTGAGTATTAAAGATACATATATATACTTTTTGTGTTGAAAATAAAAATTCATGCATTAGAGGGTTAAGGTCAAACTGGGGTTACACATGTGAAAGCTTACAAACATAGCTTGTTTTGTTAAATACAGGTTTTGACCAGAGAACTGAGGTAAAAGAGTATAATAGATTACCCCATCCAATCTTTGAGGAAAATGGGTTTGTAATGGGTTGTAAAAACAAAACCATGTGACTGACAAAGAAATAATGTTATATTTAATAATTTAGCTCCTGCTTAAGCAATAAGTTTCCACGTATTAAAAAATAAGTTAAATGAGTAATTTCGGAATTGCTGGCCCGCTGGCTCACTGGTTAACGTGTTGGCCCTTGGAGCTGGTGGGATCGGGTTCGAGTCCCGGTCATGGCATGGATGTTTGTGCCCTTCAATAAATGTTGTTATTTGTCGAAGTGTTTGTGTCGTCTCTTACTGTTTGTCTCTTGTGATTGTGTCATTTCTGGGGTTGAATACAATAGACCTAAGGTCGCAGTGTTCGGCGAACTTGCCCCCCCCCACACACACACACCAAGAAAGTCATAAGTCAATTTCGGAATTTGTTCTGTTATATTACATAAAATGAAATTATCAGGATACACTTTGAATCAAAAATTTTACAAAAAGAAAAAAAAAACTAAAAATCATATGTCTTTGTATAAGGCACCATAACACTGCAAAAAAAAATATGTTAGAAAATAGAACATACACATTAGTTATTATTCTACAAGAAATTCATGCTTTCTTAAGCTACAGAAATTTATTGCAAATTTCCATCTCATGTGGCCAAAAGACACATTTTCTCTGTAAGCTTCTTTTCTCTGAAAATCTGTAACCAATGATACTGAATGCATCTGTTGATAAATTACTTTTCTCTAATTTGATCGCGAAAGAAATTTTAAATGTAAAAGCTTCGTCCGTGGCCGTTATGGTTCAGTGGTCGATGCGCCTGAATCCTATTAGAGTGAGAGCCAAGGGCCCCCAGACCTAAGTCATTTTGGCAAGGATGAAATGTACGTGATTAGGTTCGGTTTTCATTTACTTTTAGTGTATGCATACCCGTTAGAGTGGACCGACGGCCAATTTACTGGTATCGGGTGCAAAAAGTAGGTAAAATATAAGTTAACCTAAGTCATTTTGGCAAGGCTGATTTTTACATATGTTTTAGAAAATAATGTTAAAAGTGCATAATAAATTTCCCAGACACTTTCCGTGGGCCGATATTTCTCCCAGACGCTTTAAACGTCTTCATCAAGCTCAGACTTTGTCAATCACATCTAGCGGCGTGAGATGGCGCTACAACCGTTCTCGGACATCAAGGAAGGGAAGTTAAGCAAAAAAGAACTATGTGTCTATTGGAGATATGGTTGGTTGATTGACATATATATTCCGGTTTTGTGCTTGATTATTGATATGAAAATGTAGTAAGCAGTCAGCTATGACAACTTGTTTATTAATCTATTTTCGAATTAATTTTTTTTCAATTAAATCGATAAGATATTCTTTCACCGGAATATAAGTCAATCAACCAACCATATATCCAATAGACACATAGTTCGTTTTTGCTTAACTTCCCTTCCTAGATGTCCGAGAACGGTTGTAGCGCCATCTCACGCCACTAGATGTGATTGACAAAGTCTGAGCTTGATGAAGACGTTTAAAGCGTCTGGGAGAAATATCGGCCCACGGAAAGTGTCTGGGAAATTTATTATGCACTTTTAACATTATTTTCTAAAACATATGTAAAAATCAGCCTTTCCAAAATGACTTGGGTTAACTTATATTTTACCTACTTTTGTACCCGATACCTCTAAATTGGCCGTCGGCGTCGGTCCACTCTAACGGGTATGCATACACTAAAAGTAAATGAAAACCGAACCTAATCACGTACATTTCATCCTTGCCAAAATGACTTAGGTCTGGGGGCCCTGGGCTCTCGGTCTATATGCTTGCTAGAGGCACAGACTCATTGTTAACATTCATCCCAATCGGAACTTTTTCTCAGAGAGCCACCCAGAGACTAAAGTTCGAAATACATGTCACTTGACTGGTTTAAAACTGAGAAAACTGAGTGAAACTATATTCTGATATTATACGAACTATAATTGGCTCTGTTATAAAATAATAGGCAACGGAAAAAATTCAAGTTTTTGTAACACAGAAAAGTCATTGAAAGGAAAACTTTAGTTATCATTTCAAAACTCGTAAACACTTACTTGTCTTTCAGACTTAATAATTAATTGCTAATTTATCTCATTGATATGGAAGTACAGTCCCATTGTTACTGATTCCTTTCTGCCGAACAAAAATTCTGGTAATATTTGGAAAAGTGAAATTGATTTGTAACATATATTATATTATATGCCACAGTTGAGCTTTTCACCTCTTTATCATTAATTGTATCCTGGACCAGGTTTATCTTTGTTTATGAAACTGACAATTTTTACAGGGGGGCTATGGGAAAGCATTTCAACTCCAAGGTCATTGGTGCAATTGAACATTAATTTAATTTGTTTAGTTAATTATAATATAAGAATGAGAAAATTATAATAGTCAGTTTGGGTGCTGACCAAAGGGGAGCAACTGACAATAAAGTAAAATAAAATTTACATAAAAAAGCATTAAGGGTACACCCGTGCAAAGGTTACACCTGTGTATTGCCGGGTATAAACTTAGTTTATTTAAATGATTGCATTTTTTTCGAACTTCCGACATTTTTTGGTTGTTTGATCCTTTAACCTCTTTTTCAGACTTTTAAAAGTGAATGAAGATTACGCACTTACCACATCATTATTTTTTTTTCAGCTTGGTTAAATTTCAAAATGAAAAACGAGCTAAAATTTTAAAATTTCCATATAATATAAATAGGATGACTTTATTTAGATTGAATGGGATTCAATATCTTTAAAATTCAATTTTTTCTTTTATTTAAAAAGTAAAGAAAAATATTTGTTGGTTTTATCTTGTTATAGTTAGAGAGAAAAAATGACGAAACGCGAGGATATGCTAAAATAATTCAATATTTAAGTGATGAATTTAAAATATTCTTCAGTGTTCTTTTGTGCGTTTTGATAAAAGGCGTTTAGATAAAAGGAGAAAATATATATTTTTAAATCAATTTTCGTTTTATGTGCTACCCGTGATTTTTAAGTTTTGAATTTATATTTTTTAGATAGCTTAATTTAATTTGGAAAATATTTGTGTGTTTCAGAGAGCTTCTTAGAAACTCATTTTACATTTTACCATTGAATATTTATTCAGCTGCTCTTCTTTTAAATTTATGAATTTTTATTTTTAAAAAGATTTTTTTTTCTATCTCATCAAAATTGAGAATGAAATATTAACTATATTTAAATTTAAAGTGAAAAAATGCTGAAATATGGATAAGCATTTCTAAAAAATTGGCAAAGAATACGAAACTAATTTTAGAAATTCCGAAAAAAATGCACGAAAAGTACAAACAATGACCAATATTAATTAGTTAAAAAATATTTATTAATTATTTTAATTAAAATTGCACTTTCAGCTGCAGTTTGGGTTATTTTCAACTGTAATGGTTAGCACTACATGTAAAAAAAGGCCTGACTGAACTACCTTTAATTTTTTTATTCTTCATTTGGTAACTAAAATATATTTAGCGATCCTTTTATTTCAAAGAAATTTAAAGTCCCGATACCCCAAAATTAACACATAGCTGTTGAAAAATGTAACTTATTTGATTTATCTATTGGACGCACGCAAATTCCTTCGTTAGTGGCGCAGTATGGCCTTTGATTCCTTAGCGTCATAGAACCTAAACATCCATCAATATTTCATTAGTATGCTATGGTTCAACTACTTATAATATTGGTTTTGGAAGGAATACCTCACCAATCTAGCCTGCGGATCTTTATGTATTTTGGACGAATGAGGAAAATTGTTTTATGGATTTGGAAGCATTAAGATCGGATTTCTTTTGGCGTTGCAATGTGTAATTTATTCGGGATCCACAATTTACAGCCTACCTCTTAAGTTTACAAATATCCACGGTAGAGTGGAATTTAATCCGACAAACTTAGTTCTGAAAGCTAGGTCCAATCTGAAATCATCAGTATGTACCATCATAATCATCTATCTATAAGTATGTATTAATATTTTCCCATTTGGGAAACTATTAGATAGATATAGATATTTTCCCATTTGGGAAAATATTAGTTTTGACTTTTTTTTTATTTAGAGCAGATTTCAAAAAGTAAGATATCTCATTTATTGTTATTCTATTTAACTATTTGTTGCTTGCATTTGAAATAAAAATTGCTATGTATAACTACCATCAGTGAGAGTAAAACGAAATTTCGAATAAGGGTAAAATGTCAAAGTTGATCATAAACCTGGACAATCTAATAAGGGCTCTACAAATTGAATATGATTGCTTTGGTCTTAACCCTTTAAGACCCTTTCAGATGGCGCTGATTTAAGGTTATGAGACTAAAATGTAAAGAGTTTTACCGGAAAAATTGCCTTAAACAGCATCAATGCCATAGTCCTAAAACAATTTACAAC
Organism: Hylyphantes graminicola; assembly: GCA_023701765.1. Taxonomy (NCBI): domain Eukaryota; kingdom Metazoa; phylum Arthropoda; class Arachnida; order Araneae; family Linyphiidae; genus Hylyphantes; species Hylyphantes graminicola. Next base: position 36,591,874 of record CM043120.1, on the reverse strand, counting down.
GATTTCTTAAAATTCGCCTTTCGTGTAATTTAATTTTTCACATCTAAAATTATTCCGGGCTATAAAGGAGGTTAAATAATATGTTCCACAAGTGGAACGTTGGCTTAAAAAAGGTTAAGGTCGAAGCCTGGACATTTAAGAAACTATTGAAAATCCAAAGCTCACAAAAATATAATAAAGTTTAGTTAAGGTATAAAAAAATGTGCGGTATGCATTAGAAATTAAGTACAATTAAAAATGCAATTAAAAAGGCAGTAAAATTAAAATTACTAATAAATTAAAATTAAAATTCAAGTATTTGTAAGTGTAATACATTTAGTAATATATCATTATTAGTCGAACCTATAGAAAAGAGCATTAACGTGTGGCTATAAATAGTGTTTGTAAAATAATGATAATTCTAACCTTTTATGGTATGAAGTATTTCCGAAAAGAAGCCGCTAGATTGTCCACTATTTACATTAAGCTCATTTTCATCGCTCTGCATGTGTGTCGTGGTCCCCACTTTCCAAACTCCCACCCCTAAAAGAAGGACAAATACATGTGTCAGACAATATTAGGGACATCGACAACATTGCTGTATAAGTGGTAGATAAGTTTCAAATAATTTATTTTGTAGAGTCTAGATAATTTTTTCATCGCCTATATAATACCACAAAAAAAAAACGAAATGCCTCAAGGAAGCAAAATTTCTCATTTACATGCTGTAAATTAAAATTTCATTTCGAACTGCATTTTATTTTAATCTTCTAAATTGATAATTTTATTAGAAAGGCCAGGTATTAATATTAAAGTCTACTATGTAAAACTTTTTGTAATATATTCCATCAGATATTTTTTTCAAAAAATTAATATTTAATATACTGAAGCAAAATGAACAGTATCTGTAGTCGAAAACAAATTTCAAAACAGAGTCAAGACAGGCTGGTAGAGAAATTGTTTCTCCGAACCTAGGTAGTAAGTAAAAGAAAAAAAGGATCCAGATTACTAAATGTTTAGGCTAGAAAACTTTTTGTGACCTAGCACTTTCCAACCTGTTTGGAGTGTTGGCTTTACTGATAAAGAACGAAACTGGTTTAGAACTAAAAAAGTACAATACTCCGTGGAAAAACACGGAATTTCTGAAACATCCGACATTACGTAGAGATTATCTGACCTTAAAGTTGAGTATAGGTCGTAATATAAGCCGTTTTACTTCCATCTTATCCAGGGTTAAAATCAATTTGCTAATAAACCAGCTTTGTAACTAATAAAGTGGATGTTATTCAAACAAGAATGCAATGGACAATTCAAAAGCGCTTAATATGACACACATAAATATGTAAAGCAATTAACACTTCAACTACTCGTACTATTCAAGTTATGCAAATGGCGAGAATATGACAGAATTACATACAGGCAAAGTTTATTGTCGTAATTTATCCCCCCCTCTTTTCGTTAGTTCTAGCAAGGCTTGACAGAATTTGTTAACATCCTAAATGTATTTGCGAATTTTGTTTCTCAGAGTTGGAGCTTTTAAACGATATATTAAATTTATATCTTGTATGATGTTCTCTTATGGAGACAATTGCTTCAACCCTTCCCTCCTGCCCCCCCCCCCTCCGCCCCACCCCAAAAAAAAGTTGAATATTTTTGAACCAGAGTGCTATTACCTCAACTAAACATTTTCTAAAAGAAATCCATTTCAATGAATATTTTTAGTTAAATAAATGAAGTCATTGTTGTCCTTTTCAAAATGCTATGCCTACTTCCATTTTGAGAATATCTTTAAGAGTTTTCTAAAATTTTGTTCTTTGAACGATTGTGAATGAATTTTGGGATAATATAATGGTTTATGTATAAAAAATGCATACGGGGACATTTTCCAACTCAAATGCTTTGATTTAACCACTTATAGTCAATTTGCGTCTTAGAAAAATAATGAATCTATTTTGTCGATAAAAGTATATTTTATTGATTTTAAGTTTTCTCAAAATAGTTAAAAATAAAAATATATTAGAAAAAATAAAAGAAAAATGACCTTGGTCTCATCTATCTTTATGCAAATGAGAACCAAATAATCACACTTTGTAGAGCATGTTGCAGACTTGGACTGTGAATGTAATGTTATTTTCTGAATCAATAAACTTTTATTTCAATATGAGGTGGGATAGGCCATATTAAAGCTTTGACATCGGATAATAGAAAATAAAAGACAGAATATTCTCAAACAGAATATTCTCAATGTCTTTATTGGCCACGTTATTTTTATTGGTTTATATTGATATATTTTTTAAGTCGCCAGTTCAATGAATTTCATTTCTCTTTTAAAAAATGAGTTCTCAGAATATTGTTTCTATTTAGCAAACCTCTAATAAAATTAAGACATTATATGTATTGAATAAAGTACCATATGGCTTCGACCCAAACACAAAGGTGATCTGAATTGTTTTCCAAAGGCCCTCGCCAGATAAGCGGTGAAAAATGCCCCCATTCCAATCGGGCTAATTTTTTTTCTGAAAATACCTCATAGTATGGACAACTTCTCAGCCAAGTTTCAGCTCAAAAATATGACGCATTTTTGAGTAAAAAATTAAAGTTTTTTTTCTTTTTAAATTGATTATTCCTTGAATATATTTGATAAATCCAAAAAACTACTCATGAGTTTTTAGATATCATTGAGTAGTATTCTCAGAAAAATCCGCTCATAAATCTGATCGAGCGATCATTCTTAAAAATGCATTTTTATTTTTCAAAAACAAATTTCATGCCATAATCGTTTGGTCACAACTTAGGATTTTGTCTCTACATATTCCTCTATTATCAATCTATAATATATATTTTTTTCAGATTTTTAAAATTATTGGACGATAGTTTAAAAAAAAATAAAATATTCTTAAAACCTGACTTTTCGCACTACTTACTCGGCAGATGGCACTCCTAACAAAGGCGGGGAAATTCAATCTGGGAGAATTTCTTTCGGACTAAAGAATTTAGCATAGATTTAGAAAGTAGCAGATCTGCCTCTAGGGGGAAAGGTGAAGCCATTTGTTAACCATTATCCCATAAGGCAGTTCCCAAGCTCTTGCACATGGCATGCCATACGCCACCAGATGGCACCATGAGATAATTCGACTAATAAAAGATATATATTCAATATTAACTAATTAAAACTTTTTACAAGTTACGCTAGCATAATTTTATAGCTGCATGCGTATTGATAATTTCTGTAAGGCATGAGGTATATATTCACAAAAGAAGCAAGTTAAAAACGCAGTTTTTATTGTATGTAACTCTTCGGAAAAACCATTTTTGTGAATCAGTATCCCGTGATGCATTGCGAAAACGACGAAATGTGGATTCATCACGCATCATTGCATTGTACGGGATTGCGCAATCGGTGGGCATGCTATTTCTAAATCTATGGATTTTAGAGCAAAAAAATCAGGCTTTAAGAATTATTTTTTTAAACTATCGTCCAATAATTTTAAAAATCTGAAAAAAAAATATATTATAGATTGATAATAGAGGAATATGTAGAGACAAAATCCTAAGTTGTGACCAAACGATTTTGGCATGAATTTTTTTTTTGAAAAATAAAATTGCATTTTTGAGAATGATCGCTCGATCAGATTTATGAGCGGATTTTTCTGAGAATACTACTCAATGATATCTAAAAACTCATGAGTAGTTTTTTGGATTTATCAAATATATTCAGGGAATAATCAATTTATAAAGAAAAAAAACTTTAATTTTTTACTCAAAAATGCGTCATATTTTTGAGCTGAAACTTGGCTGAGAAGTTGTCCATACTATGAGGTATTTTCAGAAAAAAAATTAGCCCGATTGGAATGGGGGCATTTTTCACCGTCTTATCTGGCGAGGGCCTTTAGCAAATAAATCAGAACCTTCAACCTTTGTTAAGTGACATCACATTCATAAATTGTTCATAGATAATAATTTTATTGACATAGTTACAATAAAAATGAAAACTATAATGGTTATAAGGGATAGTGTTACTATCGTACGCATAAACGGGGTTTAAAAAACTATACATACAGTAGTCCACACTGGAAACTGCAGCGTCAACTGCAAATAGCACTTGGCTTTGTAGCACTTTATCAAAAGACACGTGCTAACACAAGCGCAGTTGTTGTTAGATGCCTTTACTGATTCTAGTTTTTTTTAATAAACGAATTTATTTTGCATGTAGTTGTGCAGCCACAATTAAGGGATTTTCGGTTTTTTTGAAAAACCGTTTCTTCGTTTAAATGGTTCTGCCAAAGAACCAGTGCTTACCGATGTTCTACTTCTTCTTTGATTAGGGTTTGTCCGATATGTGGCACCTCTGCTTTTGGGTAGCATTTTGTACCATACCCCAGACACAAAAAGTTTCTTAGCTCCGTATTTGTTAGGGTCTCCTACTTTAGTAATAAAGTCAACCAGGTCCCTGATAGAGCTAAGGTGTAACTCTTTATCATTAATGATACTTAAGGTAATCAATCGAGAATGGGTAAGGGCATCACATTCAAATATGATGTGATGTGTTACCGATGTTACAGAAGCCATAAACCGGTTATTCGGTTTAACCTTTAGTAGCTATCCATTCTTAATTCACCCCATTTCCTTCTCTAAATCTACCTTTTTTTCATCCAGGAGAACTATAGTTGCTGACAAACTATGTTTTTTAGCCTCGTTACTAAAAAAAATCAAAATCGTGTTTTTACCTGAATCTGGTTTGATCGTTGGTGCAGCTCTCTGGGGTGGTTTACTGGATTCTACCGAAGATACAGGGGTGACTGGGGCCGCGTACCTTGGCTCTTCTATGAAACCCGTGTAGTCTCCACCCCTACTACTTCCCTCGCTTTCTGGGTCTTTAGTTTCTTCACTAACACCTAGGTCTTGGTCCTTGAGGATCTCTTTCGGAACTGAAAGGAAATGAAAATAATAAATGGATTAAAACTAAAAATCAACTAAATCGATAAAAAAATAAATAATTAGAGATGATTGTTTGGTTTATTGCTTCCAAAGACTCGCCGCGCATACCAGACATAAAACTAAACTCCTATGCGTAACAGCCCGTTAGTAGGCCAAGGCATGCCATGGCAATTCAGCTGGCGCGACCAAGGCCTCTGGGGTGCTAGGCACATGTCCCGGTTAGGGGGTCAATCTCATGCGGAACCCCTAGTGCTTAGTTCCCAAGCAGACTTGATCCCCATTTTATCGACCCACTTAAGGGATGAAAGGATGAGTCGAATTGCCAAGCCGGGACTCGATTCCCAGACATGTTTCATGGATATGCGAAGCACTACCACTATGCCACTGGGCATACACCAGACATAATCCAGCATATTTTTTTAGCATTGACTCTAACGATGGCAATACACAACAAGCTATTTATAACCCTGGTCAAGTGACGAGATTGACAACTGAGAGGACGTCAAATCAATGTGGTGCTCAAAAAGCACAAATGCAGGCAGACAACGCAAATAAGCATGCTCATATGCAGAATAGTCTGGGAAATTCTGACTGCCTGACTATAATTCTCTAACCACTCATCCAAACAGATGGCTGAAGAAGAATAAGGAGGGAACACATTTATTTAAGTTTCAAATTTTGCAAATTAGAAAATACTATATATTTACTATTTTTTGCTCTCCAACTTTCCGAATATTATGTCACACATGTTCTAACATATATTTCATCAATGAAGATAAATTGAAACATTGAACCAAACAAGGTATAACCTCATTTTTTTATTCTACCTATTCTTAGAACATATTTAAGAGAACTATGTCTTACAATCTAGGTTGATGGGAAACTATTTCATCTAATTTTGTTTTTGACCTGTGTGACGTACTCCAGACCATTAATTCCAAAAGAATAAAAAATCACGACCCAGTAAAAGAAGTGCAAGGAATAGACTTTTGTGACCCTATTATTTTGGAGATTTTTACTAATGAGACAGAGAGTAGTTACTTTTACAACTAGACGAAAAGACAATATATTATTACATTTAGTAGTTTTTCGGCCACATTATTAAGATGCGTGCTAGCTTTTTGTTATTTCCAGTTACAAGATTGTTGTAAATATGTGTTAGAAATAATTATCTGTCGCTTTTTTGCCAAGGCTGGACATGTTTTTAAATCACTTAGGCTTTCTAGAAAAAAATATAAAAAAGATTTATTTTATTCTTGCATCTGCAGAACCAGCTAATTCAACCACCATTGCACCTTTTTTATTTTATGTTCCATACCAATAACAATATTAACGATATTCGATACCAATAACAATATTAACGATATTCGATACCACCAACAATATTACCTTGTCTTTTTTAAATTTGTAAAAATTTTTTATTCTTAACAACAATGTATCTTGAAGAAATTTAATACCAAACCTTGTTAAAAAAAACAAGGTTTGGTATTAAATTTTTTTAGTAGTGCATTCGAAAGATACTAGCGACCATTTGAGTAGGGTTTGATTTGCGAGCATTCCTGATAATTTAATGGATAAAATCATTTATATTATTTTGTTGTAATATCATATTCAAGTTGCATCAGCCTCTGTATGGTGGAATATCTCATCTCACATTGCATCATCCTTACAGTGTAATTGCACTCAACAGTACATCAGACATTCCATGTTTAATCTCATTGGTTGTTTAGTTTGATGATGTGGCCAAACTTATAAATAGACGCGAGTGGTGTTTCCTGTACTCTTCTAATAATTCTTATCTTACAGACGGCAGCTATTTTATTTAATAATTTTCAACTTACCACATGTATGCACAACTTTGAGGAAGAGCCTTGTTGTGGGCGGACACCCCATTTTCCCGAATGTGGCCGCATCCGCCGCGACAGTGCACGTCCTTTTGCCGTGGCAGATGGCCATCAAGGCTTCTGTAGCGTGCACCACTTGGCAGTCTGTAAAACACAGGAGGAAAACATATGAGCTTATATAATGAGGAAGTTTTGATTCTATTAGATTTTCGATTTTGCGTTGTATTTTAGAAGAAAAAAAGTTTGGTTTGGTTTGAATTATCGTCGCACTAGAGCTACACGAGGGCTATTGGCGACGGGCGTCGTATTTTAGAACCACAGTCAGATGACGAGCCACACCTGAATAGGCACCCAACGCAACCGTTAAGGGCGACATCGTACGCAGCGTTAGGACTTTGAAGGATATTTAACGTGCACTCCCTTACACGGGGTATTATTCGTCGGACATTTTTGGCTGCACGGGCCGTTTATAGGTCGGCAGCTATTTTGGCGATGCCCGGGCCCGAACCTGGGACCTTCCGCATGCTAAGCGAGTTCTTAACCGACTGGGCTCCCCAGCCCTCAAAGAAAAAAAAAGAGACAGTCCGAACTATAATTAATTTTGAATGTAATGGTGTAGTATATGAAAGAGCTAATGAATTTAAATATCTGGGTGTTGAAATTGATGACTATAATGAAATGCTTATCGAAATCAGAGCACGGAAGGCAGCAGGGAATGGATGCTATTACGCATTACAAAAGTTTTTCAGGCATTCGTAAGAAAAGTGTCGTCATATTTTTAAAAATTGAGTATTTTTTTTACAATAGGTAGAGAGAATTTCTAACTTAATATTCAATCTTAGATCCAATCTCAAGAATTTCTCTTTGCCTAATTATCTAACTACCTTTTTAAGTGATAAAATATCCGAAGTATTATATTTCTCCAGGCATTTTTCTTTGTTAACAGTTCTACACCTTCTATCTTAGAAGAAAAATGTCCAATACCTAATATTTAAGCATCAGGCATAAGCCATCTCTCTACTAAGACACAAGTACGACACAAAAAAAAATCAGAGAAACTGCTGCTGGAAAGACAAAAAGAAGTTCAAACATTAAATTTCCTGTAGGAAGAATCGTATTCCAGTCTCATTATCCTCGTAGCTTCGGCTCATGAATACCAATGAGTGTAGGACAGAGTCATCTTTCGACGCTTCTAGGTTTTTCGTCAATCTCCAATGGGAGTAGTTTTGTAGGGATAATGTATGTCTCAAGCTTGCACCATGCTTAATTTGAAAGAATGCAGCTGCAATATGTACTTTCGACTTGGAATTTGTAGCATGTTAAAAATGAAACGAATAACTGGGTCTTAAATATTTTATCAAGCGATGTAATGTAGGCAACATGTGATCGAACATCTAAATAATCTAAATAAGTCTATGTAAATAATTGGAGTAATACTAATTAGTTTTATTAACATCGTTGCGTCAGCTCATGAATAGAAATGAGTGTGAGTAGAGTGTGAATAGTAATGAATAGATCTAGTAGGTTTAAAATGAAAATCTTTGCAGTGTTTAACAGTTAACGTTCTTTCACAACGCCGCATACGACTGAAGGCAACATCATATTGCTCTGGCCTCCGATTATGTCAATATAAATATTATGCTAGCGATCAGTATTTCAATATTTTCGTTCAACTAAGGCAACATATAGCTCTAGCCTCCTATTATGTCAATATAAATATTACAATAGCAATCAGTATTTCAACATTTTCGTTCCAAAAGATCATCTCACTAATAAATGTAGGGGTCACCTTTCGTCGCTTCTTAGTGTAGTTTCTCCGATCTCCTATGGGAATAGTTATGTAATGATAATATTTATGGAGGATTGCCTAGGCTTTATTTTTTAAAACTGTTATCATATGGATTATCGGATAAAATTTCTTGTAGGTTTAAAATGAAAAACTTAACAGTCTCCTTAATGTTCAGCCCCTATACGATGATGAATGAAAACAACAACAAATAAATCTAGAGATCAATATGTTTAAATATATATTACTTTAACGAATAATCAGTATTTTAGTTGCATAAGATCATATAACTAATAAATGTCGGAGTCACTTTCAAAGCTTCTTGATATTATTTCTCCTCCTTGTATGTGAATAGCTTTGTAAGGATAATGCTTTACCGAGGATTGGCTACGATTTTTTTTAACTGTTGCAATATGCGCTATTAGTGTACAATTTCTGGTAGGTTTAAAATAAAAGGCATAATTGTAATGATAATATAATTATAATTTAACTGTATATTATAATAAAGTGCTATTATTAATAAGAAATCATTCTGCCACAAAAAGTATCACGGCTTTTTTACTTTTTTTTTATAGTTTCTGTTTAATTTACCATTTCAATTCGAGTTTAAGCTGGTTCAATAAGTTCACAAAACAAAACGAAAAAATAATTCTAATTTCAACGATGTAGACGAATAAATTTTTATTTCCAAGTATACGAACGAAAAAACAACAATCGAATGAATCAGCACTTTTTCCTATAGATAGTTCCCATGTTAACCAAGGGCTGATATATATTCCATATTAATGTGCTACCTTGGTTAATATCACCGTTTTGTGAACACATTATACAGTGTGTCCGTAAATAATGTCCGGGTTTCACATTGTAATAGTATCAGCTGTAATCGTTCGATAGTTGTGGTTGAAGGTGACGAATAAAGAATAACTCCAACAATTTCAGATAAGCGCATGCGCTTGTACCGCTACACCGTTTTCACAGTTGCACAGGCTGTTGATTCCATTACTCCGGTCTTGCTGCAGACGGTATTCGAAGTATTGCATTTTCGTTTGGATGTGTGCCGTATCACTGAATGCGCACACATTGAGCACTTATGAGAAAAACTAGGTTAATTTTCCTTCAATTCCATGGAAGATTTGTAGTATTTGATATAAAATAAACAATTATAATATACCATTAAAACTCGGACACTCTTTTACTGGCCATCCTGCATTTAAATTTATTTCCGCGCTTCTCACCTTCGGTCTTGCCCTCTTCTCCTTCGGGTTGCGGGCACTCGGGAACTCCCTGCCGAGTGGCTCCGAAAGATGCCGAGAATATGACGATCCGGAAATCATTGTTGTCGCACTTCAGTCGGAGGCGCTCGCCCTCGCACACCACTTTGTTGGAGAAGACGGCTGGAACATTGAAAAATATTATTAAAATATGAAATACACGATAGATAATGTAAATAAAGAAGTTGATAAATAGGATGATGCAGTTTGAAAAAATTTACAAAGAAGTTAGGGCGAATTTTTAATTGAATTGGTTCGAATATCTATAATAATAAAAGAAAGAGTCTGTGTAGGTCAGTGGATCGCAAAAGACCTAATTAGACTGTTCTAAAAAATTTGAATTTTTTTAATATAGATTCCTTTTAATACCTACGTGTGCACCTGAGGCTTAGTTTTTTCATATTTGATTGTGATTTTTAATTTATATAATTAGTTTCAAAAAACGTCATCCACGTGGGAGTGCGGGACCAGGGCTTGAAATAACAGGGCTTGAAAATACATGGACCAGGTCGAAAAGGGGGCTTGACGCCATCATCATTAGTGTTTGCTTTTTAAGTGCGCATGCGCCAACACGAATTTAATTTTGTTTTGATTTTGAGTGTATTTTACTAAGTAGGCAGACCATATCAGGGCTTCAAAACACAACGACCGGGCCGTAACAGGAGCTTGACGCCATTCTCTGTTATAATTTGCTTTTTTCTTGCGCATGCGCCAACTCGAATTGAATTTACTTTAGATATTGAGTGTATGGAGAACATTCATGTGATGCCACGCGGTTTGTTATCCTACACCTCTCGAAAAACGTGCTAATGTTTTCCTACTGCTCTAACCTGTCTAACCGCTTTTTTACCAAAGCGATTTGGAATTGAAGCTCAGGTGGATATGGCCATGAATGTCCCCCATTTTCACAAGTAAGCATGAATCTAAAAAGAAGCAATGCGAAGTTAACGGGTTCCCAGTAAGGCGGGACCATACTGCTAGTTTTATAATATATAAGTTTGTAATGAATATGGATATTTTTTGTCAAAAAAATTAAAATTAAAAAATTAAAATTTGTCAACGACAAATTTTGTCGTCATCAAATCTTATATCAAAATGTGTCATATATATTTGCATGTATTGCATTTTCTAGTACCAGTACACAATATAACAAGATAAATAGTTATACTTCATTAAAATTGAACTATGGGGAATGGGGAATCCATAAATAACCAGCGAAATATTTAAATATCGTATTCCTTACCGATATAGCTCTTTTTCACAATTCGATTTTATTCCCAAATTCCCACAGCGGCGAGTTACCACCAATCACCACGAAAAACCTCCCAAAACAACCAAGTTAAAAACAAAACCCCAAAAATTGGATTACTTTCAACGTGGTCTTTCCACCGAGTCATCGATACCGGTTAGACGCATCACAGGACGAGTGCTAGACAAAAGGAAGCACAAAAAGGCGGGAAACGTAGCCGCCATTTTGAGAAAAAAGGAACGATAAATGTTCGGTTCTTTCTTTTATTATTTGGCGACAGTTAAACTCAATCAGGGGCAAACGGGAACACAAAATAACAATCAAAAATTTCCCTCGAGGAAAGAGGGCTATTTATCAAGACGTTCTATTGTTGGGTCGAATTGTTATGGCTCTGAGCCATCGGGCACGTATGCTTCGAACATGGAAATTAGTTGGAAGTCTAGTTTATTAGGCATTCATTAATTTCGATATTTATGAGATTTTGTTACTTGGCGTTTCTTTTAAAAGTTGGAACTCCCAATAAGGTTTTCAAATTAACTTTATGGTTTTGTTATTATTAAGTGCCTAATTATGGTTTGTTAGCATTGAAGATGTACGGAAGTTCAGTAATTGAAATGTTTTAAATCAGTCTAATGTTTCAACTTTAGATTGGGATTATTTTTTCTGAAAAATTCTGTAATGAATACCAATGACATAGTAGTTTTATGCATATTAATTATCTGTAATGACTATACAATTAATTCTGAAACTCAACTTTTTTATTATCAGATAAATAGTAAGGCACAATTATGTAAGGTTTTTTAGTTGTCTTATTGGTAGTTGTTAATGATGACTTTCTTGGAAATAAGCTTTTGCATATCACTAAGATTTTTAATAACGGTATTAAAGTAAATGATAAATCAACTTAAATATGATGATTTGAAGCCACCAAAATCAAAATTTGTTATGGTCTAATATTTAAAGTCTCGCTTTTCAGCTAAACTGTATTTTTAGTTAATTTATGCTCATTTGCAAGAAAATGGGTTATTTTTTATTTATTGCCATCACTAAGTTAAAAAGTAAAACAATTTAAGTAAAAGAATTATATAGAGGGAAAAAATTGCCACAACTAGTTGCTACAAAAAAAATTACTAACAAATATAATACAATCATACCTTGTTGCATCAATTTTCCAAATGCTAGTCACTTTAATTAGAATATCGCTTGTTATTTTTATAAAGTTTGCCCTGGTCATATAAATAAAAAATATGTTTGTATGTACATTATAATGTGACCAAATTAAATTTCTCTAAAGTGCATTACAAAATAGAAAAAAAAAAATGCGTTGCGCGCACATGTATTAAAGATAATCGTTGAAGGTTATGCATTTATACTAATTTAAAATGAAAAATTAGATTCAAAGATATATTAAAGTAGGTTGTAAAGTAGAAAGGCTGCTCCTGGATCTTGGGGGGACTCTAGTCATACATTTTTATCTGTCTACTTACTTGGCCTGCACTTGTAGGCTACTTCAGCATACTTTCTCACTCCGGGACAAGGGTCATTGCCGAATGTCTGTGGGGAGGTCTTGATCTTGCAGATCCTCTGCTCTCGACACGATTCACCCATAGTCTGAAAAAAAATGAAGTTACTCAGCATACTCACATTTTTTATCCAAAAATAGTTATAAGATAAAAAGCTATTGTGAAGAGTTACGGACCGCTCCGGCTTCCTGGAATCTCTTGCGTGCAAGCAGGGCCGAATTTTTAAATAGGCTAAGTAGGCTGTAGCCTAGAGCAGCAAAATTTTGGGGTGGCAAATTTTACGACCAATTAAAGCGGCATTCGACATAAAAAAAAATTGTTACTAATATATTTAAGAAAGAAAACTACTAATTTAAAATAATCCGTAAAATGTATATATACATTGTATACAATTATATATACAATACATTGTATACAATTGTATATATTACTATTATTTAATAGTAAACATGGTTGCTTCTAGGGCAATTGCACTCTCTCCCCTGGTTTTGGAAGATGAAAAAAAAATTGTTTAATAATTTTTAAAAAATTATCCTATTATTTCGATTTAGAGTGTAAAGGTACATAAACGATTTCTTATATGTAGAGGGAAAAGAAAAAGTCAAGAAAACTATATCTGGTGCAAATCTTTAAATGCGGACCTGCGTACAAGCCGAATAATCAACCGTCTGAGATAATATAATTAATCGGTCGCGAGGACTTGTATTGGATATTTGTGCTGACCGCCACAGGTCTTCTACTCCCCTTTCAGTGAGTTGCAGAAAGAACGGTTTTTGTGGGGTGTTGATGCTGTTCTCTGATGCACTAAGTCTCAGGACTTCGATGCCTGCTTTAAATATCAGGACTTAGGTGGGTCCCCACTGAAGCTATACGGACAGATCCGGTTCTTATCCTGAAACCACTTTTGCGTGTAAGACCAATACTGAACCGTCTGCTTATTATCTCGGTTACGAGAGCTACAGTATCGGGTATTTGTGCTGATAGCCAGCATATTGACATGATGAAGATTTCTCTCTGTCTGCCTGCCCGTCTGTGCATTAGTTTCCATTAGAGAAGTCCCCCCCCCCCCCACACACACACCAATGGTTTCAATTGGTTTTTTGTCTGCCTGTCTATTGCTACCCTCTTGAAATTACGTTTTAATTACTGCGTGAGGAATGCAAAACTAAACATAAATATTACATAGCAGATTTTAAGGAAATGACACAACATTTAAGGATGTAAAACTATGTAACCAGAATGTTTTTCCCCCAAATTTCTGATTCAAGTTACTTTTTTCTTTCAAGTTCAAAAGTTCTAGGCAACTTAAATAATTTTCCTCCATCCACTAACGTTCGTTTATCTTCTACAAATAAAAAAATAGTAACGTGAAAGTCTTTATTTGGTGATTATCGAAGTTTTTTTAAGAGTTGCGTTTCTTATTTTGATTTTTTTTTATCATATACTATTTCTATATGAGTAATTCGGCTGTTAGTACCGATATTGTCACCATAAAAGTAACAAACACAACTCGCAATGCAATTTCTACATGCGTCATCCAAGCAGAATTGCTTCACAGTTCCGAAATTGGGACATTATGTCATTCATAATGGAATGCGTATTATTTATGTTAACGGTTATACACATTCTTTCGTAGCTACTTTGTTGGGGCTTTTATTTGACAAAATTGTATTTGGCCTTGGACTAAATTTAAGGTAACTGGGTAGGATTAGAGGTTGCATAGCTTGGAGTAATTAGTAGACATATTGTACGGTTGTTGGCATATTGTTCATATTGCACGCTGGGAAATAAATAGATCATTTAATTATTATTAAAATGTTTTGTTATGGAATAAAACCACATTGATATCATTATTAGGCACTCTAATACTAATATAAAGTGGTTTAATTTCTTAAAAAGCAATTAACTAGTACTCAAATACTGATTTAAAAGTCTGAAAAAGAATGAAAGAAGTACTTTTCTTGTAGTTTATTTACTCTAAAAAAAACTAAATTGGTTGGCAACGATTGTACTTTCATCTTGTATTTAATTTTAGATTGGAAAATAAGGTTTTAATAGTCTACAATATTTTTCCAGTCTTTATCATCATATTACCCACATTCTCAACCGAATTATTAAAAATTATTTGTATAAAATATATTGTTCGCCAAAATGAATTTAGTTTGGAAGAATGGGTAACTAGTTTAATAATCGTACGTTGGTATTAATTTCCTAAAATAGTACAGTGAATTCAAAAAGTATCTTAAGTTTTATGACGTTTGATCGTAGTTCTATAGTAGAAGACTTACTCTTCCTCACCCAAAACTGGGGTTCATTAAGCGAATAAATTATTTAGTGACTGGGAAAGCTCCCAAATCATATTGAAGATGATATGGGCTTCATTGGAATGGTCAGGCGTAATTAGAAAATTCTTAAACTAAAGTTAGAATGATTGTTTCGTAATTACCCCATGCCTCCTAATAAGTTCCCTGATTGTATGAGCATTTGCGACGGTTTTTTTTTTATTTTTTAGAATATTTAAGAAATTCAAATGAAAAGAATTGATTCTACTTAGATCTAGCAATATTGAAGATCCCTAAAAAAATTTATTCCAACCATTCATTGGTTAATATGTGGAAAGTTTCATTTTGTCTACCAGTTATTAAAGATCAACGGTATAAAAAAAAGGAACTGTCATCATATTTTTACCTAGGCAAAAGAAAATTTTAATTATTACTTGGCCTTTTGATTTTTTTTACCATTATGTATACCTGAACAATAATTTAAGGCTTATAACTTTTTTAATGAAGAATGAATAAAAATGACTTCATAAACGAAAGAAACATAATTGATCGTTTTCCATAAATTTGAGTTATGCTTTTAACAAACTAATGACGTGGCCGCCTCTCTTCTTTGTTAGGTCAGCAATCCATCACGTATATTTAACCTCTAGACGAAATTGTGACAAATTTATGACATAATGCAATTGAAGAAAGTGAACTTTTTTTTAAAAGATTTGAAGAAAGATCTAATGTTGCGGAACAAATTTCATTTCATGGTTCACTGGAGAAAAGTTTTTTTCAGTTCTTTTGTTACAATTTTTTAAAGAAATAGAGTGTAGAGATTGATATGTTACTTTTAAAAGTTTGGCAGTTGTCGTAAAAAGTACGCCATGCATAACGTGAATGTTTCTCAATAGACTGTCAAAGAATGATGTAAAAAACTATGCCTTTAAAAAGCATGACTTAAATTAAAAATATCTTTTAAGAGACTTTTCTCTAAGATAATATTTGATATCAGCAAAAAAAAAACTTACTCTACCGAACAAATAATTATAAAATAAGTAGAGTTAATAAAATTAATATTGTAAGTGATTAACGCAACTCATATCATTAACTTCAATAATATATATTTTGTTAAATGTTGCCGAAATCTTTGCTTATCCATTCTGCTATATTCAGCTAGATTGTTACCATCATATCTCCGAACGTTAATTTTTTTTAAACAGTATATTTCTAGATAAATTTCAAAAATGTTTTTCGTTAAAGCTTAGCAGATTATAAGCTACAATAAAAAATAATAACATAATATAAATACCATTATACCACTTAACTGTTTTTTGCAACATTAAATTTATGTATTCCACATTTTACATTGTCAATTTTGCACTGCCTTATAGTATACCAACAATTTAATTTTTAAGAAAAATACTCATAAAGCATGTTGATCAACAAAATAATCAGGATTCCAACAAACAGTTTAAAATAAATAATAGCGTTGCAATTAAAAAAGTATCTTAAGATATATTTATTCTTTTTTGGATGTATTTTTTGAAGGTTAGTTCTTTATCAAAACAGTTTAATTTGCATACAAGTGATTAAATACTGGATATAATTTTCTGGGCATCGCATCCCCTTAAAAAAAAATATTTTTAACAAATAAAATTTAAAGTAAATGCAATTATTTCAAACTTATCATAATTATGCAATTATAGTATGTAATTCAATGTCATATTTGATAATGTATGTGATAATGATTAAATGATGCATTTTTTTAGTCATATTTTAGTTTGTATTAAATATATTATATTCAATAAAGTGTTATTCGAAAGTATATTTTTTATATATACTTTATATTTTATATTTTATATTTTGCTGTGGCGGATCTAGTTTTATGCAAATTGTTGTTGTTTACCTGCACCTGTAACTGACACTACACCTGTAACTGTAACTGACTGCAATGTATATATACCGTGACCTTGTTTGTAAACGCCTCTCTTAAAACTTTACTCACTATGATTTAATTTGTTTACGTGTAGCTACCTTTTATTTTTATGTTATGTTTGGAAGATATTAAAGTTGTGTTTTTTCGTTAACTGCTTGATCGCCTGGTTTATTACAACCTTAGAACATTCTCTGCGGATAGGATAGCAGGCCGTCCTATCTAGCAAAAGTGCTTGTTTTTTTTCTTTATCCAATAAGTATAAATTTAATGAGTTATTAATTTAAAAATCTTTATCAAACAAATTAAATTATTTTTCATGATAAACAAGATTGACCTATTCGTTTATTATCAATTTTAAATCATTTGGAAAGAGAATTCAAACGTTGCTATTGTCTAAAAATGGAAATTTGAGAAGAAATTTTCCACTTTCAAGATTTCCATTTTTTTTTGTAAAATTATGTTTCACTTGTTATCGATAATCTTTAATTGAAAACAGTTTTCAAAGTATCTGGATACTCGGAAATTTCGAATTCAAGCTTTAAAAACACTTTTTGTCTGCAAGAGAGAGAGAGAGAGAGAGAGTAAGCATTTCAATTTATTGTTAAAGTCGTACCTTTAGTTGCATGTTTCGAAGATGCATTGTTTAACAAATGCAAAACTTAAATGTCTTTAAAAAAAAGCTTCATTTTCCAAAAGCATAAATATTAATATTTCAAAATCCATCTAATAGTTTTTAGTGTTATTTGTTTCAGTTGCTACTTCTGTTTTAAATTTGACATTCATTACATTTGAGACATTCTACTTGCGCTGTCTTACAGAAATTACGCAATTCCTGTAATTGCTTTTTAAGGAATGCGAATAATTACAATTTTATTGCGTTTGCGAAATAAATAATTTGATTCAATCGAAATAAAAGAATAATCAAGTAGGGCGTCAAGGCATAACATCTTTGAAGCTTAGTGGGTCTTTTTTAACTAATTTTTTTATTTGAAAGCGATTAAATTTCTCGAAACCGAAAAGATTTAGCTGTAAAAATATATAATGATTGGTAAATTAGAAATTTCTTTAAGTACAGAGAGAATGTAATATTGTAAATGTGTTTCCATTTCTTGGGACTTAAACATTTTAAATTTATGAGTGTCTAAACTACTTTTAAAATGTTTAATGTTTTCATGGTTTTGGGGTGTAGGTGATACACAAGTTATGAAGTTAGCTGTCTAAACTCAAATTGAGTGAAGATAGTCATTTAAAAAATGATGTATAACTTTCCATATATTAAAAGCGCATATGAAATTATTAATTCAATGAAACAAAATATTCCGGTGTTGTAAAGTAGGAAAGCAACGATATTATAATCGAAAGATAGTAAGATTAAACTTTGCCGTGTGATAAAGTTTGACTATAAAAATATCATAAATTATTGCTACACAATTTAACATTGGTAAGCATAATTTTGTGCTCAGGTATTTTTTGTAAAATTATACCATTAGGTTTCGGGGCAGTCATGCTGCCATTGGTTTTGATTGTTCATTTTTGTGGTGTATTCTTACTTATTCTTGTGGGTGTAAGCTGACGCTGTTTTTTGTGTAATTTTAATGCTTTTGGATATTTTGGCGTGCGATTTCTTGAACTTGATCTACATTATGAAGAATTAGTAAATAACATAGATTTAGAAAGTAACAGATATGCCCATCGATTGCGCAATCCCGTACAATGCAATACAAATCGCGCGATTGTGTGATGAATCCACATTTTGCCGTTTTCGCAATGCATGACGGCATACTGGTTCATAAAAAATGCTTTTGCCAAAGAGTTACATGCAATAAAAACTGCATTTTAATATGCTTCTTTTATGAATATACTACATGTGTGTCATAAATTATCAATACATATCCAGCTATAAACTTATGCTAGCAAAACTGGTAAAAAGTTTTAATTAGGGTCAAGTGGGGTAAGTGTGATTGGGGGTAAGTGTGATAAACAGCTCTTGTAACTTTGGAAATCATTCTAAAAATCTGAAAGTTTGCAATATATAACATTAGACCACTTATAATTAAACTAAAAAGAAATATTGACCTTATTTTTTGTTTAAAGAAAGTTTTGAGCTTTTGAATTTAAGTGCAACTGTCTTCTTTTTATGTGGGTTTTCCTATGTGGGGTAAGTGTGATAAAACAGCAATGGATTTTGAAATGCAAATTTTGTACACTTAAAATTGGAATTTAAACATATAATTTTTTTTTACATATGTATGTTTCTTATTATAATTCACTACCAATTTTAGGATTTGGAATTTACTTGAAGCAGAGAACGAATTTTCTTAATGAAAAATGCAGAAACCATATCACACTTACCCCACTTGACCCTAGTTAATATTAAATATATTTTTTTATTATTCGAACTATCTCATGGTGCCATCTGGTGGCGTATGGCATGCCATGTGCTAGGGCTTGCGAACTGCCTTATGAGATACTGGTTCAAAAAAGGCTTGGTAAATAACAAGACAAGCACAAAGAGTAATAGACACCTACCCTGAGCGCGTGCGTTGCCACGCAGTCGGTGGTGTCGTTGAGCATGTCCAGGGTTCCTTCCGTCACTTCCTCCGGGGGGCACAGCTGGTGGGAGGGGACCCGGCGGCCGTACTGGGCCAGATAGACGCTGACCACCGTGTCCGGCCAGCACTCGATCTGGAGATCGTGGCCGTCGCAAGCGTGCACTTGGAACGTGCGCAGGCTGCCGGACAGGAGGGCTGTTGGACATAAGAAGGTGGTTAGAAGGATATTAGAATTATAGTTAACAGGAGGTTAATTGGACATAAGAAGATGGTTAGAAGGACATTAGAAGGATAGTTAGAAGACAGAAGGAGGTTAGTTGGACATAAGAAGATGATTGAAAGGGCATTAGAAGGATAGTTAGAAAACAGTTAGAAGGAGGTTAATTGGACATAAGAAGATGGTTAGAAGAGCATTAGAAGGATAGTTAGAAGACAGTTAGAAGGAGGTTAATATGACATAAGAAGATGGTTAGAAGGACATCAGAAGGATATTTGGAAGACAGTTAGAAGGAGGTTAGTTGGACATAAGAAGATGGTTAGGAAGGGCATTAGAAGTATAGTTAGAAGACAGTTAGAAGGAGGTTAATTGGACATAAGAAGATGGTTAGAAGAGCATTAGAAGGATAGTTAGAAGACAGTTAGAAAGAGGTTAGTTGGACATAAGAAGATGGTTAGAAGGACATTAGAAGGATAGTTGGAAGACAGTTAGAAGGAGGTTAATTGGACATAAGAAGATGGTTAGAAGAGCATTAGAAGAATAGTTAGAAGACAGTTAGAAGGAGGTTAGTTGGACAAGAAGATGGTTAGAAGAGCATTAGAAGGATAGTTAGAAGACAGTTAGAAGGAGGTTAATTGGACATAAGAAGATGGTTAGAAGGACATCAGAAGGATAGTTAGAAGACAGTTAGAAGGAGGTTAGTTGGACAAGATGATGGTTAGAAGAGCATTAGAAGGATAGTTAGAAGACAGTTAGAATTAGGTTAGTTGGACATAAGAAGATGGTTAGGAAGGGCATTAAAAAGATAGTTAGAAGGCAGTTAGAAGGAGGTTAGTTGGGCATAAGAAGATGGTTAGAAGAGCATTAGAAGGATAGTTAGAAGACAGTTAGAAGGAGGTTATTTGGACATAAGAAGATGATTTAGTTAGATAACTTTGAGTTTTTAGTTAGAGTAAATGCACTGTCAAAAAGTTTGACGCTAGATTGCACTTGGAGCTTTCTAGCTGCTACTTCTATTTAGAGCCTGAATTTACAGATTTCATGGTAAAACCATGACTGATACAAAAAACACAAAAGTGGTGAATCAGCCCTCCATATAGTGGAGCTAGAAAATTATAGAATTTCTGTGTAATCTTGCACTAAAATTTTTGACAGGATTTAAAGTGAAAAATTTGTTAGAAAAGAGAATGTTTTTGCCAAAACAGTAAAATTATGTCTTCAGTTTGTAAAAAGAACCATTTTCTATGCAAACAGATAAAATGTGCAAACACATATAGAGATTTCACTTGTCGAGAACATATTTTTTATGTTTGCTTTCACTTTTCCTTTTTTAACGTACTCAGAAATGCAGAAAATATACGTTGGCAAGAATATTATCTGTATTGCTTTGATGCAGGAAATCTCGGTCAACAAATTTTGTTCGGATCCTCGTCTCGAAAGGAGAGCAGGGAAACTTCTTGTTCACATTTCCAGTCATCGTCTTTCTAAATAAATTTGTTCTCCCTCGGTGTCTTGTTTATTTTTTATACATTAGTTCTCAGGCAGATACACACAGGTTCAACATTAAAAAACATGCGTTAAACTTTTGTATACATGTAAAAAACTTCCATAGACAGTAATGTTTAATTTGTAAAAACCTATGAATTCTTATTATTTTTTAGATGTTTAATTACTTAATTTTGGAGGAGTTTACTGATTAAGTCCATTAACATTACGGATGCAAATTGTGCACAAGCGTCTAAAACTATGTCAACAGTAAGGTTGCATAAAAGTATGCAATATGATATTAATTTTTTTAGAATTGATTTCGAGTTACGTTCTGTTTCAGTTAGCGCCAAGTTTTTCGGTGATACTGGTACAGCCAATAATTTTTTGCAATTTATAAACGAAGTAGAAGCCCCCTGCTGCCATCTCTAGAACATATTTGCGCATTGTTTAGATATTTACACTTTGACAAAGGTTTCTAAACTGAAGACATATAATTAATTATAAGTTTGCTAATAAAATGAATGCAATTAAACTGGAATTATCCGAAAAAATTGAGGATGAACCTTATTTCATGATTAAATTAAATTAAATTTTGAAATAGTGTCATACCTTATACAGGGGACTATTTTAAAACCAAACGAAATAAAACCGTTTATCTGCTGCATTTTGTGTAATTAATTATACCTCGAAATACTTTTTATCTCTTTATCTTATTAAAAAAGACTTTTTTTCTTAAAAAATAGGTTCATCATCCTTCATCTTATAATGAAGACATTATACTCAAATATGAAACCTTACTAATGCACGAAATTTAATTAAATTCCACCTCAAAGATCCGTGACAGTAATTAAAAACACCTTCCGTACCGCGCATTTTAAAACTAAATAAAGCCCGAACAAATTTTTTTCAAAAAAAAAAAAAGGTTGCTGTGTCTAATATTATTCCGCCTTAAAAGCTCTTTTCCAGATAGGAGGATCTCCAAGAGAACACTTTTACAAAAAGCAGATTTTGTCATTTTTTAAAGCTCATGATATTTCTCAAACTAAAGTAAACAAGGGAATGAAGTTTAGATGAAAAAATAACTGAAGTGTTAGTGAAATTTCAAAAAAAAAAAAGTAGGACTTCTGCTCCCGAATTTTTTAAGTAATCCTCAATGAACAATGTATGTGCTTTTAAATTTTTTTTTTGAACATTTAAATTTTTCAAAAGTTACGATGTTAGTTCTGTTTCATTGCATGATGTAGTTTACTGTAGATTTGTAACTGTTACTGCAATTGTTTTACAACATTTGATAACAGTAATGTTTAAGGGAATACGGTTCCCAAAACATTATTTTAGGAAACAATAACATAAACTTGCAAATTATTTTTTTTAAATTCTATAACTAAACATTTTCCAGCAATAAAAGCAAATATTTACAAGTAGTGTTTTTTAAAGTTACAATTTTAAATTTTTTTAAAACGTTACTCCTCTTTCAATTTTAAGAATAACTCCACCAAACTTTAATAGTTTGTTTCTAGAATAATTTGACTGTGTATGGATTTTAAAATTTTGAGCTACATTGTAAAAGTATCATGCATATTTATACCGAAAATCTCATAAAATAAGAAAAATAGAAATTATTGAACTCAACATTTAAAAAAAAAGTTATACATAGTAGACTTTATTTTCATGCACAATTTTGTACACCATTTATATGAGAATACAGGGACATCTTCAATTCTAAACGTGGACTACGCATTGTCAGGTCTTTCGACTCTATAGACTTAATAAGCGGGCATTTCGCAGTCTAATTGACGACAAATACAGAATAACACACAGAACAATAATACATCCCCGTCCCTCTCCTTCTATATGACGGGATTCAAACCTGGGACCTTTTAAATTCCTGGCAAGCCCTCTGACCAGTAAGCGTTTTTTGTATAATTAAAAGAAAATAAACTTATTGTTTATTTTCTTCAGAAATCGCATTTCCCTCATTATGTTTTCGTCTGAACTTTAATACTTTTTCTAAGTTCTTTTATTCAGCTTTTTTTTCTTACAAAATTAACAAAGAACAGCTAAATAACCTATAAGAAGAAAACATAAACTCCTTTCATTAAAGTACTTATTACAAAAGGAAGATAGTTTATTCTTAAAAAAAAAAAAGTTTTGTAGCAAAAAGTTCAATTCTACAAATGATCCTCTCTGATTGGACGAGGATAACCGGATTCCATTGATAGCATAACCAATAATATCGATCGTGTAAGTAACAAGAAACTCTAGGTTGATTGGCTATCCAGTCAGACAACTAACCAATCTTGATCGATCAAATAGTTAAAGATTGTCAACGTCCTTTATTATGTCATTTGATACGGGCTATTCTGATTCTGTAAGAAAAAAGACATGAGAAAAAGAGACTGCAAGAAAAGAGGAAAAACTGAGTTTTGAGAAAATGAAGCAAACTTGTTTCATATCAAGAGCCAAGTATTTGTAGGGGTAGGTATATATACACTGTACAGGGTGATCCAAAAGTCAGGAAAAACTTTAAAATTTAATAATTCGAAAACGAATAACGAAAAAAAGATGCAGTTTGCACCAAACTCACTTAGTCCAGTAAAATAAAACATTTTGGTATACAAAAGGTCAAGTAGTTCTGATTTTTGGATATGTTATATGTAATGGTGGTATAATTAAGAATCCAAGTTTGTGACCTTGGGGCGCCGCCGCTAGCTGCGCCCCAAGGTCAAACGTCGTTGATATTTTAGTTTTTGCAGATTTTCTCCTTAAAGGCGTGGTTTTACAACAAAGTGTTGAATGCAACAATTAAAGAGGATAAATATGCTACAATTTGAGTGCATGTTGGTGCTTTTAAGCCTAATAGTTCCTGAGATACAGCTCCTCAAAGTTAGTGTAAATTGCGAAAAAAATGTGTTTTTCAAAATTTAGCAATTTTTTTCTGCAAAAGATTTATTTAATAGCAAGGTTATTACAGTTTAATTGATTTGTTCACGTTACCATAGGGTAATTTAAGGTTTCTGAGTTTTTTTATGTTTGTGTTTCTTTTTGAAGATCAAGGAAAGCCCAGCCACAGCGCGCCCCAAATGGAAAATTTAGATATATCGCACCCTAACATTCAGTAGACCTGTTGTAAAAAAAGGGAGTTACTTTAGGGGGTCGGATAGTTTTAATTTTTGGATGTGTTTTATATTTTGGAAGTCTAATTAAGAATCAAAGTTTGTGACCTTGGGGCGCCGCCGCTGGCTGCGCCCCAAAGTCAAAAATGGCACATTTCACAGTTTTTTCAGATGTACTCTCTGAAGGTTTGGTTTTACAACACAATAATGAATAAAACAATTAAAGAGGGATAAATATGCTACAGTTTGAGTGCATGATGGTGTTTTAGGGCCAAATAGTTCCCGAGATACAGCTCCTCAAAGTTAGTGTAAATTGCGAAAAATTTGTCATTTTCAAAATTTAGCAATTTTTTTTCTTCAAAGGATTTATTTAATCACAAGGTTTACCTTTTAATTGATTTGTAAAAGTTACCATAGGGTTTTTTAAGGTATCGTTTGCTTTTTTGTGTTTGAGTTCCATTTTCAAGATCAAGACAAGGCTTGCCACCGCCACGCTCCCCAAATGGAAAATTTGTATAAATCGCGCCCCAACGTTCACTAAACCTGTTTTAGAAAAAGAGAGTGTCATATTGGTATGACGTAACCTTATAGGGGTCAGGTAGTTTTAATTTTTGAACATGTTTTATAGATTGAAAGTCTAATTAAGAATTCAAGTTTTTGACCTAGGGGCACTGTCGCAGGCTACGCCAAATCAGAAAAACGATGAAATTTTCTTAATTATTTAGTTTTTGCCGATTTACTCTCGGAAAGGTTGGTTCTACAAAAAAAATTAAGCAGTTATTACTTACATAGAGATCTCTCCGAGAACAACTAACTACTCGATCTCTGTTCTCGTGGACGGCCATTTTGCCGTATAAGTTTGTGATACTTTTTAAATTTTTGTTATCTTACAAGAGTCTAGTTCTACCTTCAAAAATGACTTTTTAATCTAGAAATCCTTTGATTCCTTAATGAGACCAAATGTGCATGCTTATGTAATCGGTTAAAAAAAAGAGTATGTTCAGTGCACATGCACTTGTAAAAACGAAGGAATTAACAGCTAGCAATGTACAAAAACACATTATGCACTGGTCTTAAACCAGGAGCGTTAAACACAATTTTGTTCATCTACCTAACTAGAAAACCCCTTTCATATTTCTGTGAAGAAATCTCTGTAAATCATTGCCTTGTTGTAGAACTGGCAAACGCCATATATTTGATTCATTAAAACAAATTAGTAACCTCGGATAAATTGACATTCTATCTAACTTGAATTTTGTCATTTTAATTCTAATAATCATGAAGTAAAAACGAGGTTGCTATCATAGTAACCTAGCTTTATACCAACCCCATTCGAGAGGATTTTTTCATGTCCCAACAGTTTTGTACCTGAAAATACAATCGTAAGGCATGAAACAGTACTGCATTGTTGCAAGTGAAACAGCAGTTTAAACAATTGCTTTACCTTGGGGCGCCCCCAACGGCGGCACCCCGAGTAGCATATTTATCCTGTTACTGTTATTTTTGCTAACTGTTATATTTATCCTATAACTGTAGCATATTTATCCCTCTATAATTGTTTTATTCATTGTTGTGCTGTAAAACCAAACCTTCAGGGAGTACATCTGAAAAAAACTGTGAAATGTCCGATTTTTGACTTTGGGGCGCAGCCAGTGGCGGCGCCCCAAGGTCACAAACTTTGATTCTTAATTAGACTTCCAAAATATAAAACACAACCAAAAATTAAAACTATCCGACCCCGTAAAGTAACTCCCTTTTTTTACAACAGGTCTACTGAATGTTAGGGTGCGATATATCTAAATTTTCCATTTGGGGCGCGCTGTGGCTGGGCTTTCCTTGATCTTCAAAAAGAAACACAAACAAAAGAAAAACTCAGAAACCTTAAATTACCCTATGGTAACGTGAACAAATCAATTAAACTGTAATAACCTTGCTATTAAATAAATCTTTTGCAGAAAAAAATTGCTAAATTTTGAAAAACACAATTTTTTCGCAATTTACACTAACTTTGAGGAGCTGTATCTCAGGAACTATTAGGCTTAAAAGCACCAACATGCACTCAAATTGTAGCATATTTATCCCTCTTTAATTGTTGTATTCAACGCTTTGTTGTAAAACCAAGCCTTTAAGGAGAAAATCTGCAAAAACTAAAAAATGACCGACGTTTGACCTTGGGGCGCAGCTAGCGGCGGCGCCCCAAGGTCACAAACTTGGATTCTTAATTAGACCTCCATTACATATAACATATCCAAAAATCAGAACTACTTGACCTTTTGTTAGGTAACCCCCCTTTTTCACGACAGATTTACTGGACTAACTGAAAAGAAGCGGGTTTTATTTAGTTATAAAGTAATAATAAAATAATAATAATAATAATAATAATAATAATAATAATATAATAATAATAATAATAATAATAATCGTTGCTCTGTTGGTGACCTACAGATGGCGCTTTTTTTTATTTCACCAAAAGATAATTTACGAAAAAAAAAGTGATTAGTTACAATTATTTACATTAAATGTTCAATATGATGTCCACCAATCAGAAGTACCGCTGTAAGATGAGTCACCATACCGTTTACAGCATTTTGTATAGCATTTCTTGGGTTATGGCAGACACATTTAGCATCTTTCAGTGCTACTAGTGATGGGTTATTTAGTCACGGGTTATTTTAATACCTATTTTTTTGTAACCACACAAAATCCGGCTTCTTTTCAGTCCGTTCAGTTCAAACCGCATCTTTTTTTCTTTATTTTTTTCGAATTATTCGATTTTAAAGTTCCTGACTTTTTGATCACCTTGTATATATTCCAGCTTGTGTGCTTGACCAGAGACCGGCTTATATAAGTCTTCGCCAAGACAGAAATAGAAAGAATTTTTACTGTCACAGAAAAAGGTAGTACACCCAGGGAAATGGCATGAATCGAACCCTCACCCGTTACAGCGCACAGACTGCTGACGTAATGGTCCAAGTCACTAGGACATCTTGGACTTACTCCAAGTATATAACCTATATTTATAAGTTTGATTGAATAGGAGTATTAATTGTAAGCTACAAAAAGTATTTTTGGTTTTTATAAGATACATATTTATATGCTTTTTTTGGGTAAATGAACTGAAACTCGACAGAATTGCAGATATCTTCTTAATACTTGCAGCGGCATTTGTCATGTATTAAAGTTACAAGTATGTGATTATGTGATTTCATTCTTTTGAAATTGTATTTTTTAAACAAAAATTATAATTTGTTAAACTATTTTTTTTATGATTGATAAAACAATTACTTTAATAATACTTAGATGCATAATGGAGAAAGTAATCAAAACAAAAAATATATACATTAATCTATATGCATAAAAGGCGACTTCTGCTTGTCTGTTTGTATAGGACGCAAAAACTTAAGAACCACGCAACAGATCGTCACGAAATTTGGCACAAAAATTCATCTTAACTCCAGAACAAACATAGGCTAAGAATTTTTCGAATAGGACCATTCCTTCTATCGTTTTCGAACGTTTTAAGGGGAAAAATACACCACTTTCGCTCAAATCCGATCATTTTTTCACTTTCGTGATGCCATCAGGCAGAAATATTTAAATAAAACTTTTTAGAAAACAATTGAAATTGAAAATGTTTAATTTATTTAATATTTGTTCATTGCCTTCAGAAACAAAATTAATAATTTGAAAAAATAGATGGATATGTTTCAAGTTACGTAATCCTACTAGTCTCCATTCTATAATTTTATTGTGTATATATGATTTTAATTATGAATTTTTTAAAAGCATAGTTAAGCTTTTACTGAATTATGTTGTTTATTGAAGACCGTTGCACTACAGATGCATATTAGGGTTTCATGTCTTCCTTTTTTCGCCAATTGCTTTGCCAAACTCGCCAAATTATTACAAAGAACGTGCAAAAGAGAATTTTTTTTAAATAGCTGGTTGATTGTGCGATGGTCTTTGCACCAGAGCTGAATATCTGTAGTGGTAGCTATATATTTTCCTCGCCAAATGAGCTAAAATGTTTTTATTCGGGAAATTACTATGACATTATCTGTTAATTTTATAGCATTTTTTAAATTTTGAATTTTTAATGTAATATAAGTAGCGGGATTTTTTAGCGGGAGTACTTTAATAACGAACGGTATCAGCAACATAAGCTTATTAAAAAGCAAATAAACTTATAAAAAAAATGCAAATCGTTTGCTGTTTGCTGGAGTAGCTTATTTTAAATTCTTACTGATCATTTTTTTACTTAAATATGTATTCTCTTTAATTTGAGCTTCTCATGAAAGGTATTTTTGAAATTAATATTAATTATTACTATATACAAGATGGGTAATTAAATGGAAAAAATTACTGGGTAATCTTCATATCTTATGTAACTCAAATGAAAGAAAAAATAGTTAAATTGACTATAAAACTATTTTTTCACCTCTACCCGTGCAACGTCGGGTATAACAGCTAGTAATATTTATAAACACCAACACGCGTTTTGAGACAGTTATGCATATATAGCTACATTATTTAATATTTTCAGCAAAAAAGATCCTAAAATGAAACTGAATGAAAATCTAAAATAAGAACTGATGAAATAAGGTTTCTTTTTCTTCTAAATTAGTTCCTAAACTCCAATCTAAAACCTTATTTGATCAGTTATAAATGTTCGAAAATTATAAACTCAATAAAGAAATAAAATGAATTAAATACAATGTTTCCTACTTGCTAAGCAAGAATCGTTACATTTTGAAAAATTTCTTAAAACTACAAATTCCGTTCTTTCAACTTATTAATGCGCTTTCAAAAGTACTTTTATTGCAGCAAAAGTAACAACTTACTTTATCCATGTACATTTTTTTCTATTAAATTCTCATTTGAAACCGCAATTTGGGAAAAAATAAGAGTTTTACATCGTCATTATAAATACAATCTCTAACAATGCATTTCGGAATTTCCTCGTTCCCAAATTCTTCTGACATTCGTTTAAGAAACAATAAAAAAAATCGATTCATTCGATTTATGCAGAAATAAATTGCTGGTAGATCGGAAAAGTGAAAAAATCAATAAATCGGAAGTCATTCACGAATAAATTCCGAGAGCAAGACAAAAAGCATTTTTAATTATTTTCGCATTTACAACCGATTTTTGCTGTTATATTTTATTGTGAATGGCTTAGGTAATGTTAAAAGTTTAGAGGTTGAGTTTGCTTGTATGAATCGTAATGCGTTCTGGTAGAGTTGTTTCTTTGGTTTGAACCGCAAATGATGCTAACTAAACCAACAGTTTAAGAGGACTCCCTTTGGAGTTTCACATCTTGAAAATCGTAATGTTATTCCTATGGAGAATATTCGCAAGTCAATTACCACCACAAATTTATTAAAAGGTTACTAGTTTCTTGTATCATTGTAAAGAACGAAAGGAACTTAAAGGATAAAACTAATTTGTTTTGTGAAAATCACATATTTAGTATTTTTAATATTTTTTTTAATTAAAACTTAATGCTTACTCCTTGTTTTACTAACTTCAAAAAATTATTAAAAATACTAAATATGTGATTTTCACAAAACAAATTAGTTTTATCCTTTTAGTTCCTTTCGTTCTTTACAATGATACAAGAAACTAATAACCTTTTATTAAAATTGTGGCGGTAATTTACTGGCGAATGTTTTCCATAGGAATAACATTACGATTTTCAAGACGTGGAATCCCAAAGAGAGTCCTCTTAAGACTTCTACCACCGTCTAACAAATGTTAGTCGGTGGTAGAAGTCTGAAGCTGTTGAAAAATCTCAGTTTTTTCTTCTTGGTAGCAGTCTTAAGCTGTACGCTGTAAGAACATTCTGTTAAATTCCAGCACATTATCCAAGCGTTTTTGCTGTATTTGATTGCAGCTTCTGCTGTAAATGCCATTCACAGCGCTGAATTTGTATTCAATCAGATTGCACGTTCGCAGTAGACGTGAGAGCATGACCTTCGCCAGAGTTCCTTTCTACCAGTCGAAAATTAAAACAATATCTTTACTGAAACACAATTTTTTGTTCAGCACATCTTGTGATCTACACTTATACACTACTCTTGATCTACACTTATTGAAACTAAAAAATTTAACTTGTTTTACTTAATTTGATTTATTTTTCAAATTTAAAAAGCTTTTAAACTTTTGTTAAATTGATACACGTCGCTTTACTGGTTGATTTACAAAAAAAAAGTTTTTTTGCTAGGGCTAAAAGTTTTTCCACATTAAAATAATTAGCCACCTTTACCAACAAGAATGCTGTATTCTAATGTCTATCAACTACTCCATTATTTATTTGATGTTAAAAATTATAGTTATAATCACTTTTTACACGCGGGACTTACACTACAAAAATGAAATTTTTGCATAGAATTAGCCGAAAGCAATTTTTTACTACGTTGTTCTTACTCAGAATGTTAAAAGAACATTAAAGCAAATCGTGGGTTACTTCCAAACTTTAATAGCTTTTCGATGAAATTATTTTAGACTTATTTAAATATTTTGTATAATTTTGAAAATATTTCAGTGAAAGTCATCACATAAATGAAGGAAATACAATATATGATACTAAAAAGGATTTTCCTGGTTTCATACAAATTGCATATTAAGCAAGTCGTATGAGTCATCGTTATTTTTATGTTCAGTGTTTTTGAACGCATACACAAAACTTTCTCAAATTTAAAACTATTCTGCATAAAAATACTGCAGTCTAAGTATTACGTAACGAAAAAATCTTCCAAAATAGTTGAAGATAAAGAAAATAAGAAATAAAAAAGTTTATAATTTCCCTGAAAACGCACGTATTGTTTACATGCGATACCACAATCACTTCACTCCAGTCTCCAAATCTGCATATTTCCATAACAATCGCTGGCTAATATTTTTCTTAAAAACCCCAAAAAATACTTTCATTTATCTTTATAAAAGACCAAGTCCCGATCTTTTACATTATGTATAACAAATTGTTTCCTCAAGTAATCGTTTTCCTCAGACTTTAAAAGTTTAAAGATCGCACCCGCTGAAATAGAAACTTCAAAAAAATACGCCGTTGAATGTTAAGTGTTTATAGCAACAGTGAACTAAGCCACATGTAGACTTAACCCACTTTTTTTACAAGTTTGCCCATTATATCACTGATACAAACATATGACTTTCATTAACATTTAGAATCACAGTGGTGTAACAATCATTTGGGGTTTCTTTAATTCTGCCTCTAAGTACCTCAAGTGGTTGTTTCGTAGAAAAGGCATTATCTGTTGTGGATAAAACGTGTTCTGAATAATAATACGGATTTTGCGGAATGTAATGGGGATATTTGAAGGCCCGTGAAGTGTTTACGAAACTTATCTGGTTGAAACAGCATTTTAAACTGCAGTTAAGACTTTCGATTAATTGAGATAGTTTGTTGACTTTCATCATGTGCATTTTGACTAAACTCTAAGTACCATAAAAAAGCATTGATACTTGGACAAAAACAAAATTTAAATTTAATTGGTAGAAAGTTATAAAGAGAATATATATAGAGAGATAATACTATATAGAGTCGATTATTTATTTACTAATATAATCGCTAAGTATGAAAAGAAATTTATAGGTACAAAAGTTTTATTTCCATGCTCTTTCGTTCACCAACTATTAAAGAGAAAGATGCTTAGTGGTTAATTACTCAATAGATTTGATCTTTTTGCTTTTAACCATTAAAAAGACCTTACTCTATTGCCAAGGTCATTCTTAGCTAACATTGGAATAAAATGTACTTTTATTTAATTTAACCCTTTAGACCCTGGCGCTGATTTAAATTATGGGACTAAATTTGGAGTTTTATCGACAAAAAACGCGTTCGACAGCATTAATGCCAGCAACTCCTTAAAAACAAAGTTATTTTTTATACAAATAAACGATCCGCACGATCGTTATAGCTCGGTCGGAAAGGGATACTAGAATAAAGTGGATTATGTTATTTATTGCCATATGGCAACAGCATGCACTAGAGAGTTAACAATTAAGATAAACTCTCCCTATTGTAAAAATCGCTTTTTGGATAATATTGAAATCGAACAATTATTAAGGCAAGATTTATCTGAAGATTTAAAATGACAATTGGTTCATTCTTTTTTTCTTCAATAAGAAGAAAAAAAATGAATCAAACTGTTCAAGTATCTACAACCGTCATTAATGATTTTTTGTTTCTCATAATAAAAAATATAATTGTTCTTGAGAACTTTTAGAAGATCATTATAAGGGAATTGTTATCTTCAATGATCTTCTACTCTACTTGGACACAGAGGCTCTTGTTCTCAATGTATTTGCTGATTACTTCAATAAGAAGTTTTAAAGTACACTTGACAACGAAATATATCAAACTACTATTATTAGGTTCTTCAAGAGCTATATTAGAGTTGATGTTTAGAAAGTTTTCTTTTAAAACTGTACGAAGAAACAAAAAATAACTGTACCAATGCCTTATGTAACACTTTTTTATGTGTAAAATACCAAATTTTTAGAACAGTGATTATTTTTTAAAAATTAATGCTCATTGTATTAAAAAAGAAATGGCAAAAACACGTTTTAAATTTTTTGATTATTAAATATATATTCTTTATTTTTTTAAAAAAAACTCTTGAGATTAGTTTTTGCTTTAATTAAAATCACATCAATACCAAACACTGGATATTATTGAAATGACTTAAATTTACACCCAAATTAAGGCGGCTAAGTCAATACCTTAGAGGTAAGCCAAATAATGCTAAGAAATAGATAGCTAAGAATATAATACATCGTACGCAGCATCATAACTTTGGAGCAAAATAATTTTATGTACAACAGCTCCATGTAATAACGTTCACTCTTAAAACGAACGAACGATTTTAACTCAGTCTGAGTTAATTTTCACTCGTTACAGTGTCAAAAATGCACTTCTCCTATAGGAGTGGATTTCACTCTTTTGTTTAGTTAAACATCCGATAGAATATCCACCACAGTCCCTTATGCTTTGAAATTTGAACTGCGGACAAGTGGCGCAGAATACACCAGAGCTTTCAAACAATGAAAATTCGAGATATTTGAAAATACAAAGTTAGGTGTTGTAAAGAATTGGGTGTATGTAAGTTGTATCAAATATATTTCCTTCTAATGAATATCTTCCGTACTCTCTTAAAACAAACGATCGATTTTAACTCATTCTGAGCTAACTCGAATAAAAATTCTCTAACTAATTCTCCTATAGGAGTGTATTTCACTCTTTTGTTTTAAGAGTGTAATTTATTTGTGGAATATTTTTCCTTTAAAAGCTTTACGTGGTTGGAAAAAGACAGAACCTTTGAAAATAAAATAACTGATTTCGGGTCAGTCCACTGAAATACACAGGACCCCGAAATGGATTTTCAAAATCATGACGGACATAATTAGTTTAATGTAAGTGCTAAAAATAAATAAATCGCTAATGCTAAGTATAAGATTAACAATTAATTTAGCAAACAATAAGAAATAGCAATTGAATTTTCGTAAAGATTTTTTTGTGTGTGGATATGTTAAATGGAATGTGAAAATACATTGCCGAATTAATAAATTTAAAAAAATCAATCAATTTTATTAAAACAAATAAAAATCAATTTTATTGCATAGAATAAATTAGCATATATTCATTTTTAGTCAAACAAAAGAATATTTGAGATGCAAATAAGGATTATTCTAAGTTTTTTTTTTATTTTAAGCTCGAAAATATTCAAAATAAATCTTTCATTAAACACAAGTTCATACTTTGTTACGAAAAGATAGTCGAAAGTTTATACATCTTCAACCATTTTTCATTAAACAAGATCATGCATTATTTATGAAAAATAGTCGAACATTTATGCATCTTTAATTTTTTTTTTGTCATTTATATCATAATAGTCAATTCATTCAAACTCCAAAATATATTTTTAATCAGCTCTTCATATCTGCATAAATACTTTACTCATTTAATAGTTGACTTGACATATACAAAGAAAGACATTTATATGCAGCATCTGTTTAGTTTGAAATACGTTATCAAAGTAACTGTTGACACAACAACATCAGCTCTAATGAGAAAGTCAGAAAAAATAAGAGAAACCTTATTAAGGTTGCAATTTCAAATATCTCAACGCCTTTTTTTCCCAATCACCCTTATCACAACGCCATCCGAGCAAAACACATAATCTCTGCATCACATTATCAAAAATGAGCAATTACAAAGGGCTTCCCCTTCCAGTGCAATTAAGACCTGATGCTCGCTTCCAAAATTAATTTCTCAGAAAGAACAAAAATGCGCGTTATCTGAGATAAGAGTATTATTATCGTTTTGGAGTAAACTGAAATAAGTTTATTTTATGAAACGATAAGCCTTAGAGGACCTAGTTGGAGGTTCAGTAAATTTAAGTTTTGAAAGAAAATATTAGTGAAATTTTGAATCGTTTGAAATTTGCAAAAAAAACCAAACATACTAACAGCACTCTATGAATACTATTGTGATTATTTTAAATGATTGTTTTCGTATTACTTATTTATTTGATTATTTATTTGTTTGATTATTTATTTATTTGATTATTTATTGATTTGATTATTTATTTATTTGATTATTTGTTTGTTTGTTTGTTTATTTATTTATTCAGTTTTAAATGCACACCATAGATAAAATTCTTATTACAATGCTCGTTTAACAAAACAATAAGGAAATAAAACCAACCAATCTACATTATATGGACATTTGGCAGACTGACTGAGTTTTACTGATGCAGGTAATTTAAAATTGAAATATCACTATACTTAGCCGCTACTAACTTTCTACTACTAACTTAAACCTGCTAACTTTCTGCTTAAAAAATGCATAGTAATCATATTCACGGCGACATCATTTACGAACACTAAATGTTTGAGGACTAAAGTTGAACTTTATTATATTGATTTTTTTCTTCATTAATTTGTTATTGCATTGCTTTATAGATCCTCTCCAATCTACAATACGTCTAGGCTTTGACGCTTCTTATAGTTGGTCACCTTTTTTAATGTCACTTGTTTTACAGAAAATATCTATCATGCATGACTATTTTCTGTATTGTTTCATTAAGGGAGAAATCCGCCAATATACTTTTTCGTCGCATTACGAATTTTCAGGCAAATTTCCTGCCATATTTTTTTTGTAATACAACCGTATTTCACGTAGTGTACCCTTCATTTTACATTCAAAATTAAACTATAGTTTTTTTTTATTTTTAAACACCATTTATAAGAAGGAAAATGTGATAATAAGTAAGTATGATTCTTTGACATTGTTACGCATAGAACTTCTTCTGAGGTTTGTATGGAAATATGTTCTATGGAATGTCCTCTCCCAAGCTTCATATACCATGTCCGCTTTCTTTTTATGTGTAAAAGAAATTAAGTCATAAATATTTATTTAAAAAGTGTTTTTAATGCTCATTTCTATAATTTCCCCTTTAAGACCGGCGCTAATTTAACTTTATGAGACTAAACTTTAGCGTTTTAGCGAAAAAACGCCTTAAGGGCCCTCATTCGACCCCCGATTCCGTGACTGAGTTCTTCACTTGACTTCTTTACTGATAGGAAGGGGGGAGAGCATCTTTGAGAGTTTTGTTCGACCATCGAGTTCTTTGGCGAGCATAATCGTTAGTGAAAACTAGCAACCCTAAGAGGGTGGGGGACAGGGGGAGATTTGTCTATGGGTTTGGTGACAGTCGTAATTGATGCGACGGTTTAGCCGCTTTGCAAGATTTGAAAACATTGTGGTCTTTTTTTTGCCTCCCCTTGCTATAACTTTCACTATACTTGCAAGCATGTGCCAGGTCCGTGGAAGATGGCCAGGGGCTACGACTTCGATTTGAGTCAGGGGGTATTGATAGCATTCCTTCTTTCAATGTTCAACCAGATGAAGGAAAGTCTCGTATGGTTATTTGATATTATTTTCAACTGTGCAGATTTTGTGGTTACAAGATATAGAAAAAAAATCTGTTACGCATCAAATTCGAGTACAAATGCAATTGTTAGATCCAACATACAAGGTGGTTATAAAATAACGCTCCCTATTCGGAGTGGTCTGTAGCTTGAATGAATAATCCAAATGCATCAAAAATTGAGACATTGCTATTCAAGAAGGGGGAAAAAGAATGGAATCATAAAAAAGACAGAATCCTAAAGAATAATCATAAAAAACAAACTCATCTTTTGACCAGAATCTAAATTACGAGGCGTCGTCAATTATGGCCAACACAGCTAATTACGCCTCGTAATTTAGAACCATGGTCAAGAGACGAGTTTCTTTATTACGGAAAAGAATGGAATTATAACACAGAAACTCGTCTCTTGACCAAGGTTATAATTACGAGGAGTAGCCAATTATGGCTAATTACGGCCAACACATGCAATTACGCCTCGTAATTTAGAACCCTGGTCAAGAGACGAGTTTGTTTTTTATTATTCCATTCTTTTTCCCCCTTCTCGATTAGTAAATGTCTCAAAGTTTTTTGCATTTGGATTATTCATTCAAGCTACAGACCACTCCGAATAGGGAGCGCTATTTTATAACCACCCTGTATATTCAGGCATGAAAGTTTTCCGCCTTTTTTAATCTCATTTTATGTGATCCTGAGATCGATGCAGAACCGTTGAGAAATTGTGACCCATATATATATGGGAGGGGGGGGGGGGGGTCCCAAGATAGATCAAACTGGACGGGACAAAATAAGACATTATGAGGGGGGTCGATGTTTGGTTAACTTATCCGTCTTGAACTATAAAAATACCGAATCTACTGCAATTTCGCCCCGCCGCATATATGCGAGCAAAAATTACTAGGCATAGAGGTTTGGTTCACTGATCCTTGAACTATAAAAATGAGACTCTACTGCGATTTTACCTCAAATTAGGCACAAATAACGAGGCGTTGGAGTTTGATTGACAGGTCTTAAATTTCAATAAACAGTAAGTGTAATTAACAGATTCTTATAATGAAAATAAAAAATTTCATTAAAATGTGAAGATGAATTAAGATTAGATGACACTAAGATATCTTCAAATATCGGCCACAGGCATCTCCCATTGGAAGAGGATCATCTTCACCTGACCAAAAACATGCAGTCCAATAATGATTCCTGATTTACCTATTTTGCGGCCTAGTAATTTTCACGAAATCTACCGAAGACGTCACATTGCATCAGAGTGATTGCCAATAATTATTCCTGATTTACCTATTTTGTGGCCTAGTAATTTTCACGAAATCTACCGAAGACGTCACATTGCAGCAGAGTAATTGACAGTTCTCTGGCTCTGTGATCGGAAGAGTGTCATGTTACTTTTGTAGCTCCAGTTTAGGACAAGTCAAGCAACCAACATTTTCTTCTGATCGAGTGATCGAGTTCAGAACTTCGGTCTATAATGGGGTTTCTCATTTAAGACAATTTTTAGTTTTAAAAAAATTGAAGCGTCCGCTTACACACGCTTTATATATTTAGGTTGTTAGTGAATTTCGATTCCATGATTTTTTTTGGAATAGTGAAGTGTTTGATTTTTTTTTCTTCTAATTTTGTACAAAACCATGTTATTAAGGATATGTACTGAAAGACTAAAAGTTAGGGATTTCAATCACACAGAGGCAGTCAAGAATTTTTTTTTGAAAAAAAGTACATTTAGTAGTAGTATTATATAATATTTAAATTTGTAATGCCCTGATTAACAAAAAAAATATCAATGCATTGTTAGGCTATATTGCCATTAAAATTAATCAACTGCTCCACAAAGATTGATTTGTGCTGCAGTTATTGCTACGCATTCCTCCCCGCTACCGCTTAAAACGCTGCAATGTAATTTAATATGGCATTGATATACAGAATTAAATTAAAGCTAAATTACATTAGCAAGCATTATTTTTCTATTGTGCATTTAATAAAAACTAATATAACTAAATTTTAATTGGTTCGTACGTCGTTATGCCGATAGTGCAAAAAAATTTATTTCAGAGTTCAGCCTTTTTGGTGGTGCTAATTTTTTTTATTCAAGGTCAAATGTTAAAATATGCTAATTAGCTGGTACATGGAAAAATGAATGAAATAGACATGTAAGATATCCTTTTTTCTGGGATTATGTCAAGTGAAGAGCCCACCTTAGAAAATGCTTCGTCATAATCAGTTAAATCAGGACAGTTTCCAAATAATTTTAAAATTTTGATTTTTCTTTTTAAAAAAATGAAAACGTTGTATCGCGGCCTGTTACTGCGTGCAAAACCAAAATGTGAGCTTTACATATTGTCATTGAAACTAAACTTAAAGATGAATGAGTGTTTGCTTCGTTTTGAGATTTTCCAGGTTTTAAGAAGTAAATCGTTTTATTTGAAGTGGTTCGGGCAGTCAGAATTATCAATAAATCAACGTCTTTACCAACAATGGTTTCAAATCTACTGCAATTTTCCGAAGCTGTTTCAATTATGACCACATCCGCATCATTATTTGCTTGTTTTTTGTTTAGCTAAAATAGTAGCAGCTTCTAATTTTTCGGAATGCATGGAAATAAAACGAGCCTACTTGTATTAAATAAAAAATTCTGCTATTCTGATTGAACAGTCATGGATGAATCAAAAAGTGTATCAGAAGATGAAGATATTTTGGAGTTCCGGCAAATTTGCTCAGTTGCTTTGATATTCTTTTTTTTTTTTTTTTTGTAATCATTAGAGCCATCAAAAACTATAATAATGTTGGGCCACAATGTTTGTGGACGCAATATATTTTCTAAAGAGTGCATCAAATGTAGCAGATATAACAACAATTCATATTCAAGATTTTTTTCAAAATCATGTTTAATTATTTTAATTGCCATACTTTGAATTAGTAATAAAGGATCCATGGGTACTTTTTTTATTGCGAACTTTTATGGTGTATTTGAAAGAAATTGATTTCTCTGAAATTTGCTCTCTCTTTTCCAAATCACAGACATCATTCAACAAGGTATTTTTCACATGTTATATTAATTAATTAGTCGCTAAATGCATTTTAGATGCCTAAAACGTGTTTGGAGTCATCAAAAACACATAAAAAGACACCTCACATGTCCATAGTGTTCGTATTTAGAAATTAGTAATTTTTAGCTAATTAAATTCAAAATGGCGTCTGTAATTAAAATGAAACATTAATAGATTAATTTTGAACCGTTTAAAAGTTACAACAATGTTTCATTCCTCTTCCGTTTCTTAGTATTTTCCATGATTAAGAAAAATGCTAACCGATTTATTCTTTTAGGAACACGGAAAAATAATCTACAACAGCTTAATTAATGTCAACAGAAAAAAGTATCCAAAATTAAATTTTTACGGAGAAAAAACTTTTTGTAAATGCCGTAGATAACAGAAAAAATCCAAAATTAATTATTTCTGAAGAAGAGACTTCTTGTAAATGCCGTAGATGACAAAAAAAACCAATCGTCTTTACTCAAGTCGAAAGAAAATTACCAGTCCCTTTCACACACTAGGATTCAGAAAATCAACACCATTTGCGAAGCTGGTCCAAAAATAGTAAACGAGAACACCTGTTATCTCACTTTCTAGTAATCTACCCCTCCCATTTTCTTACCCCACAAACGTCTCCTATTACCCCCCGCCTAAGCAGAACGACAACATTTGGCTATATCTCCCTTTTTTTTTCTAATTACGATAGCCAACATCGCCAAACCGCTGGGAGGGGGGGGATTTGTAAAAGATTCTTCTTTTAGCGAGAACTGCTCGTAAACTAATTAAAATTATGTTCCCAAATTTTAAGGGAGGCTTTAACACGAACCCATCTTACAAGCGAAGGAATTACTGTGTTTTCGGACGGTAATTTTCAAAATTGTGGCCCCCCAAAAAATTTTAATTTTTAGACAATTTTGATAATTTTTAATTAAAAATCTAATGATACAATTTGTTTGATATTTTTTCCCATGTTAAGTGAAATTGTTTTGCGTATGAAAAAAATTACTTTGAGAAATTTAGCTTTTTTTAACTGGTGATATTCTAGCTATAAAAAACGTCGTTTTTAAAGTTTAAAACCCTATATATCTCTTAAAAATGAAATTTTAAAGCCCAAATTTTGAAATTGTATTACTTTCAAATTTAGGCATCGAATAGTGTAATTCTTAAAACTTAAAGTGATGTTTCAATTTTTGAGATGAGGGCCCTTAAACAGCATCAATGTCTCCTATGAAGGTTATTAGTAACGAAAAATTCAAAATGGTATGTAATAGATGAAAAAACACAGATTTGTGGGAAGGGATCTTTACTTTAATAGAATAAAGTGGATTATGTTACTTGTTGCCATATGGCAACAGTATGCACTAGAGGGTTAAGTTTAGAAAATGCAACAGCAAGATTTAAGATATTTAAAGGCAGACATCGATGAAGTTACCATAACTATTCGACATTATGAGTTGAAGACGTGCATCAGTTTCGCTATAAACTAGTATTTGAATATCATTAAAACAACAACGTCTTTGACTGTAGACGTTTCATGATGAAAAATATATAATTGAAATAAGGTATGTGACGTGAAACATCTTTCGTCTGAGTAGTCATAAATAATCCCATCACGTTAATATACAGAATAAAAAAAATGAACGCAGGATAATGCTGCATTTGTATAATTCAAAATATGTTTCATGTCAGAAATTAATTTTCATAATACGCTGCGATATGTGATTAGTTTTTGCTTTTGTCAAAATTGCGTTTTAGCTAGCTCATTGATTGAAAAGAAATCTGAGCTGTTAAAAGGGGAGTTATGTCGCTTACTATGATGTTATTTGAATGTGTTTTTTGTAATTTTTTGTATAGTATTTTGGCTGTTTTTATGCAATAACATACAATGCTTAAACATTTGAGCATAGTTGCTAAACTCACATTGTCCTAAGCAAAAATAATATATAGGGTATGGTCCGTTAATAGGAAACTTTTAGTAATCGTAAATTCAATTGTGCGAAGTTGTCCTGAACGAGTTGGACCTAATTTCTTACTTCTACTTTAAAGAATGTGAGTATTGCAATGCGAATGTGAGTATTGCATTCCAACTTTTAAAAGTATTAAGTCCTCATTTTAGTTAAATATCTGCAAGTTTTCCTCTATTTTAATGTTGCTACTTTTTTATAATCTTCATTCTTTGATGTGAACAAAATATATAATACTAGAACGTATTTCAAATCATAATAAGGTCATAAAAATGCTTTTTGAATTAAAGAGCTAGTAAATAAATAAATGATTAAGTGTATTTTTTACACACAGTGGTTGTAGTATTCATTGTCTTATTTACCTAAAGATCTTAAGTGAAATATAAGGTTAATTGGGTGGTTTAAAGGTCGAAAAAATCAAAAATATTCGTACCTATATGATCGTATCAAAAATAGTTTCTCAGATATTGTTTTTCATTTCCTTCTTTCTTGTTTTAAACTTTGTTATGTTGCCAAATCTTGTTTACTTTACCTGTTTTGCCAATTACGATATCAAGCTTTACCATCGATGTCAAAATGCAGAAATACACTAGAAATAAAAGCTCGAATTCCGTGAGCACAACCATTGCTTAGAAAGAAGAGAAAACTATTAGAGAGAAACTAATTTTAAACAAGTAGTTGTAACATAATCTGTCACTCGGTCCGCTTCCGCACAACATCTGTCTTCAACAGAAAAAAAGGCGTCAAACACAATATTAATTCTAATATAAACATTGACACGCTAATTTTGGCTAGTTTCCTTATTTTATGTCGAAAATTCAATAATTATTTCGTTTGCGAAAATTAATTTGACGTCATTTCAAACTGATTGATGTCGCAAAAATAAACTTCTTTTGTTTTATTATACAAAAGAATTAAAGTTTCTCGAGTGATTGTGTTGCGAATGGCAATGGTGATTCAATACTAATAAAAATTGCATCTTATGCTTTTTAAATGAAGATTAAATTTTCCAGTTTTTTGAATAATTAAATTACTTCTAGTTCGAATATTTTTGAGATTTTCTATGTCTTCCAATTTCGATGAGCTGCATTTTTGACGTATCACACTTGTATGTAGCATTTGTAGTTTGGACTGTGAAAATGGGTGACTGGCGGACAGACGGACTGAACGATTATAATACCTTCCACTTTTTACGTTATAAACGTGAAACTTCCTATAGACTTAATAATGCCGTGGTGGATCATGCGGCCCCATGGGTACATTCGTAGCAGGTAAAGCACTTTTTAAGGTTGTTCTTATGAACATAATTTGAATATGCGAGTAAAGATTTGCTGATTTAGAGTAGGCAATACCATACATACTTCCAACAGAAATATTTAGAAATTCCATCGGTGCAGTTGGTAAGAGGAATTTACATTCCCTGCCAATCTAACTTGGGAGAAAAACAAAGAGTAAAACGACAGAGGGGAAAGAGCGGTTGGTCCATTAGTTGGAAATTCTAGTAAGGTGATATTTACATGCAAAATGATCTGAATACAATTTTACCAAAATACGCTTTTCATTCTGATAAAATTTCTCAAATAATATTCATATTTGTTCGACCTTGAACGACAATGTCTTAAACATGTTTTCTGGTTGGATTCACAGATAATTTATGGAACTCATTACATCTGCGGAAGGATCTTAACCATAGCATATTTCTATTTACCCAACTTAGGATGGCAAGGAGTTTAGGCTCACCCATCTCTTTTAAAACAAATATACCTCATTTTTGATAACAATACTGGTTACAACTTTGGAATAATGTTGCTTATCTATGAGACCATATTTGTCTACGAAACCGAAGCACATAAACTGCATCACTAAAGATCACATTAACTAAATTCATAAACCGTATCTATTTTAGAAAGACGAAAAAGGTGAGTCAACGCATCAACCGAAGCAACACCAGTGTTTACAAAAGATTACAACAATTCGTAACGAGTAAGAATTAAAATCCAATAGGGGACTTAGAAAGTTAAATTGCAATCCCACTTTACAGTGTCTATTAAATAACGGCCAAAGTTTGATTAGGGTTAATTTGAAATCGTTGCACCAAAGCTATTCGAGTGTTTTTGGCGATACATGTCAGAATTTAGAGACACTATCAAACATCAAGCCCCTGAGGAGGCACCCAACGCAATTCCTTAGTTTGGAAAGAGAGTAAAGATATTTTAACTGTTGTGACTATCATCATTTGTAGATGGTCCATAGGCGCAGTTGTTAGTGTACTAGCCTTTGGAGCTGCTGGGCTCGGGTTTGAATCCCGGCAAAGGCATGGACGTTTGTGCTTGTCAATAAATGTTGTTATTTGTCTATGTGTTTGTGTCGTCCGTCTTTGTGTGTCTCTTGTGACTGTCTCCTCTGGCGAGCAGGGTAATGGGCTATAAAGCCTACACTCTCCCTTCTAGAGGGCGCATTCACTGTCATTTGTCATCTGAATTTGTATTTCTAAAAATTGTGGTCGAGTAGACGAACGGTTGCAAATAATTAGTAAAATAAACAAAAGTTTATCATCATTAAGTGTTTTTATTTTATCGCAAACTGTCATATAGATAAGCCTAAAAATGGAATTTGGTTGAAAGTTCTTCCATGGCCGATTCTTCCATAAAAACTCTTACGTTTGTCATACACAATGAGACAAGATGGAGGGGAGCTTAAACTCAATCATGGTAGAGTGAAATTTTTTCGTAAGCGCCTTAAGGAAGATATTTGGCGGAAGTTAATTTTAGATGTCAGATACAATTTAGCGTAAAATTTATTATACTTCGATTAGTATCACGTTAATACATTAATATTTAAATTGTTTCTTTATATGTAAGTGTAACGATATTTTGACCGAAGTTAATTTTTGTTGCTGTTGCTTATCTCCTGGGTTTAGCAGAGCTAAACAAGGTCTGTGATCTTAGTCACTATCAAAAAGTTTAGAACCATAACTGGATTTATGTAAAGATTGAGCCTGGAAAGTCCCACACAGTCCAGGATGTGGCCAGGAGACGCCTGTTTTCTGAAACATATAGGAAATATTCATTTATATAGGAAAGGTTATTTTCCCATTGGTGTAGCGCAGAGATCTAATGTGTCCACTTTAATAACTTGTAATGGCCGTCTGGTCGCTTCTGCAGCATTGGAGGGATAAGCATCTCCAAGTCATTTACCTTGGTACCAGCGGTGCACTGGAGGAATGTTCCAAGAGGCATTTAAGAACTCATAGCCCTCTAAAAGAACTCAGAGTCGGTCAACAAATCAGAGGTGTATGACGGTTCATTAGAACCCTCTTTAGCTAATAAATCTGCCGTCTCTTAGCCATAAATGTCTACTTGATATGGAATCCATTGGAAATGTACATGTCTGGAGGATGATGAATGAACGTCGTTAATAAGAATTATATATTGTACTCGGTCTTTGC
The DNA here is from genome assembly GCA_023701765.1 of Hylyphantes graminicola. Taxonomy (NCBI): domain Eukaryota; kingdom Metazoa; phylum Arthropoda; class Arachnida; order Araneae; family Linyphiidae; genus Hylyphantes; species Hylyphantes graminicola. Next base: position 36,547,304 of record CM043120.1, on the reverse strand, counting down.
TGGACTATAAAACTCCTTTAATGACATCGGCAGTCAAACCACATCAATCTTAACCCAGAATAATTGCTGAATCGAACTACATTGAGTTTGCCATCCTGTCGTACTTACAAAAGTCGTATTCAGTCGAATTTATCTTCTCTAACTAAAGTTATCTTCGATCTTCGTAACTTAACTAGTTCTGAGAGTCTCTTGGGTTTCTTATTTACAACGTTTGAAGGCAGTAAAACTATTTGTGTGACAATCCATAATGGATTAACGAAAACAAAACAACCGGCCCACTCTATTTTACAGTAGGATCGTGGCACAAGCACTCCGGCTAATCGGGCAAACAAATGCGTCCCTGGGGTAAACGACGCCCGAATGGAAGATGAATGAAATTTATTAATTATCCGTCTTTTAGTTCTGCATGAGTGGCAACAGGTGAAGAAAATGTAATCAGTGGAGCTCCCATGGGTAATTTGCAGTTGGAAACGATTTTTGGAATAATTATTTCACCGCTCCTGTTGCTAATTGCAGTTGGTAGCAGAGTCGTATTGATAATATCGGAATGCGGATTTTGTTTTGGGTAACTATTCGGTTGTGACTGGAATTAAAGGTATAACAATGACAAGATAAATTCTTTAATGACAATGTCTTGTAATTTTGGGAATTTGTAGTATTTTTATTGTATGGTATGCGCTTAAGCGTTGAGTTGAGGTAATCAGTTCTATTTTTAGCTTGGCTTGGTGTTAAATTGTAGGAGTAACGGATCATGCAGTTTTAGAAAATCTTAGTGACGAACCATCAACTTGAAAAATTACATTTTATACCATGGATCAGTGCTGAAATGTTTCAAAGTCCTTCTTTACGCAATTTATTTCGCAACGTTTTATCTTAATTTTCAGCACTTACAGTATTAAAAAGACAACACACGAAGATTGAAAAATTAGATTAAAACAGTATAACACATTTCTTAGTCTAGATACTCTCAAGGTGACTAAAAATTAATTTATATATTTTAATGAAATTTTTAGCAGTATCTAAAAATAAAAATATATAATTTGGACAAATTATCTCCGTTAAAATAAAAATTTTAACATGTTTTCATTTCAAAATTTTCCATTAACCCCCCCCCCCCCCTCGTGTTAAATTTCTCATTTCCAATTCTAGTTTCGAAGCTTTTCGTAAAATTTTCTACTATTACAAGATTGATAAAAAATGCTTCAAATATATTTAATTATTTTTCGTTTAGTAAAATTTAAGTTATGTGTAAATATAATTGGTTTTCTTTCAGCAAAATGAAACTAATTAAAAGAAAAATTGAACTAATTTACGGAATTAGTTAATTAAACTTTAATATAGTACCAAGAAAACTGTCTGAAATTTTACATATGTTTAAAAATTAAAATTTTAATTCAAATGAACATTCTTTAAAATAAATACCAATTTTTTTAAATGTCCAAACTTTACTGAATACTTGAAAGAGAAATGAAAATTGAATTAACTGTTTGAATAGATTCTAAACGTTTCATACCAATAGCTACTTTTAAGGTATATGTTATATGTAAAGAAAATTCTTATAATTTGATAACATTATGGTTAAAATAAAAAAAACAAGCATAATAATATATTCTATCTATGTATTTCAATTTCTTCGAATAAAGTAAACTAAAATATTTTCTCTTTTAATGTTTAATTATATAAAATTAAATTCAAGAAGTAAAAAAAAACGAAATACAGTGATTCTTGAGAGGTAATATTATAACTTACAAATCATCTTTTTTTTGGTTTTCATATGATACAGCTATCTTATAAACCTTGAATAAGTAATAAGATGTTTTACCAATTGTAAAAAAAAGGAATAATTTTCGTTTAAAATTAACCTTGTTATATTAACTCATTAACAATATTCGTTTGAAAATAACCTTGTTATTTTAACTCATTTTAATACAATTCATCTAAATTACATTGAAGCAATTTATTTTGTATGAAAAAAGTATAGACAAAGATGATATTCTTTCATACATTTATTTTATTATTTAGTTTTTACATTTAAATGTCATTATTAGAGCAGAAGTATATATATTATAATATCATTTTACCGAAACACTGTATCAATTTTAAAATGCGGTTTTTTTTTACTCATAAACACTGATATTGCCCACAAGCAAAGATGTATATAACAGTAAAATTCAATTAAACCGAACTTTCTATAAATTTCATATCAAAACCTAGAATTTTAAGTAAAAAGCACTTCAAAGTACCAAGCCAGGTAGGTACTAAAACCGAATTTTTTTCTTTTATTTCTAAAACATTTAGGAAAAAAATACTCTGATAAAAATCTTAAATATTTTATTAGTTTTTTTCATGGAATAAAATAAGCCATCTTTGTACTGATCTATTTTGAATTCGGGCCTATTCCTTTGAAGTCGTGTTTCTGGCAATTTACGTGACGAAACTTCTTCACTTAACTTCAAAAGGAATGCTCGTTAAAATTCAAGGGTGTCATATGGCGGGGCTTAAGTGGATTGGGATAAACGGTACCCGCTTTTCCGGCGGTTTATTAAAATGTCTAGGAAAAAGTCAACTAAGGAATAGTAAAATGTACGGCAAAGTGCTTTGAAATATGCAGTTTTTTTTACTGGAATACTATTTTTTTAAATATCAGTAAAAGTATTTCAAAATCTTCATTTTTGCAACTGATAAAAATTGAATTCTTTCTTTTTCGTATTGCTTTCTTTACATTCCTACATTTAAACCACATGAAATCGTTTATTTGTTATGCTTAAAAAATAGGGCAAAAAAACCCTGCCTTTTTTCATCAAAATAAGTATTGTGTTGCTTTTATATAAAAGTGGAAGTAAAATAGTAGGCATATTGTTGGAGAAGTTAGGGGATGTTAAATAGTAGGCAAAATTATTTAAAAAATCAGGGAAATCAATGAGAAATTTCATCAATATGAGTTTCTTAAATCTGTTATTTTATTCGTAATGATCAAATAATATTTCATTATTTTTCAATTATTATTTAATTAAATTAAAATTGCAATACAAATTATTTTTGTAACGGATTCATTTTAATTAGCACCCTCATTAATTATTATACCTGCTAACTGACAATACATCAGTCAAACTTCAACTTTAACTTCCTGCTTTAATTTTTATATGTGTGTGAATGCTCCATTATTAGCTCAGACTAATTGTTCAGAGGTAGTCAGTGCACTAACTTGACCCCACAACACATCACATCTGGTTGTTTTCACTGTATAAAATGTAAGTTAATTAATCATATTAAATTTAATTAATTTCAAATACATAAAAACATTTAAAGATGAAAAAAGTACATTTTGAATAAAAAATTAAATTATAATGTTTCGTTATTTTTTAATTATTTTTTAACTTTTAAAATTGCAATGCAAATTATTACTTCAATCTGACCAACAGTTATTTATGGGTTGGAGACTTGTACTTTTAATAAAAAACAAGAGAAGATGCTAATAATCTGGAAGAGAAAGGTTTAAGAGCTATTTTAACCAATCAGAGAAGAGAAGGTAATGTTAAGAGTAGGCGATACTATTATGAAGTGGCTTTACTATTTGACGAGAAAAATACATTGTTAATATCATAAAGGCAAATAGAATTCAATCACTGGAACACATGATTCGAATACTTTGATTTCGCAACGATGACGTTTTTCGGCAACCCGATCTGACCATTATTTATAAGCACTGTATAGAGAGCGTTGCGTCAAAAGTAGCCAGAATACGGACTTTTGGCGCAATTTTGGAAAGTTTGCCATGGATTACTGTACAGTAAATTTGATCCATTTTGCAAAGTGAGATAGCGCATGTGGGAACTTAAGTGGCGATATATAGAACTTTTATTAAGGGGGGATCATAGTAAACGACAGCAAAAATGACCAATTCTTAGTATTGATTTCGAAAGGCTCTAAATCATTTAAAAATGATGGTACAATAAAAAAAATTGTATCAAATTATAAATTGTACTTTTATTATTATATTTACTCCTAAGAATCTTATTTTCAAAAATTATTATTTTTGAAAAAAGACATCTTTTGAAACATACAATTACGAATTTTCAAAAATACAAGTACTTTTTCGGTACACTTTTCTCCAAATCTATTAAATATTTCTGAATAATTTCTTTTGTGTGTTATAAAACCATTTTAGATCTAATCAAGTCACCTATTTTTTTTGCCTAAAATAATTTTTAAATTCTATTTTTAAAACATTATATTCAACATTCATAAAAATTCTGATTTTCAACGAAGAAAAGTGTAAAATAATAAAATATTTATTTTAATTTGTAAGACTAAATTAGGTGACTTAAATAGATCTAAAATGGTTTTATAACACACAAAAAAAATTATTAAAAAATATTCGATAGGTTTGGAGAAAAGTGTACCTAAGTGTTGAAAATTATAGTTTTGAGTAAAACGCGAAAAACAAATACAGTCGATCCCGTTAACACGAACTCGAAATGACCACCGAAACATTTCTTGTTAACCGAATTTCATGTAAATCGTCGGGAATTTTTTTTTACATTGAGCCAGTGGTTGGTTTTCAAATATCAACACAAAAAAATCATATTTTATAATGTAATACATAAATAATACAAGCATACAATTAGTAATTCAAAGGGGGCGTGGTACATTTGTTTATTTTTATAATTTTAATTTTTTATAAGAAATAATTAACCGATCTATACAAAATTGGTCTCATTCGATAGATTGGGTTTCCATCTATCAGAAAATATTGGTTTCAAAAATTCGATTTTTTGGTTTTTGTTTACTATGATCCCCCCTTAATTAAAATTTGTTATACAACTTTACATTTCCAACTCAGCTTCGTGTCTAAAATCCAATTAGTACATTCGTCCCTAAGGCAAAGTGACATTGTAAATGATTCTTTCATCACTACTCTCAAAGTTGAACAATCAAATTAAAATGACTTGCAAAAGAAACTGAAATCCCCATTGATGATATAAAACTTGTCATAGCAGATTAGATAAAACATAATTTATTTTTAATTATATGTGCTCCAGAAAAATTAATGTGTTTTCTTAATTTCAGTGAAATGAAGTTTTTAAAAGGGAATATTATTCCCTATGGGAGATATTTTCTCTATTCACTCTCAATGCTAAGATGTATCTTTTAATGTCTTGTATCATTCTTGTAGATTGTATCGGAAATAATTGTTTACTTATACAGAGTGAGGCAAATAAAAGTGGCCCCAATGTAGAGATAAGAATACGACAGAAATGTTGCCAAGTCAGAGGCCAATACAGATACAGGTTTGCTATCTGAAGCTATTTATCGCTTCGATATTAAGACCAAACAAACGCTTGGCGACCTATTTGCTGGCAATTACGCTATGGTTTGAGAAGCTAGTTGAAATGAAATATAAATAAGGTTTGTAAGAGATGATTAAAAAAAAAGTTCCCACTAGTGATTATGTTGGTCGTTATTTATCCTAGAGATTTTGACCTTTTTGTTTTGTTAATAAAAAACATTCTAATTGCAAGACACAAAATTTGCATTATGGGGCGTCTTCTTACAATACGAACTAAGATCTGAAATCACCACCAGTCTATGAGTAGCTCTAATGTGAAGCTAATCCGTTCCAACCAATGCAAAAAACAGGTTTTAGGTGGCTTCAAGAGTTTTTCTCGCCAAGCATTTCAACGTATTCCTATCTCTAAGCCGGGGCCACTTTTATTTGCCTCATCCCAGTATCAAGTAAGGTATTTGCTTAAGAGCCTAGGGAATTACGTTGAAAGAATAATCTGAGTAAATATTTGAGCACTTGCATTCCCATTTCTTAAAAGATTATATTTTTTTTTTAATTCCACACAAAATTCCTAACATAAATTTATTTCACATTTATATTTCAAACAAATCACAAAAATTATTTTTGTATAAGCTAACACTTTTGTTTCTAAACAAATACCAGGCATTTAAAGTTTATATGTGTGTAACTGTTAAGACATATTAAGAAAAATATTGTAATTGAGTTTTTATTATTTAGATAAAAATTTGTGTGTTTATTCTTCAAATAAAACAACGTTTGTGTTAGTTTCATTTAAACCTGATAAGAGAAATATATATTATCTGGAAAATATTTTTTTATATTTTTAACTAGGAAAAGTATATTTAGTAAATGTTTAAAATAGAAAAAGAAACATATTTACTTATATTTTTAAAAAACGGGTTCATTTACTAGAAAGATAAAAGGAGAAAGTTTTAAAAATAACAAAATATTTATATCTATTTCATACGAATATATTTCTAAAAATGAGTAGTTTTCCTTAGAGTATCACTTTATTACATACTTTGATATCCTCGAAACAAATATTTATGGGTTTTACAGTAAATTTGGCTGCATTGAATGAGTAAGCTTGTAAATCTAAATGAAGCAATTTATTGCATTTTTCCTCCTGAGGTCCACATACTTGAGTTTTAGTGGCTTCACAATTTTACTAATACAGTTTTTCTTAATACTTAATTTTTTCGAAGCAGATGACAAGTATAAGTCGTTAATACATATTGAAAAAATAACCTAGCATTAAAGTGAGGCGCGATTTCGTTAGTCTCCCAAAAACTGCATTTTATGCACTAAAAATTTATGAGACATTTTCATTGAAAAATATTTTTTAAAAAAACTATTAATTTTAACATAGATTGTTTTTTTCATTCATACCACAATATCTTGCCTTATTTTTAAGTTTTAAATTTTAAATTAAATTTAATATGCGTACCTCTTAGCAATTATTAAATGATATTAAAAAAAAAGGGTTAATTCCCCTGTAACTGTATTTTAAGTCACAATTTGAAAAGCTTTTTAATTGAAAATTATCAATCAAATACAGCTGGTTGCATTATACAAATAAAGCTGGATATAGATGTAATACGTGAAATTATCTATTCTGCTAAGTTTTTCATGTAATAGTAAAATTTGTAGTGATAATCACATTTTACAAACGTGACTTGCACTAGAAAAAGGGAATTTCGGATAATATTAGCCTACTAGCAGTATGGTCCCGCCTTACTGGGAACCCATTAACTTCGCATTGCTTCCTTTTAGAGGCATACTTACTAGTGAAAAAACACTCAAAATCAAAACAAAATTAAATTCGAGTTGGCGCATGCGCACTTAAAAAAGCAAACACTAATAGAGGCTGAAGCAGCCTTAGGGCAAGCGCATATCTCAAGTAAACTCAATCAATCAAACTAACAGAGGATGGCGTCAAGCCCCCGTTTCGACTCGGTCCATGTATTTTCAAGCCCTGTTATGGTCCCGCAATCCCACGTGGATGACATTTTTTTAAAACTAATTATATTAATTAAAAATCACAATCAAATATGAAAAAACTAAGCCTCAGGTGCACACGTAGGTATTAAATGGAATCTATATTAAAAATTTCGAATTTTTTAGAGCAGTCTAGGTAGGTCTTTTGCGATCCACAGACATACACACAGACATACAGACTCTTTCTTTTATTATTATGGATAAGCATTTTTTTGTTTAGTTTATTTTGAATTATTGTCACACTAAAGCTACACGACGACTATTGTTGACGGTCGTCGTATTTTAGAACCACACTCAAGTGACGAACCGACAACTGAGTAGGCACCCAACGCATCCGTTAAGGACGACATCTCACGCAGCGTTAAGACATTGAAGGATATTTAACGGGCGCTTTCCATACTCGGGGTATTATTCGTCGGCCGTTTTTGGCTGCACGGGCTGTTTATAGGTCGGCAGCCAAAAGTAAGTAAGTTTTGGCGATACCCGGACTCAAACCTGAGACCTTCCGCATGCTAGGCGAACGCCTAACCGACTGGACTCCCTACCCCCCATTCATTTTCTTTAAAAATATTATTTGTGGAATATATTTCAAGCTACATATTTGTTTGAGAAATATGTTTCATACAGATTTATGCGAAGGATTTTGCCTAGAAGTCAAGATGATAATGCTAATTTTCTTTGTGTGAAACCCATGAGAACCAGAGATGTGGAGAGTATCTTTAGTGGCATGGCGTTGAGATAAACCAAAACCATAAACCCCAAGTAAAATCTCTTTCAACACGCCAGCCCGGCGAATATATTTTTTGTCCGTCAAGTATTGTTGTTTTAATTTGAGTTCAGTAGCGCTTCAGTGACTGAGAAGTTTTATGTGTCTGCCTCCTAAACCCAAATTTGTATGTTCACGTAACAGCTGAGTCGTCAGGTGGGGAAATCGTCATATGATTATGTGATGTGGTATGTAAAAGATCCCTTGAGTTCTGCAGATAACTCAGACTCATTACAATCTTAGCGTCAATATTGGTAGCTAGAAGTCGCCTTGATGGTGCCACAAATAAATGTCTCCTTTTTCCAGGTGATATGCCGAGTCTGCAAGTTCTAAACCGCCTATAAACCAGGCGGCGTCCGGTCCTTGGACAAAGCGCACCAGTAACATATACGCGGCATTATTTTTTTGGACCTTTTTTAGCGCAGAACTATACATTTGTGTTATGAATTCATTGTGTTATGAAGGCATTTACAGGCACGAAGACGAGCTTAATTTCTCTATTTATTTCTTCTTATAAGTTAGATTTTTAAATTTCATAATTTTTATCTCGTCAATTATGCATCCTCACTAACAATTGAACCAGTAACTTGTACAATTTGGAAAATGTTGCGTTTTTTTCCCAAGATAAGCAAGCTATTTATAACAAAATTGTGTCATATAAATTATGTTTTTTTTTTATTTGAAGATAAATTTAAGAAAATCAGAACAATCTTGAAAAGCATTTAAATGTTAATAATAAAGTATATAGTTATGTTTCAAAAATATTTTTATGTCTAATGTTACTCTATTTTATTAATTTAAAAATATTTTAGCAAATATTGCAAACTAACTTGCTTTTTTCAAAACCCAAGTTATATCTTAAATCTGTAAGACTATTTTTTCAAAAATAAACTATGTTTTAAAGTAGGTTTAATTACAAATATATTCATATTAGTGTATTTTATTGTTTCCTTTGAATATTTAACAACTATAATTTACATAAAAAATATACAGTTTAACAAATTACGACTAAAGTTATTCTGTATAAAAAAATTTAAACATGTAGTCTTTTGATAAAACTGTCACTTGCAGTTTTTGGGAATTGATTTATGAGTTAAAAAGAAAACCCTTTATCTTCTTCTTAATATCATTCTAAATAAACTCGTATTTTATGCAAATTATATGTAACTATAAAAAAACAAGTGAAAATATTTAGGAAAGTATGTTATAAAAAGAAATTATGTTGAATTACTAATATCCGGAGCATGTCAGAATTACCGAATTTTCTAAAATAGTTATTTGTTTGAGTATATTTTCGACTTAAAATCTTTTATCTGATAGCTATTTTTAAGCTATCTTAGGTTAAATAAAAGTTAAAAAAATATACCTATTGTATAAGCAATTATTTTTCAATAATCTTTCAGTAATACTCAGTTTTAACAACGATATGAGTAGAAATCAAAGTATCATAATTTTTTTCAATGTAAAATTTTGACTATTACAATACATTGATGTCTTAAAGAAAAGAAAAGAAAAATAATGTGAAATAACCAGTTCATTTTTAAAAGTATCCATTATGTTTCAATAAAATTGTATTAAGGGGGGATCATAGTTAACAAAAACCAAAATATCGAATTTTTGAAACCAGTCTTATCTGATAGATGGAAGCCCAATCTATCGAATGAGACCAATTTTGTATCGATCGGTCATTTATTTCTTATCAAAAATTAAAATTATAAAAATAAACAAATGTGCCACGCCTCCTTTGAATTACTAATTGTATATTGTATTATTTATGTATTACATTATAAAATATGATTTTTTTTTTGTGTTGATATTTGAAAACTATTCATTGGCTCAATGTAAAAAAAAAATTCCTGACGATTTACATAAAATTCGGTTAACAAGAAATGTTTCGGTGGTCATTTCAAGTTCATGTAATCGGGATCGACTGTATTTGTTTTTCGCGTTTTTCTCAAAACTATAATTTTCAACACTTAGGTACACTTTTCTCCAAATCTATTGAATATTTTATAATAATTTTTTGTGTGTGTTATAAAACCATTTTAGATCTATGTAAGTCACCTAATTTAGTCTTACAAATTTAAAAAAATATTTTTTTATATTACACTTTTCTTCGTTGAAAATCAGAATTTTTAGGAATTCAGAATATAATGTTCTTAAAATAAAATTTAAAAATTATTTTAGGCAAAAAAAAATAGGTGACTTAATTAGATCTAAAATGGTTTTATAACACACAAAAGAAATTATTAAGAATATTTAATAGATTTGGAGAAAAGTGTACCGAAAAAATACAATTACGAATTTTCAAAAATACAATTGTATGTTTCAAAAGATGTCTTTTTTCAAAAATAATAATTTTTAAAAATAAGATTCTTAGGGGTAAATATAATAATAAAAGTACAATTTATAATTTGGTACAATTGTTTTTATTGTACCATAATTTTTAAATGATTTAGAGCCTTTCGAAATCAATACTAAGAATTGGTCATTTTTGCTTTCCGCTAACTATGATCCCCCCTTAATAATAAATAGCCATTAAGTATTATAATATTTTAGTGATTACGTTTACACCAGAAAACATAAATAAACAATGATTATCAAATACGTATGAGCTAATTTCTTAATTTTACGTTAAGCGGATACCACGTGGAAATATATTGTAGTCCAATTTTTTTTATATGGAAACTATTTATTGGCATAGGAGACTTGTGTAGAAGCTGATATATTTACTTCTCACTATACGCTTGATTGGAGGTATTTTGTCTTTAAGGGGGCAGTATACATTGGAAATCTTGAATTTCGATGAAAAAAGTGCAATTTTTTTTATTGTTTTAAATTAACCACCAAGTTATAAGCTTTAAAATGACATCCACTTTATAATGAAATTCAAGATACTTTTTTATTTAGAGCTGTTTTTCTGTTGGCACAGCTTATAAAAATTTTAGTTTCGTTTTCAAAACATTTTCAATACTTGTTTGCTTGTAATTATTTCCGTAATATTTTTTAATTCTTTTTATATTAATTAAATAGTTTGCTTTATTGAATGGCAACAGAATGTAACTGTGGCCTTAACTGATTTCCTTTTATTTATTTATTTTAATTTTGCGATAGCGTGAGCACGTTTTATTCTGCTTTTTTCCCGAGATATTTCAACTTTTGAGTATTTTTATTGAGATATAATGGAGCGAAAAAGAGCTCGAACGGATTTTAGTAGAAAACATAAATTCAAAGGCAATAGATATACGAAGTTGAAAGAAGAAGTTCCTGTTGAAGACGTTCCAGAACTAGCCAAAAAGGAAGAAACAGCTTCGTCTGCAAAGTTGAAAAACATAACAAACGTAGTGAAACCAGCTGATTCCATAGGATATTCATTTATCATGGACATGGATTGCCTGAATTTGATGATGAGAACTGTTTTATGCCCTACTTGTTGCACTTCCAGTCTTAGTGTAGTTAGTGAACCTACCAGGAGAATGGGCTGCTCTCTGGAATTGAAAACTACTTGCTCTGAATGTGGATACTCTAGTGACGGTCAATACACTTCAAAAAGAATTGACAAAGTTTTCGAAGTGAATCGACGCCTTGTATATGCCATGCGACAAATTGGCTGCGGTTATGAGAGTGCTTCTACCTTTATGTCGACAATGAACATGCCACCCCCTCCAAATAAGTCAGCCTACAATGCTCATAACAAGTCACTTCTAACGGTTGTAGAGCGATTGGGAGACGAAATTATGACTGGAGCTGCAATAAGGGTTCGAAAGAAGCTGGGTAATTCAGCATGTGGCGTCTCGGTAGATGGAACCTGGCACCGTCGAGGTTACTCATCTTTAAGTGGAGTGATCACTACCCTATCAATTGACACAGGTGAAGCTTTGGATGTAGAGGTTTTATCAAAAGAATGTGTTGGTTGTCGAAAGTGGGGGTCTATTGACAAGGCGGACCCAAAACATGCCTCTATGATTGCAAGTGCGCTGTCAACTACAGTGGCTCTTCACCAGCTATGGAGTCAATTGGCGCTGGACGAATTTTTCTAAGGTCAGGAATAAAACGTGGACTTGAGTATGCCGAATTCTACGGTGATGGCGATAGTAAAAGTTATGCAACAGTGAAAGAACTGAATCCTTACCCTAACATTGACATTGTAAAAAAAGAGTGTATTGGACACTATCAAAAGAGACTTGGCACAGCTCTAAGGAAACTAAAGGCGAAACATACTGGACTCGGTGGTCAAGGTAATTTAACTAAACGCTTAATCGACAAGATGCAAAACTACTTTGGAATAGCGCTTCGGAACAACACAGATTCTGTCGAGCAAATGACGAATGCTATCTGGAGTACTTTTTACCATTTGTCTGCAAAAGATTCTCATCCACTGCACAACAAGTGCCCTACTGGAGAGGAAAGTTGGTGCTCATTTCAGCGAGCTAAAGCCGCCGACAAACCCTACAAACACAGAGGTGGACTTCCGTTGGAGATAATGAAGCTAGTAAAGCCCATTTATACACGACTCACAGCCCCTGATATGCTGGAGAAGTGCCTCCACGGTAAAACTCAGAACTGCAACGAGAGCCTCCACGCTCTTATTTGGAAGCGATGTCCAAAGACAAGTTTCGCTGGACTCGATGTGGTGAAACTGTCAGTGTATGATGCAGTGATCCAGTTCAATGCAGGATGCGAACCTCAATTAGAAGTGATGAGAAGAATGCTGATAGTTCCAGGAAAATACATGGTGGAAGGTGTGAAAAAGAAAGATGAGCAACGCATTGTAAACTGTGAACGCAAATCTACACCAGCTGCTAAACAACGCAGGAAATACATCAGAGGCCAAAAAAAAAAACCCAAGAAGACCGTAACTGCAAAAGAGAAGGTCCCACATATAAAGCTGGTGACTTTAATTAACTATTTAAACTCGAACTGTGCCTGGTGAGTTTTACTTAATTACACAAACCTTTATTCCTAACTTTAGAGTCAATTTGTGAAGAAAAATGATTTTCCTTCGTAAGATATTCTATTGCCGGTAATAACTCTAGTTTGAATCAACCGATTTTTAATATTTAGGTGGCAAATTAAAGCTAAGAATGCAATGCATAAAACCTACTAGAATTTTGTGTCTAGGTAATGTATTAAAATAATTATGTTACTATTAAATTGACTATTTATGTCAAAAGTACACATTTCTAATTTCCTTTCAGTCAATAATTTCTAACTTTCAAAGTATTCAAGTCAAAATAATAAATCTAGTAGGTTTTAATAAATGTATTATTGGCTTCAATTTGCAATTAAAATTATTATTCTATCTTAATTAGAAGTTGAGTTATCACCGGTGGCGTAAGATACCAATTAATGTAATTAACCGTTAATTAAACAAGAAATATTATTTTTTTTGAATTTTTTTTTATGCAATTATTTTAGTTTAGTTATGTTTTCAATGTGTGCAAAATTTTATTTGTCTAGATTGATAATTAAAAAAAAAAGTTCCAATGTATACTGCCCCCTTAAAGGCTAGATAACACTGGACAACAAAATTTGAAAATTTTTCTGCGAATCAGATGAAAGTACCCAATTCTGAATGATTTCAACGTGCTAAACTCGAATATCACCTTAAAAAATAAAAGTTAGCTCTTGTTTTTGAGTTACGGTCGTTTTCTTCATTGCATAGGATACGGCGAAATGCTTGGGCGCACCAAACACAAAATTTATTAAAGTCCATTTTGTTTACAGAAACCCTCCTAATTTTTGCTCATACAGGTTTAATTTAATATTATCAACATGGGATTGGTGAGAGATGATAATTTACAAGAATTTTTGCACACATTCGCAGCTTAATACCCCAATAGGCAACATAATTGTTCTCACTTTAAAAGGTGCAGAAAAAAAGAGCAATAAATTCCTCACATTTCTTCATGGTTGTTTTTAGAAGCTGTAGCATATTTAGCAGACGCATGGCTATTATCCTCGTTAAAACTATAAAAAATATTGGAGACTTTTTACTAAGTAGTGTCGTGTTGGACCGGACACATAGTTGAAGGAATGTTAGGCTATTTAACATTTAGCTTTTTCTAAGTAACACCTCATTTAACTGATGAGATGATGCAGAAATAAGTCATTAATCTGATTTGTTTGTTCCCTTTTAATCAGAAAATGACATTCCGTTGTTTTTTTTTTCATTAAATTTTATATAGCATACGGCACTATCTGTTGTCCCAGATGAAGTCAAAGTGACAAATTTGCTACTCAAGTTTAACTACATAAGTGAGGAGTCCCGAAATTATTCCTAGTCTCCCATCTTGAAACCAAAATACAGATGATAAGCATTCTTTACTTTTGCAGTGATGACCCTTTTTATGTTCAAAAAATTGCACTTTGCCGCAAATATAACAGAAGTTCTTTGCTCTATTAATGCATTTACAAGGCATTACAGTTATAGATTTATTACTAATACTAATTTTTGATATTCTACAGATTCTAAAACAACCAAGTGCGAAATACAAGGAATTTATTGCTTTTTATTCTGCACCTCTTGAGATGAGAACAATTACATTGCTTAGAAGGGTTATTTAGCTGCTAATATGGTTGCAAAAACCTTGAAAGTTATCATTTCTTCCCACTCTCAGGTTGATAATATAAAATTAAATCTGCATAAGCCTCAAATTCGGAGGTTTTCTGTAAACAAAATTGACTTTAATTAATTTTGCGTTTGGTGCGCTCCTGCATTTCGCTGCATCCTTTGCAATGAAAAAACGACCGTAACTCAAAAACAAGAGCTAACTTTCATTTTTTAAGGTGATATTCGTGTGTAGCACGTCGAAATCATTCAGAATTGGGTACTTTCATCTCATTCGCATTTTCACTGTTGACCAGTGTAATCAGCAACTGCAACAATGTGTGATTTATTACAGATTCTTTTAACCCCTGTGTGAATGTACAAAATTTCAGACGGAGACAAAATAAATTTCTATCTGCAGGCTACATGTCCTTCCAATATCTCCGAGGTTTTGTTTTTCTCTTAAATGTAACTCTATTTTTTGAAGTTATTAGATACATAGTTGGGTCACCATCTTAAGGTTATAATCAATCGCAATATTGTCGTAAATTTTACAAACAGTCAGACTGAACATAAAAAAATATAAGTGTCTGATTCCATGATTTAACGACATTAAAAAACTAGACAGAATTAAGAGTAAAATAGACCGATTGATGGACAGACAGACAGAAAAAACGTGCAGGCAGATGGACAAAAGTTGTATTTATGTTGCCATTCGTTTTTAACAAAAGGCGTATTTTAAAGCACAGAAGGTTAGAACGAAAAAGGAAATAGAGCAGTAAAGGGTATAAGGGGAAGGGACCAAAAAGCTAAGAGGAAGACGGAGGAAAATTATAAAATGTATGTCTTTAATGCTCTCCATTTCTCACGAAAAGATATTTTTTGAATTGGACGGTAAGGACGAAATTCGCAAGAGTGATACATCTATCCAGTCCACTACGGAAACGAGGGCAGAGATCTCTAAAATGTCGGTACCTATTTTCTATTTTTAAAGTTTTTTAGATTTAAAGAAATTGACGAAAAACACACTAAACAACAAAATTAGAGGTAGTACTTTATGCGTAAGACAGAAATACTCTTAAATTACATCGTTGATTCACTCTGTGCTAAAGCCCATTCCCCATTTAAGTCATTCCCTTATTTGTCGTCACCCCTTTTATATGTCAGTACCTATTTTCTATTTTAAAAATGTTTCGAATTGAATTAAAGAAAATAAAGTTGACAAAAAACCCACTTAACTATAAAACTAATAAGTATGACTTAATGTGTAAGACAAAAACACCCTTAAATGTTATCGTTGAATCTCTGTACTGTAAGGCCATTCTCCATTTAAGTCATTCCCGCATTAAAAATAATTACCCGTGTAACAGTTTCTCAAAAACATCATTTTATTAAATTTTGTCTTTAACTTAATTAACCATTATTACAAATGAAAATAAAGAGATTATTTTGATAAGTTGAGTAGTTCACAACATGTTTATTATTCTTTATAGAACTAATTAGTTTAATTGGTTTTTAAACCAACACTAATAAATAATTGCGCGGTTTAAAATTAATACGAAAGTAATGCAATTAAACTGCCTTTTTATTGAGTTTCGTTAACCATGTTTAAGTGTTTCACAAATTAAGTTTTCCAATTTTTGAACTTTTAAATAACACGAATATCCAAAGTGAATACGATTCAGTGATCACTTTCGATCGATGCAAATTTCTAGACAGTTATTCTAGAGTCTAGACGGTTGATTTATTTTTGTTGAATATTGGTTACTTAATTAATTTTTGATTTTAAGACATTACATATATACTTTGAGTTCCGCAACCCACAAAAGAGTGTTGAAATAAACGATAAGTTTATTTTTATTTGATGGTTGCAGGCGTTTTGTAAGTAGTTTAAAGGCAGAATTAGCTAAAGTTTGCATGTCTTGTGTGGCAAAAGTGGAATTAAAATTACCTAATTAGTATAATTAAAATGAATTCGGTTAGAAACATTTTGTACTATAATTCAATAAACACGAAATACCTTAATCATTTGTGGTTTTGAAATAATTTGCTTTGTTGAACATTTGTTAGCATTTAAAGTGACGCAAAAAGTTAAAACTTATTTTTACTAGGGTCTATTGGATGAAAATAGAACTTGCTTACTGCTTAATAGTTACGTCAAAAAACTGAATGCTGCTCTATACAATACAGTAAATTATATAATGGGCTTTACTAACTTAAAAGGCACCTATGCTAAATATCAAATCAATTTATATGAAAAAAACAGCAAGACACTTTAATTGATTAAGATTATTGTTAGCTTGTTTGGTTACTGAATATAAGTAAATTAATAAAATAATATATTACATATGTTTTTGCAGCAGTTTTAGTTGAATTAAAACTGCAAAGAATATGAAAACCTCAATTTTATACAAAATAAAAAAGGAAACTTGAGGGTCTACAAGACAAATAATTCTTTAAAAAGTATATTGAGTTGAGTCCGACATTTCACGAGTACAATTTGTAGAATTTGAAGACATTCAATACTTTGTGTTGCATTTAACTTAATGCTTTCAAGTATCGCTAACTAGTTCCATGAATCTTTTTAAGAGAAACTAGAACATTAGAATATTATACTTTATATTATTATATTATTTATAAATACTATTTTGTAGCAAATAAAAAATCAACCTTATTATAGTTTTAACATACATATGGCACTTATGTGTAATTGCATAAACTAATAACAATTTAGTTAATCTGACGATTTAACCTCAAAAAAGTCTCCAAAAGTGCATTGTGCAAAATAAATTAACCAACTAAACCAGCCTTATAACCACCCGAAAACTATTTCAGCTCTAAAAGGGGTCAAGTACTGAAATTTTAATCCTCGCAACCGGCAATATAAAAGCAAATGACGTGGAATATTTTGCATATCCCTTTAGAAAATCTGGATTTCTCATATATAATAAAAGGAAGACCGGGGGGCTTCAATTTTCATCCGGCTTTTGGGGTAATCCATCAGAACTGGTGATGGGACGACGTCTATTATAATAGGGAAGCGTAAAATATGCGTTCCTGCAAAGGTTTCGTGAATTGAGACGGGAAAATCGATAACTTAACATTTTTGCTGGGAATAAAGCATAGAATAAAATTAGATTGTTTGGCATGCTTAAGTCTATGTATAATTTTTCATGGTTTAATTTGCAAATATAGATTTTAGTGTTTTGAGGTTTTAAGGTTAAGCTAGCCCCTAACTGTTACAGCTCGGAAATTAAGACTTAGGAAGCTTTTCATTTGTGAACATCTAATTTCATTAACAGTTTTGACGCAGCAAGAAAATGTCACTTAATTTTTGGCGGTGCACTGGGACAGTTCTTTTCTTAAAGGGTAGTAGTGAAAGTGGATAAAAAATAATTAACCGAGTAAAACCGATTCTTTAGGTTTAAGTTTAATTTTATCAAAAAATAAAAGTTAAAAATGAACATAACTCATGTGAAATGTGTAAGAATTAAATATAAATATTGAGACCAATTTACATAACAAATCGTACACGAATACGATTTTGTAATTTCATTTATGTCTTGAAGAAAGAAAATATTTCGAAAAGTGCACACTAGGAAAAGTAACAAAAGCGGTAAAAAAAGTTTTGAATAAGAATAGTAGAAAACATTAAAACACCAATGAAACAGTTTGACTTTTATATCAACAAAAGAATATTGAACCATAATAATGGTAATAATAATATGTGCGCATTTAGACAGAAATCTTAACATTTCTTTCAAAAATA
Source organism: Hylyphantes graminicola (assembly GCA_023701765.1). NCBI lineage: Eukaryota > Metazoa > Arthropoda > Arachnida > Araneae > Linyphiidae > Hylyphantes > Hylyphantes graminicola. The sequence continues at coordinate 36,528,913 of CM043120.1, read as the reverse complement.
TAAAGTCATTAGACATGTAGGTTTTCGTGAAGTTTGCAAGCTAAAAATATTACACTTTGTACTTTTGCTTTAATTCACTATTGCTTTCGCATATTGCAATATTATCGCACATGCAATAATTATTTGTACAATGATTATTATTTTATGGTGTTAAATTATATCAAAAAGCTTGGAGGCCACTCTATATCGTCGTTGCTTTAGAGAGGATTCATGTCAGTTTTGTATAATCCACAATTCTTTCATGCTTTTTTTTTATTTTACAATATTTATGCTAGCATAAGGAATTGTGTGTAAGGTTGTCCTGGATATTACACAGTTTTATATAGAACGTTCCTCATTTAGATTAAAATAGGCTTATATCATAATTAATGTTACGTTGCACTCAAAATTTATGGTAACATTACCTTGATTATTTACAGGGAATTTTGAACATCTGTCCTTTTTCATTAGAGTATTCTGTAAAAAAAAATATCAAAATGTTAAGCACCTGCGCCTGAGCCACGATCGAGTTTGAATTTTGCATTGGTTGAAAATAAAAACATTGACCAAGGTCATGGCAGATCACATCGTGTACTCGTGCGAAAACTATAAATATACAGCAGAGTACTGTGAATTGTCTTTATAGCTGCAATGATGTACGTCAGAAATCTTTGTACAGGGAGTCCCAAAATGGACTACCTGTTTTTCAAAGTTAATAAAAAAGAAATGGATGGAGATATTAACACAATTCTTGCATTAAACGAAATGACTCATGTCTGGAATTTGATATGGAGCACTTTATTATGTTCAATTTAACTGACAGATGGCGCATTAATACCATGTGTTGGCTGTATAAAAGAACTAGGCAGTGTATACACCAAAAAGAAGGTCACGTGAACAGAACTGAACATTTCTGAACACGCGTCTTTCTTTTGGTGTATACGCATGCTTAATTATTTCATACAGCCAGCACATGGTATTGAAGCGCCATAGGTCTGTTATATTGAACATAATAAAGTGTAATAACATAACAACGTAATAAACATAACTAACACGATAAAGTGCTCCATATCAAATTCCAGACATGACTCATTCGTTTCCTCAAAAATTGTAATAATATCTCTCTATCTATTTCTTTTTTATTAACTTTTAGGAACAGGTAGTCCATTTTGGGACACCCTGTAAATATGCGGCAAACGAGCTGCATTTTTAAAGATTTTTTTCTACAGTGAACAAACATATATAATAAATATTGTTATTAACAATGATGTATTACTTAGCGTTGCAAATGTTTAAACAAATTCGTCACGGTTTTGTTTTAAAACTAAATTGATAAGACTAATTTAATAGGAAAAAATTACTGTCAAACCCTTATCGATTATTTAATTAGAAAACTTTGTGATTAAATATAAAAGTTCGAACGTGCAAAAGTTCAAGTGTCCGACACCATGTCATCAGCTCTCTTTAAATTGCATAAATTATTCAATTAACTTTTTAATTATTTATTTCGAGGGAATTAAAAAAGATACCTGCACTTAACAAATTAATTTTTAAATGCTAATGCGAAATTCGTATTTTTGAGAATTAAATTAAGTTACATTATGCATTTCATTCGATAAATATTTTGTCGAATTTTTTTAATAAAACTTATTTTCCTTCAGCCGATTGATGTATTGCTGACATGTTTTTCTGTTCATATTTTTGGTTTTTCAATTGCTGATTAGGGTTAAATAAGATACTCTCTATTACTAAATGTCAAATTTTAAAATTCAGTTTTTGTGTCAGTGTTCACAAGAGTAACATCCAGTAACGATTTTTGGCAAAGAAAATGTGTTCTTCGAAAATTATATTTTTTCATAGTTTTTCTAAATGAACACACACAAAAAGTATAAGAAAAATGAAGAACAGAGTACTGAAGTATAGAAAATAATACTATGTATAGAAAATTGAGTTAAACAAAAATCAAATAAAAAAACTTTTAATCAAGTTACTTAAAAACAAGTTTTTATTCAGAAATCAAGAAGTTAATGATAGTCACTATGTCGTTGTTAGTGTTCAAATTTAAATTCAGCTCAGCTCACGGCCTACTCAGCAACTAAGGCCGAAGAAGCTCTCCCAAACATGCACAGGGACGAAAATTTTGACGTCATATTTCCGAGTGACATGGTTCCGAAGGTGAAGATAACCTATCTCGAAACCTGGTCGGAATCACTCGTTCCCGGCTGACCACATTTTTAGGGTTCCGATCTTCGGCACTCGGAACAGTGACTTCAAATACACCTTCTAAGCTCATGTTTAGGAGAGCTTCTCTGGCCTTGTTATTGAAATTGGCCGTGCTCAGCTACAACACTTTCGGAACACATTGAGGGTTTAAATACAAGTGAACTAAGTCCTCTTTTTTTCGAGTTAGCACCGCTATTGTTCGCACTAACTAGGGTAACGAGTACAGTGATTGGCCTCCTCATTCATTATTGAAAGTAATAAGATGTTAAAGCTATAAATAGGTGGACAAAGGTTTTTAAATTCCCGCCATTAACGTTTGTCATGTTGGCAACAGTGCACTAACAATAGGAAAAGCAATATGGCCGCTAAGCACGGGAGCCAATCATTGTCTTATGGGGGCCAATCACTGCACTTGTTACCTTACGTAGAGTTTTAGTAAAATGTAGAAAAGGTCCAAGTTCCGATAATATCTGCTAGGCAGCCGAAATTACAAAAATTTTAAGAGAGATTATTCTATTATTAAACATTAACTTTAAACCTCTGTAGCACAAAAAAGTTTTTTATTGACTTGGTTCACTTGTATTCAAAGTCTCGTCTTCCGCATGTTCTTACTTTACCTACATTTATGTTACTCATGGAAACGGTAGTTTACTTTTTTCTTACAAAATTACTGTATTTTATTGCATCAAATTTTAATATTTTAAATTTTTTCAAATATAAATGCTTTTAAAAAATAGGTTGTATTTTTTTTTTCTTTTCCACAGATCAGTCAAAACAAGTGGGCCAAACAGATATTAACGAATCTAACACACCTAACCAAATCGACATAAGATTTAGGCAAAGAGTTTTCATAATAGCGCTGTTACACGTCTTCAACATCAGCTTCAACATCCATTTGAGCATGACCTTGATATGTTCAAGATAAAAGTATTACATGTAGATCTTCTACACTCTGTTGAAGCTGGTGTTCAAGGTAACGAACCCATCTTTTTTCGGTTTTTCTCTCAACCCAAAAGGAAAGGGTTGCCATAAGGAAAATAGCAAACATATTGGCGTGTTATCTCTTTTTTAAGTGATCCTTTGAAAAATCACGTAAAACATCAAATTGAATTGTATGAGTTTTTCTTAATTTTTTTATTTAAAGCAGGACGCATTCATTATTTTGAAAATAAAATTCAAGCACATATATGAATGAAATTAAAAATTTGACACT